>CM062498.1:5694139-5987329 GCA_031479575.1 Coregonus ussuriensis | reverse complement strand
AACTGGTCTACTGGGTAACTGGGTCTACTGGGTAACATGGTAACTGGTCTACTGGGTAACATAGTAACTGGTCTACTGGGTAACATAGTAACTGGTCTACTGGGTAACATAGTAACTGGTCTACTGGGTAACAGAGTAACTGGTCTACTGGGTAACATAGTAACTGGTCTACTGGGTAACATAGTAACTGGTCTACTGGGTAACAGAGTAACTGGTCTACTGGGTAACAGAGTAACTGGTCTACTGGGAAACAGAGTAACTGGTCTACTGGGTAACAGAGTAACTGGTCTACTGGGTAACATAGTAACTGGTCTACTGGGTAACGTAACAGAGTAACTGGTCTACTGGGTAACATAGTAACTGGTCTACTGGGTAACAGAGTAACTGGTCTACTGGGTAACAGAGTAACTGGTCTACTGGGTAACATAGTAACTGGTCTACTGGGTAATATAGTAACTGGTCTACTGGGTAACATAGTAACTGGTCTACTGGGTAACATAGTAACTGGTCTACTGGGTAACATAGTAACTGGTCTACTGGGTAACATAGTAACTGGTCTACTGGGTAACATAGTAACTGGTCTACTGGGTAACATAGTAACTGGTCTACTGGGTAACATAGTAACTGGTCTACTGGGTAACATAGTAACTGGTCTACTGGGTAACATAGTAACTGGTCTACTGGGTAACAGAGTAACTGGTCTACTGGGAAACATAGTAACTGGTCTACTGGGTAACATAGTAACTGGTCTACTGGGTAACTGGTCTACTGGGTAACATAGTAACTGGTCTACTGGGTAAGGTAACAGAGTAACTGGTCTACTGGGTAACATAGTAACTGGTCTACTGGGTAACATAGTAACTGGTCTACTGGGTAACATAGTGACTGGTTTACTGGGTAACATAGTAACTGGTCTACTGGGTAACATAGTAACTGGTCTACTGGGTAACATAGTAACTGGTCTACTGGGTAACAGGTCTACTGGGTAACAGAGTAACTGGTCTACTGGGTAACAGAGTAACTGGTCTACTGGGTAACAGAGTAACTGGTCTACTGGGTAACATAGTAACTGGTCTACTGGGTAACAGAGTAACTGGTCTACTGGGTAACATAGTAACTGGTCTACTGGGTAACATAGTAACTGGTCTACTGGGTAACATAGTAACTGGTCTACTGGGTAACTGGTCTACTGGGTAACAGAGTAACTGGTCTACTGGGTAACAGAGTAACTGGTCTACTGGGTAACTGGTCTACTGGGTAACAGAGTAACTGGTCTACTTCTACTGGGTAACAGAGTAACTGGTCTACTGGGTAACATAGTAACTGGTCTACTGGGTAACAGGTCTACTGGGTAACAGAGTAACTGGTCTACTGGGTAACATAGTAACTGGTCTACTGGGTAACAGAGTAACTGGTCTACTGGGTAACATAGTAACTGGTCTACTGGGTAACATAGTAACTGGTCTACTGGGTAACATAGTAACTGGTCTACTGGGTAACTGGTCTACTGGGTAACAGAGTAACTGGTCTACTGGGTAACAGAGTAACTGGTCTACTGGGTAACAGAGTAACTGGTCTACTGGGTAACATAGTAACTGGTCTACTGGGTAACTGGTCTACTGGGTAACAGAGTAACTGGTCTACTGGGTAACATAGTAACTGGTCTACTGGGTAACAGAGTAACTGGTCTACTGGGTAACATAGTAACTGGTCTACTGGGTAACAGAGTAACTGGTCTACTGGGTAACTTAGTAACTGGTCTACTGGGTATGGGTAACTGGTCTACTGGGTAACATAGTAACTGGTCTACTGGGTAACATAGTAACTGGTCTACTGGGTAACATAGTAACTGGTCTACTGGGTAACATAGTAACTGGTCTACTGGGTAACATAGTAACTGGTCTACTGGGTAACATAGTAACTGGTCTACTGGGTAACATAGTAACAGGTCTACTGGGTAACATAGTAACTGGTCTACTGGGTAACATAGTAACTGGTCTACTGGGTAACATAGTAACTGGTCTACTGGGTAACATAGTAACTGGTCTACTGGGTAACATAGTAACTGGTCTACTGGGAAACATAGTAACTGGTCTACTGGGTAACATAGTAACTGGTCTACTGGGTACCATAGTAACTGGTCTACTGGGTAACTGGTCTACTGGGTAACATAGTAACTGGTCTACTGGGTAACAGAGTAACTGGTCTACTGGGTAACAGAGTAACTGGTCTACTGGGTAACATAGTAACTGGTCTACTGTACTGGGTAACATAGTAACTGGTCTACTGGGTAACAGAGTAACTGGTCTACTGGGTAACAGAGTAACTGGCCTACTGGGTAACATAGTAACTGGTCTACTGGGTAACATAGTAACTGGTCTACTGGGTAACAGAGTAACTGGTCTACTGGGTAACATAGTAACTGGTCTACTGGGTAACATAGTAACTGGTCTACTGGGTAACATAGTGACTGGTTTACTGGGTAACATAGTAACTGGTCTACTGGGTAACATAGTAACTGGTCTACTGGGTAACATAGTAACTGGTCTACTGGGTAACATAGTAACTGGTCTACTGGGTAACAGGTCTACTGGGTAACAGAGTAACTGGTCTACTGGGTAACAGAGTAACTGGTCTACTGGGTAACAGAGTAACTGGTCTACTGGGTAACATAGTAACTGGTCTACTGGTTAACAGAGTAACTGGTCTACTGGGTAACATAGTAACGTAACTGGTCTACTGGGTAACATAGTAACTGGTCTACTGGGTAACATAGTAACTGGTCTACTGGGTAACTGGTCTACTGGGTAACAGAGTAACTGGTCTACTGGGTAACATAGTAACTGGTCTACTGGGTAACATAGTAACTGGTCTACTGGGTAACATAGTAACTGGTCTACTGGGTAACAGGAAAACAGTAACTGGGGTACTACTAGACTGTATCTCACCTGCGGTTGATCTGCTGGTAGCACTTCCTGAGCCAGCCCACACTGGGCATCTTCTTCCTGGACGTGGCTCCGTTCAGATACACTATCATATAGTTCTCTGCTACCAAGAGCTCTAAAGTGCCGATCACATACCTGATAACACACAACAGACAGGGGTGAGCGTTAGGTTAGAGAGAGGCGTGAGGGTTAGGTTAGAGAGAGAGGTGAGGGTTGGGTTAGAGAGAGAGGTGAGCGTTAGGTTAGAGAGAGAGGTGAGGGTTGGGTTAGAGAGAGGCGTGAGCGTTAAGTTAGAGAGAGGGGTGAGGGTTAGGTTAGAGAGAGAGGTGAGGGTTGGGTTAGAGAGAGAGGTGAGGGTTAGGTTAGAGAGAGAGGTGAGGGTTGGGTTAGAGAGAGAGGTGAGGGTTGGGTTAGAGAGAGAGGTGAGGGTTGGGTTAGAGAGAGGGGTGAGGGTTGGGTTAGAGAGAGAGGTGAGGGTTAGGTTAGAGAGAGAGGTGAGCGTTAGGTTAGAGAGAGGGGTGAGCGTTAAGTTAGAGAGAGGGGTGAGGGTTAGGTTAGAGAGAGAGGTGAGGGTTAGGTTAGAGAGAGGGGTGAGCGTTAAGTTAGAGAGAGGGGTGAGGGTTAGGTTAGAGAGAGAGGTGAGGGTTGGGTTAGAGAGAGAGGTGAGGGTTAGGTTAGAGAGAGGCGTGAGGGTTGGGTTGGGTTAGAGAGAGAGGTGAGGGTTGGGTTAGAGAGAGAGGTGAGGGTTGGGTTAGAGAGAGAGGTGAGGGTTAGGTTAGAGAGAGGGGTGAGGGTTAGGTTAGAGAGAGAGGTGAGGGTTAGGTTAGAGAGAGGCGTGAGGGTTAGGTTAGAGAGAGGGGTGAGGGTTAGGTTAGAGAGAGAGGTGAGGGTTGGGTTAGAGAGAGAGGTGAGGGTTGGGTTAGAGAGAGGCGTGAGCGTTAAGTTAGAGAGAGGGGTGAGGGTTAGGTTAGAGAGAGAGGTGAGGGTTGGGTTAGAGAGAGGCGTGAGGGTTGGGTTAGAGAGAGGGGTGAGGGTTAGGTTAGAGAGAGGGGTGAGGGTTAGGTTAGAGAGAGGCGTGAGCGTTAGGTTAGAGAGAGAGGTGAGGGTTGGGTTAGAGAGAGAGGTGAGGGTTGGGTTAGAGAGAGAGGTGAGGGTTGGGTTAGAGAGAGAGGTGAGGTGAGGGTTGGGTTAGAGAGAGGGGTGAGGGTTAGGTTAGAGAGAGGGGTGAGGGTTAGGTTAGAGAGAGAGGTGAGGGTTGGGTTAGAGAGAGGGGTGAGGGTTAGGTTAGAGAGAGGCGTGAGGGTTGGGTTAGAGAGAGGGGTGAGGGTTAGGTTAGAGAGAGGGGTGAGGGTTAGGTTAGAGAGAGGGGTGAGGGTTAGGTTAGAGAGAGGGGTGAGGGTTAGGTTAGAGAGAGAGGTGAGGGTTAGGTTAGAGAGAGGCGTGAGGGTTAGGTTAGAGAGAGGGGTGAGGGTTAGGTTAGAGAGAGAGGTGAGGGTTAGGTTAGAGAGAGGTGAGGGTTGGGTTAGAGAGAGAGGTGAGGGTTAGGTTAGAGAGAGGCGTGAGGGTTAGGTTAGAGAGAGGGGTGAGGGTTAGGTTAGAGAGAGAGGTGAGGGTTAGGTTAGAGAGAGGCGTGAGGGTTAGGTTAGAGAGAGGGGTGAGGGTTAGGTTAGGTTAGAGAGAGAGGTGAGGGTTAGGTTAGAGAGAGAGGTGAGCGTTAGGTTAGAGAGAGAGGTGAGGGTTAGGTTAGAGAGAGGCGTGAGGGTTAGGTTAGAGAGAGGCGTGAGGGTTAGGTTAGAGAGAGAGGTGAGGGTTAGGTTAGAGAGAGGTGTGAGGGTTAGGTTAGAGAGAGAGGTGAGGGTTAGGTTAGAGAGAGGCGTGAGGGTTAGGTTAGAGAGAGGGGTGAGGGTTAGGTTAGAGAGAGGCGTGAGGGTTAGGTTAGAGAGAGAGGTGAGGGTTAGGTTAGAGAGAGGTGTGAGGGTTAGGTTAGAGAGAGAGGTGAGGGTTAGGTTAGAGAGAGAGGTGAGGGTTAGGTTAGAGAGAGAGGTGAGGGTTAGGTTAGAGAGAGAGGTGAGGGTTAGGTTAGAGAGAGGGGTGAGGGTTAGGTTAGAGAGAGAGGTGAGGGTTAGGTTAGAGAGAGGAGAGGGGTGAGGGTTGGGTTAGAGAGAGGGGTGAGGGTTAGGTTAGAGAGAGAGGTGAGGGTTGGGTTAGAGAGAGGGGTGAGGGTTAGGTTAGAGAGAGGGGTGAGCGTTAGGTTAGAGAGAGGGGTGAGGGTTAGGTTAGAGAGAGGCGTGAGGGTTAGGTTAGAGAGAGGGGTGAGGGTTAGGTTAGAGAGAGAGGTGAGGGTTAGGTTAGAGAGAGAGGTGAGGGTTAGGTTAGAGAGAGGGGTGAGGGTTAGGTTAGAGAGAGGGGTGAGGGTTAGGTTAGAGAGAGGCGTGAGGGTTAGGTTAGAGAGAGGGGTGAGGGTTAGGTTAGAGAGAGAGGTGAGGGTTGGGTTAGAGAGAGAGGTGAGGGTTGGGTTAGAGAGAGGGGTGAGGGTTAGGTTAGAGAGAGAGGTGAGGGTTAGGTTAGAGAGAGGCGTGAGGGTTGGGTTAGAGAGAGGGGTGAGGGTTAGGTTAGAGAGAGGAGAGGTGAGGGTTGGGTTAGAGAGAGAGGTGAGGGTTGGGTTAGAGAGAGAGGTGAGGGTTAGGTTAGAGAGAGGGGTGAGCGTTAGGTTAGAGAGAGGGGTGAGGGTTAGGTTAGAGAGAGGGGTGAGGGTTAGGTTAGAGAGAGAGGTGAGGGTTGGGTTAGAGAGAGAGGTGAGCGTTGGGTTAGAGAGAGGGGTGAGGGTTAGGTTAGAGAGAGAGGTGAGGGTTAGGTTAGAGAGAGGGGTGAGGGTTAGGTTAGAGAGAGGTGAGGGTTAGGTTAGAGAGAGAGGTGAGGGTTAGGTTAGAGAGAGAGGTGAGGGTTAGGTTAGAGAGAGGTGAGGGTTAGGTTAGAGAGAGAGGTGAGGGTTGGGTTAGAGAGAGGCGTGAGGGTTAGGTTAGAGAGAGGGGTGAGCGTTAGGTTAGAGAGAGAGGTGAGGATTAGGTTAGAGAGAGAGGTGAGGGTTAGGTTAGAGAGAGAGGTGAGGGTTAGGTTAGAGAAGAGAGAGAGGTGAGCGTTAGGTTAGAGAGAGGGGTGAGGGTTAGGTTAGAGAGAGGGGTGAGGGTTGGGTTAGAGAGAGAGGTGAGGGTTAGGTTAGAGAGAGAGGTGAGGGTTGGGTTAGAGAGAGGGGTGAGGGTTAGGTTAGAGAGAGAGGTGAGGGTTGGGTTAGAGAGAGAGGTGAGGGTTGGGTTAGAGAGAGGGGTGAGGGTTAGGTTAGAGAGAGGGGTGAGGGTTAGGTTAGAGAGAGGGGTGAGGGTTAGGTTAGAGAGAGAGGTGAGGGTTAGGTTAGAGAGAGGCGTGAGGGTTAGGTTAGAGAGAGGCGTGAGGGTTAGGTTAGAGAGAGAGGTGAGGGTTAGGTTAGAGAGAGGGGTGAGGGTTGGGTTAGAGAGAGGGGTGAGGGTTAGGTTAGAGAGAGGGGTGAGGGTTAGGTTAGAGAGAGGGGTGAGGGTTAGGTTAGAGAGAGAGGTGAGGTGAGGGTTAGGTTAGAGAGAGAGGTGAGGGTTAGGTTAGAGAGAGAGGTGAGCGTTAGGTTAGAGAGAGGCGTGAGCGTTAAGTTAGAGAGAGGGGTGAGGGTTAGGTTAGAGAGAGAGGTGAGGGTTAGGTTAGAGAGAGAGGTGAGGGTTGGGTTAGAGAGAGGGGTGAGGGTTAGGTTAGAGAGAGAGGTGAGGGTTGGGTTAGAGAGAGAGGTGAGGGTTAGGTTAGAGAGAGGCGTGAGGGTTGGGTTAGAGAGAGGGGTGAGGGTTAGGTTAGAGAGAGAGGTGAGGGTTAGGTTAGAGAGAGAGGTGAGGGTTGGGTTAGAGAGAGGGGTGAGGGTTGGGTTAGAGAGAGGCGTGAGGGTTAGGTTAGAGAGAGGGGTGAGGGTTGGGTTAGAGAGAGGGGTGAGGGTTAGGTTAGAGAGAGGGGTGAGGGTTGGGTTAGAGAGAGAGGTGAGGGTTGGGTTGGGTTAGAGAGAGAGGTGAGGGTTAGGTTAGAGAGAGAGGTGAGGGTTAGGTTAGAGAGAGGGGTGAGGGTTAGGTTAGAGAGAGAGGTGAGGGTTGGGTTAGAGAGAGGGGTGAGGGTTAAGTTAGAGAGAGGGGTGAGGGTTAGGTTAGAGAGAGAGGTGAGGGTTGGGTTAGAGAGAGGGGTGAGGGTTAAGTTAGAGAGAGGGGTGAGGGTTAGGTTAGAGAGAGGGGTGAGGGTTAGGTTAGAGAGAGAGGTGAGGGTTAGGTTAGAGAGAGAGGTGAGGGTTAGGTTAGAGAGAGGGGTGAGGGTTGGGTTAGAGAGAGGGGTGAGGATTGGGTTAGAGAGAGGGGTGAGGGTTAGGTTAGAGAGAGGCGTGAGGGTTGGGTTAGAGAGAGAGGTGAGGGTTGGGTTAGAGAGAGAGGTGAGGGTTAGGTTAGAGAGAGAGGTGAGGGTTAGGTTAGAGAGAGGGGTGAGGAGGGTTGGGTTAGAGAGAGGGGTGAGGGTTAGGTTAGAGAGAGAGGTGAGGGTTGGGTTAGAGAGAGAGGTGAGGGTTGGGTTAGAGAGAGAGGTGAGGGTTAGGTTAGAGAGAGAGGTGAGGGTTAGGTTAGAGAGAGGTGAGGGTTAGGTTAGAGAGAGGCGTGAGGGTTAGGTTAGAGAGAGGGGTGAGGGTTAGGTTAGAGAGAGGGGTGAGGGTTAGGTTAGAGAGAGAGGTGAGGGTTAGGTTAGAGAGAGGCGTGAGGGTTAGGTTAGAGAGAGGGGTGAGGGTTAGGTTAGAGAGAGAGGTGAGGGTTGGGTTAGAGAGAGAGGTGAGGGTTAGGTTAGAGAGAGAGGTGAGGGTTAGGTTAGAGAGAGGCGTGAGGGTTAGGTTAGAGAGAGAGGTGAGGGTTAGGTTAGAGAGAGGGGTGAGGGTTGGGTTAGAGAGAGGGGTGAGGGTTAGGTTAGAGAGAGAGGTGAGGTGAGGGTTGGGTTAGAGAGAGAGGTGAGGGTTGGGTTAGAGAGAGGCGTGAGGGTTAGGTTAGAGAGAGAGGTGAGGGTTAGGTTAGAGAGAGAGGTGAGGGTTAGGTTAGAGAGAGGGGTGAGGGTTGGGTTAGAGAGAGGGGTGAGGGTTAGGTTAGAGAGAGAGGTGAGGGTTGGGTTAGAGAGAGGGGTGAGGGTTAGGTTAGAGAGAGGCGTGAGGGTTAGGTTAGAGAGAGGGGTGAGGGTTAGGTTAGAGAGAGAGGTGAGGGTTAGGTTAGAGAGAGAGGTGAGGGTTAGGTTAGAGAGAGAGGCGTGAGGGTTAGGTTAGAGAGAGGGGTGAGGGTTGGGTTAGAGAGAGGGGTGAGGGTTGGGTTAGAGAGAGGGGTGAGGGTTGGGTTAGAGAGAGGGGTGAGGGTTAGGTTAGAGAGAGAGGTGAGGGTTGGGTTAGAGAGAGAGGTGAGGGTTGGGTTAGAGAGAGAGGAGAGGTGAGGGTTAGGTTAGAGAGAGGGGTGAGGGTTAGGTTAGAGAGAGAGGTGAGGGTTGGGTTAGAGAGAGGGGTGAGGGTTAGGTTAGAGAGAGAGGTGAGGGTTGGGTTAGAGAGAGGGGTGAGGGTTAGGTTAGAGAGAGGCGTGAGGGTTGGGTTAGAGAGAGAGGTGAGGGTTGGGTTAGAGAGAGGGGTGAGGGTTAGGTTAGAGAGAGGGGTGAGGGTTAGGTTAGAGAGAGAGGTGAGGGTTAGGTTAGAGAGAGGGGTGAGGGTTAGGTTAGAGAGAGAGGTGAGGGTTAGGTTAGAGAGAGAGGTGAGGGTTAGGTTAGAGAGAGAGGTGAGCGGTTAGGGTTAGAGAGAGAGGTGAGGGTTAGGTTAGAGAGAGAGGTGAGGGTTAGGTTAGAGAGAGGGGTGAGGGTTAGGTTAGAGAGAGGCGTGAGGGTTAGGTTAGAGAGAGAGGTGAGGGTTAGGTTAGAGAGAGAGAGAGAGGTGAGGGTTGGGTTAGAGAGAGAGGTGAGGGTTGGGTTAGAGAGAGGGGTGAGGGTTGGGTTAGAGAGAGAGGTGAGGGTTGGGTTAGAGAGAGGGGTGAGGGTTAGGTTAGAGAGAGAGGTGAGGGTTAGGTTAGAGAGAGGGGTGAGGGTTAGGTTAGAGAGAGAGGTGAGGGTTAGGTTAGAGAGAGAGGTGAGGGTTGGGTTAGAGAGAGAGGTGAGGGTTGGGTTAGAGAGAGGCGTGAGGGTTAGGTTAGAGAGAGAGGTGAGGGTTAGGTTAGAGAGAGGGGTGAGGGTTGGGTTAGAGAGAGAGGTGAGGGTTGGGTTAGAGAGAGGCGTGAGGGTTGGGTTAGAGAGAGAGGTGAGGGTTGGGTTAGAGAGAGAGGTGAGGGTTAGGTTAGAGAGAGGGGTGAGGGTTAGGTTAGAGAGAGAGGTGAGGGTTGGGTTAGGTTAGAGAGAGGGGTGAGGGTTGGGTTAGAGAGAGGGGTGAGGGTTAGGTTAGAGAGAGAGGTGAGGGTTAGGTTAGAGAGAGAGGTGAGGGTTAGGTTAGAGAGAGGGGTGAGGGTTAGGTTAGAGAGAGGCGTGAGGGTTGGGTTAGAGAGAGAGGTGAGGGTTGGGTTAGAGAGAGAGGTGAGGGTTAGGTTAGAGAGAGAGGTGAGGGTTAGGTTAGAGAGAGAGGTGAGGGTTAGGTTAGAGAGAGAGGTGAGGGTTAGGTTAGAGAGAGGGGTGAGGGTTGGGTTAGAGAGAGGGGTGAGGGTTAGGTTAGAGAGAGAGGTGAGGGTTAGGTTAGAGAGAGGGGTGAGGGTTAGGTTAGAGAGAGAGGTGAGGGTTAGGTTAGAGAGAGAGGTGAGGGTTAGGTTAGAGAGAGGGGTGAGGGTTAGGTTAGAGAGAGGCGTGAGGGGTTGGGTTAGAGAGAGGGGTGAGGGTTAGGTTAGAGAGAGAGGTGAGGGTTAGGTTAGAGAGAGAGGTGAGGGTTAGGTTAGAGAGAGAGGTGAGGGTTAGGTTAGAGAGAGAGGTGAGGGTTAGGTTAGAGAGAGGGGTGAGGGTTAGGTTAGAGAGAGGCGTGAGGGTTGGGTTAGAGAGAGGGGTGAGGGTTAGGTTAGAGAGAGAGGTGAGGGTTAGGTTAGAGAGAGGGGTGAGGGTTAGGTTAGAGAGAGAGGTGAGGGTTAGGTTAGAGAGAGAGGTGAGGGTTGGGTTAGAGAGAGAGGCGTGAGGGTTGGGTTAGAGAGAGGTGAGGGTTAGGTTAGAGAGAGGGGTGAGGGTTGGGTTAGAGAGAGAGGTGAGGGTTGGGTTAGAGAGATAACTGTCCACCTCGATTCAGCTGTCGGAGATGTGAGCGTTAAATGCATCAGGTCATTGAATTAATATAGGCCTAGGTGTCCACTGTATGATATATTTAAAAAATAAATATAATGGAAGAGAAGCTTAGGCCTAGAGAGACCGAGAGAGATATGAACGGTGCCATGTTCCCAACACCGACATGAATTTCTTCATCGTTGTCAGAGAGGCTACTACTGCTATACAGATATTGACCTACAGAAGGAGGCTAATTTGTTCATTTGCTATCAGAATATTTTTTATAAAAGATAAACATTATATTGTTAGATTAAAGGAGTAACTCTGGTTGGCCAAAACAATCTTCCTCGCCTCCAGTCCAACTGTGGGAGCCATAGACCTGTAGAAGCTAAGCCTGATAATATCCATTCCACACCAAACTTTGACAAAAGTTTCTTAACTTTATAAGGGTAACATCAAAAGTAAGTCAAGTTATTCTTTATAGGAAAAATACTAACAGGTTATTAATATTGCGGCATTAAAGTTTTGCGTCGCACCCTCTTTGGTTTTCCTTTCATGGTTTGAGTGTGAGTAGAGTAGCCCTTATATAGACTAACCTAACCCTAACTGACCCTAACCTAACCCTAACCCTAACCCTAAACCTTACCCTAACCCATGGTTTGAGTGTGAGTAGCCCTTATATAGACTTCCCTATTGCTGTAAACACATTACAGTTGGAACTGAATTTGGCCAAAGAAAATGGCTCAACAGAATGAAACAAAACACTTGTTGCATATTTAAATAACTGGTTTAAACCTTCACAAAAGTTAACAGGCTATGCCTATATTACCAACAAAGGCGAGTGCCTACCATAGGCCTACCCAACAACTGAAGGCAATAGGCTAATGCTATTTATTTTACAGCAGGCCTACTTTTAACCCATATTAAACTAAATACGGAGCACCAAAGTTACAGTTCCAACGTAATTTAGCGATAATGTCTCAACAAAATTAAATAAAACTCCTTTTGCATATTTTAAGAGTAGGTTTAGATTCTTAAATAGGCCTATAATAATAATAATAATGATAAATGAAATGATACTAAATACTAAAATTAATAAATAGTTAGAAAATTGCATTAAACCTGAATAAGGAGTTGCACACAGTCCATTTGGCCGCGCCAACCTTTTCATCTTTGTCCACTATAATATTAAAACTAGTCCCAGAGGACATTACCCTGGTTATTATCCTCTAGTCCCAGAGGACATTACCCTGGTTATTAGCCTCTAGTCCCAGAGGACATTACCCTGGTTATTAGCCTCTAGTCCCAGAGGACATTACCCTGGTTATTAGCCTCTAGTCCCAGAGGACATTACCCTGGTTATTAGCCTCTAGTCCCAGAGGACATTACCCTGGTTATTAGCCTCTAGTCCCAGAGGACATTACCCTGGTTATTAGCCTCTAGTCCCAGAGGACATTACCCTGGTTATTAGCCTCTAGTCCCAGAGGACATTACCCTGGTTATTAGCCTCTAGTCCCAGAGGACATTACCCTGGTTATTAGCCTCTAGTCCCAGAGGACATTACCCTGGTTATTTAGCCTCTAGTCCCAGAGGACATTACCCTGGTTATTAGCCTCTAGTCCCAGAGGACATTACCCTGGTTATTAGCCTCTAGTCCCAGAGGACATTACCCTGGTTATTAGCCTCTAGTCCCAGAGGACATTACCCTGGTTATTAGCCTCTAGTCCCAGAGGACATTACCCTGGTTATTAGCCTCTAGTCCCAGAGGACATTACCCTGGTTATTAGCCTCTAGTCCCAGAGGACATTACCCTGGTTATTAGCCTCTAGTCCCAGAGGACATTACCCTGGTTATTAGCCTCTAGTCCCAGAGGACATTACCCTGGTTATTAGCCTCTAGTCCCAGAGGACATTACCCTGGTTATTAGCCTCTAGTCCCAGAGGACATTACCCTGGTTATTATCCTCTAGTCCCAGAGGACATTACCCTGGTTATTAGCCTCTAGTCCCAGAGGACATTACCCTGGTTATTAGCCTCTAGTCCCAGAGGACATTACCCTGGTTATTAGCCTCAGCCTCTAGTCCCAGAGGACATTACCCTGGTTATTATCCTCTAGTCCCAGAGGACATTACCCTGGTTATTATCCTCTAGTCCCAGAGGACATTACCCTGGTTATTAGCCTCTAGTCCCAGAGGACATTACCCTGGTTATTATCCTCTAGTCCCAGAGGACATTACCCTGGTTATTATCCTCTAGTCCCAGAGGACATTACCCTGGTTATTAGCCTCTAGTCCCAGAGGACATTACCCTGGTTATTATCCTCTAGTCCCAGAGGACATTACCCTGGTTATTATCCTCTAGTCCCAGAGGACATTACCCTGGTTATTATCCTCTAGTCCCAGAGGACATTACCCTGGTTATTATCCTCTAGTCCCAGAGGACATTACCCTGGTTATTAGCCTCTAGTCCCAGAGGACATTACCCTGGTTATTAGCCTCTAGTCCCAGAGGACATTACCCTGGTTATTAGCCTCTAGTCCCAGAGGACATTACCCTGGTTATTAGCCTCTAGTTCCCAGAGGACATTACCCTGGTTATTATCCTCTAGTCCCAGAGGACATTACCCTGGTTATTATCCTCTAGTCCCAGAGGACATTACCCTGGTTATTAGCCTCTAGTCCCAGAGGACATTACCCTGGTTATTAGCCTCTAGTCCCAGAGGACATTACCCTGGTTATTAGCCTCTAGTCCCAGAGGACATTACCCTGGTTATTATCCTCTAGTCCCAGAGGACATTACCCTGGTTATTAGCCTCTAGTCCCAGAGGACATTACCCTGGTTATTAGCCTCTAGTCCCAGAGGACATTACCCTGGTTATTAGCCTCTAGTCCCAGAGGACATTACCCTGGTTATTATCCTCTAGTCCCAGAGGACATTACCCTGGTTATTATCCTCTAGTCCCAGAGGACATTACCCTGGTTATTATCCTCTAGTCCCAGAGGACATTACCCTGCCCTGGTTATTATCCTCTAGTCCCAGAGGACATTACCCTGGTTATTAGCCTCTAGTCCCAGAGGACATTACCCTGGTTATTAGCCTCTAGTCCCAGAGGACATTACCCTGGTTATTATCCTCTAGTCCCAGAGGACATTACCCTGGTTATTATCCTCTAGTCCCAGAGGACATTACCCTGGTTATTAGCCTCTAGTCCCAGAGGACATTACCCTGGTTATTATCCTCTAGTCCCAGAGGACATTACCCTGGTTATTAGCCTCTAGTCCCAGAGGACATTACCCTGGTTATTAGCCTCTAGTCCCAGAGGACATTACCCTGGTTATTATCCTCTAGTCCCAGAGGACATTACCCTGGTTATTAGCCTCTAGTCCCAGAGGACATTACCCTGGTTATTATCCTCTAGTCCCAGAGGACATTACCCTGGTTATTATCCTCTAGTCCCAGAGGACATTACCCTGGTTATTATCCTCTAGTCCCAGAGGACATTACCCTGGTTATTTAGCCTCTAGTCCCAGAGGACATTACCCTGGTTATTATCCTCTAGTCCCAGAGGACATTACCCTGGTTATTATCCTCTAGTCCCAGAGGACATTACCCTGGTTATTATCCTCTAGTCCCAGAGGACATTACCCTGGTTATTAGCCTCTAGTCCCAGAGGACATTACCCTGGTTATTATCCTCTAGTCCCAGAGGACATTACCCTGGTTATTAGCCTCTAGTCCCAGAGGACATTACCCTGGTTATTAGCCTCTAGTCCCAGAGGACATTACCCTGGTCGGCTTCTTTTCACGATACTCTTTCTTCTCTAACTTTCCTTTTACTTCACTGAAAAACGATCTTCCCAATCAACAGTAGCTAAGGCCAAGGCCCCTTTCACTCCCTCTCTCTCCTCAGCAGCAGGAACCAGTTTCAGCTGGATATAAACCATACGTTTTATTGAGTTGTAATTAGCTCACGCAGTTCTCATCACCTCACACATTAAATTAACAGAGGACCAATCACGTCCAGTCAGTCCATGACTATTGCTTTTGAATGACTATTATATTTTCAGACTAATGAATTATTAATTATAACAGATGCAATAAGAACATTTGAGATGTTATTTGTAATATACCTTAAGATGGCAAATTATTCTGTCTGATGGGTTTAAATGCTTTAGAATGACACTTCCTGTTTTGGCAGGAAATAACATGTCACCCGATAGAAAAGTGATTTATTCTCGGGATTGAACATTTGTAAAATTACGGGAAAATATTAAACCCTAGTTCAGATACACTTTCATATACAGTTGAAGTCAGAAGTTTAAATACACCTTAGCCAAATACATTTAAACTCAGTTTTTCACAATTCCTGACATTTAATCCTAGTAAGAATTCCCTGTCTTAGGTCAGTTAGGATCACCACTTTATTTTAAGAATGTGAAATGTCATAATAATAGTAGAGAGAATTATTTATTTCAGCTTTTATTTCTTTCGTCACATTCCTAGTGGGTCAGAAGTTTACATACACTCAATTAGTATTTGGTATCATTGGCTTTAAATTGTTTAACTTGGGTCAAACGTTTCGGCTAGCCTTCCACAAGCTTCCCACAATAATTTGGGTGAATTTTGGCCCATTCCTCCTGACAGAGCTGGTGTAACTGAGTCAGGTTTGTAGGCCTCCTTGCTCGCATACGCTTTTTCAGTTCTGCCCACACATTTTCTATAGGATTGAGGTCAGGGCTTTGTCATTGTCCATTTCGAAGACCCACTTGCGACCAAGCTTTAACTTCCTGACTGATGTCTTGAGATGTTGCTTCAATATATCCACATAATTTCCCTTCCTCGTGATGCCCTCTATTTTGTGAAGTGCACCAATCCCTCCTGCAGCAAAATACCCCCACAGCATGATGCTGCCACCCCCGTGCTTCACGGTTGGGATGGTGTTCTTCGGCTTGCAAGCCCCCCTTTTTCCTCCAAACATAATGATGGTCATTATGGCCAAACAGTTCTATTTTTGTTTCATCAGACCAGAGGACATTTCTCCAAAATGTACAATCTTTGTCCCCATGTGCAGTTGCAAACCGTAGTCTGGCTTTTTTATGGTGGTTTTGGAGCAGTGGCTTCTTCCTTGCTGAGCGGCCTTTCAGGTTATGTCGATATAGGACTCGTTTTACTGTGGATATAGATACTTTTGTCCCTGTGTCCTCCAGCATCTTCACAATGTCCTTTGCTGTTGTTCAGGGATTGATTTGCACTTTTCGCACCAAAGTACGTTCATCTCTAGGAGACAGAACGCGTCTCCTTCCTGAGCGGTATGACGGCTGCGTGGTCCCATGGTGTTTATACTTGCGTACTATTGTTTGTACAGATGAACGTGGTACCTTCAGGCGTTTGATATTGCTCCCAAGGATGAACCAGACTTGTGGAGGTCTACAATATTTTTTCTGAGGTCTTGGTTGATTTCTTTTGATTTTCCCATGATGTCAAGCAAAGAGGCAGTGAGTTTGAAGGTAGGCCTTGAAATACATCCACAGGTACACCTCCAACTGTGTAAACTTCTGACCCACTGGAATTGTGATACAGTGAATTATAAGTGATATGTATGTAAACAATTGTTGGATAAATTACTTGTGTCATGCACAAAGTAGATGTCCTAACGAACTTGCCAAAACTATAGTTTGTTAACAAGAAATTTGTGGAGTGGTTGAAAAATGAGTTTTAATGACTCCAACCAAAGTGAATGTAAACTTCCGACTTCAACCGTAGCTCTCTGCTACCAACAGCTCCAATGAGAGGAGAGGAGAGGAGAGGCTGTTTAGTGACTGACTTAAAAGGATAGTTCACCAGAATTATAAAGATACCTTGTTTTCCCTGTAAGCAGTCTATGGACAAGGTAAGACATCAATCCTTTTTGTATTTTTGACTTTATGTTTTTACCCCATATGTAACTCTGTGTTGTTGTTTTTAATCGCACTGCTTTGCTTTATCTTGGCCAGGTCGCAGTTGTAAATGAGAACTTGTTCTCAACTGGCTTACCTGGTTAAATAAAGGTGAAATATATATATATAAATGACCTGGTGTCCAAAAACCAATGCAAGTCAATATCCCCAATATTAGGATTTTGGGCGTTTCACCAGGGTTTGTACTCACTTGAAGAGGTTGTCCATGATGTAGCGGTAGTTGGGTTGGTTGCTCTCAGGCATGTAGCACACCGCAAACACTATGATGGCATTCAGGCCGTCTCCATAGTAACCTGGAAAACATGACAGTGTTTCAAACACGCCACAACACAACCTGCTCTGCATGGGACATTGTTACTGTAATTTTTTTTTATATAATTGATCCGATGACCTTCTTGTAGGACTAGGGTTATGGGTTAGGGTTAGGGGTTAAAGGTTATGGTCTGACCTCCGTGGCTGATGACCCTCTTGTAGGACTAGGGTTATGGGTTAGGGTTAGGGGTTAAAGGTTATGGTCTGACCTCCGTGGCTGATGACCCTCTTGTAGTACTAGGGTTATGGGTTAGGGTTAGGGGTTAAAGGTTATGGTCTGACCTCCGTGGCTGATGACCTTCTTGTAGGACTAGGGTTATGGGTTAGGGTTAGGGGTTAAAGGTTATGGTCTGACCTCCGTGGCTGATGACCCTCTTGTAGGACTAGGGTTATGGGTTAGGGTTAGGGGTTAAAGGTTATGGTCTGACCTCCGTGGCTGATGACCCTCTTGTAGGACTAGGGTTATGGGTTAGGGTTAGGGGTTAAAGGTTATGGTCTGACCTCCGTGGCTGATGACCCTCTTGTAGGACTAGGGTTATGGGTTAGGGTTATGGGTTAAAGGTTATGGTCTGACCTCCGTGGCTGATGACCCTCTTGTAGGACTAGGGTTAGGGGTTAAAGGTTATGGTCTGACCTCCGTGGCTGATGACCCTCTTGTAGGACTAGGGTTATGGGTTATGGGTTAAAGGTTATGGTCTGACCTCCGTGGCTGATGACCCTCTTGTAGGACTAGGGTTATGGGTTAGGGGTTAAAGGTTATGGTCTGACCTCCGTGGCTGATGACCCTCTTGTAGGACTAGGGTTATGGGTTAGGGTTAGGGGTTAAAGGTTATGGTCTGACCTCCGTGGCTGATGACCCTCTTGTAGGGTTCTATTGCCTTCATGTCGACTTTGTGTTCCTGGTCTCCTATACGGAACACTCTCCAACGCCGCCCCTCCTCCCGCTCCTCGGACGCCGAGTACTCCTGGACTGACTCCACCCCCTTCTGCAGAACCTCCGTCGTCTTGGGCTTTGGCAGGTCGTCTGAGAAGAGAAGTTATTTTGAACTCTTTTCCTACCTTCCAATAACACTACATCTATTTGAAATACTTGAACTATTATACTGTAACATTCAAATTCTGTTTAATATTGTGGGGAATTATGACATTAATTATAATATATCCCCCTGATCAGAATCTGATCAACAATAACGGCCAATCGGATGAAAGATTCAGACAGTGATCATATGAAGGGTCCATCAAACATGCAACAGTCAAGACAGAGGAATAGTATGATTTTGGTCTTCACATTGTGGACAGACAATGACATGGAATTACCACTCAACACTCCAGTAAGACATCACCACCGAATAGACTGCCTTTTAACCCATACGTCTAAGGGGGGAGGGGGGTTGAAGTATATATATATATATATATATATATATATATATATATATATATTATTTTTTACTGCTATTAGCCCATACAAACGCATTGAATAACATTCACTACATGGAACAACAGATAGTCCCAAAAAAAACTCAAAAGGAAGTTTGTTCTGAAGTGTCTGTCCTATATCTGAAAGATCAGGAAACATTTGATATTTTTTGACATGTATTTAACCCCTTATTTCTGTCACTAAACAGTCTCCATATATACTTCCATTAATGTTTTCAACCTTCAGACGAGTCTTGACCTGTGGGCGTCCAAGAGCAAAACATGTACGTGTTCATGAGCATCTCACCTTTCCACAGACGGTTCATAATAGTTTGTAGGCCAAATCATTTGGACGCTACAGACGATTTTGTGAGAAGACACATTTTTGGGATGTCACATGGTCTGACAAACACAGCTCTATCGCCGTCACCGCAAATGTGGAAGTGTTACATAAACTCAGGTTGGAGTCATAAAACTCGTTATTCAAACTATAGTTTTGGCAAGTCGGTTAAGACATCTACTTTGTGCATGACAAGTAATTTTCCAACAATTACTTCACAGATTATAATTCACTGTATCACAATTCCAGTGGGTCAGAAGTTTACATACACTAAGTTGACTGTGCCTTTAAACAGCTTGGAAAATTCCAGAAAATTATGTCATGGCTTTAGAAGCTTCTGATAGGCTACTTGACATCATTTGAGTCAATTGGAGGTGTACCTGTGGATGTATTTCAAGGCCTACCTTCAAACTCAATGCCTCTTTGCTTGACATCATGGGAAAATCAAAAGGAATCAGCCAAGACCTCAGAAAAAAAAGTGTAGACCTCCACAAGTCTGGTTCATCCTTGGGAGCAATTTCCAAACGCCTGAAGGTACCACGTTCATCTGTACAAACAATAGTACGCAAGTATAAACACCATGGGACCACGCAGCCGTCATACCGCTCAGGAAGGAGACGCGTTCTGTCTCCTAGAGATGAACGTACTTTGGTGCGAAAAGTGCAAATCAATCCCAGATCAACAGCAAAGGACCTTGTAAAGATGCTGGAGGAAACAGGTACAAAAGTATCTATATCCACAGTAAAACGAGTCCTATATCGACATAACCTGAAAGGCCGCTCAGCAAGGAAAAAGCCACTGCTCCAAAACCGCCATAGAAAAGCCAGACTATGGTTTGCAACTGCACATGGGGACAAAGATCGTACTTTTTGGAGAAATGTCCTCTGGTCTGATGAAACAAAAATAGAACTGTTTGGCCATAATGACCATCGTTATGTTTGGAGGAAAAAGGGGGATGCTTGCAAACCGAAGAACACCATCCCAACCGTGAAGCACGGGGGTGGCAGCATCATGCTGTGGGGGTGCTTTGCTGCAGGAGGGACTGGTGCACTTCACTAAATAGATGGCATCATGAGGAAGGAAAATTATGTGGATATATTGAAGTAACATCTCAAGACATCAGTCAGGAAGTTAAAGCTTGGTCGCAAGTGGGTCTTCCAAATGGACAATGACCCCAAGCATACTTCCAAAGTTGTGGTTAAGGACAACAAAGTCAAGGTATTGGAGTGGCCATCACAAAGCCCTGACATCAATCCTATAGAAAATGTGTGGGCAGAACTGAAAAAGCGTGTGCGAGCAAGGAGGCCTACAAACCTGACTCAGTTACACCAGCTCTGTCAGGAGGAATGGGCCAAAATTCACCCAACTTATTGTGGGAAGCTTGTGGAAGGCTACCCGAAACGTTTGACCCAAGTTAAACAATTTATAGCCAATGCTACCAAATACTAATTGAGTGTATGTAAACTTCTGACCCACTAGGAATGTGACGAAAGAACTAAAAGCTGAAATAAATAATTCTCTCTACTATTATTCTGACATTTCACATTCTTAAAATAAAGTGGTGATCCTAACTGACCTAATACAGGGAATTTGTACTAGGATTAAATGTCAGGAATTGTGAAAAACTGAGTTTAAATGTATTTGGCTAAGGTGTATGTAAACTTCCGACTTCAACTGTAGGTGGATGCGGTGGATTGGAACGGTGTTGCATCAAAATGCAACACAATAAAAACTAAAACTGATATCAAAGTGGTCCTCTGTAGCTCAGCTGGTAGAGCGTCTGCTAAATGGCATATTATTATTTATTATGATATCTCTAGCTTAAACTGACGGATTTGAATGGGGATTAGATTTATGCAGACATCGACCTTGGGGGGTTAAACATCCATCCCAGCACCAGGATGCAACACCGTTCAAACACTGCACTGTTCTCATTTTACATCACATCATAGAAACATAGAAGAAGTAAGAACATGCTTGTACATGACCAACCTTGGAAACAGACATGACTCAACATACATAAAAGGGTAAAAGAATGAAGAAAAAAGATCCCTTGATTTGTTCACATATTTGATGCAAAGAAAAATTATATTTGGTTGATTGACCAGACAGTATGTCCATGAGACCTTACCACACTTGTTGTTGCCCTGGAAACTGTTGCCATGACAACAAGGGTAACAGTCCTTCTAGACGAGGCCGGCAGCAGAGTGGAAACACAGAAACAACAACACTGTTGAAACCTTTAACATTTAACTACAGTTCATTGGCACCATCCAACTGTCAGGGTCAGGTTCAGACATTTAAACCTTATTGGACTTAACTGGCCCCAGAACTATTGAACCAGGCTTAGTGGAGTCAGCTCCAGGGGTAGACTAGTGTCCTGTCCTGGGGTAGACTAGTGTCCTGTCCTGGGATAGACTAGTGTCCTGTCCTGGGGTAGACTAGTGTCCTGTCTTGGGGTAGACTAGTGTCCTGTCCTGGGGTAGACTAGTGTCCTGTCTTGGGGTAGACTAGTGTCCTGTCATGGGATAGACTAGTGTCCTGTCCTGGGATAGACTAGTGTCCTGTCCTGGGATAGACTAGTGTCCTGTCCTGGGATAGACTAGTGTCCTGTCCTGGGGTAGACTAGTGTCCTGTCCTGGGGTAGACTAGTGTCCTGTCCTGGGGTAGACTAGTGTCCTGTCCTGGGATAGACTAGTGTCCTGTCCTGGGGTAGACTAGTGTCCTGTCCTGGGGTAGACTAGTGTCCTGTCCTGGGGTAGACTAGTGTCCTGTCCTGGGATAGACTAGTGTCCTGTCCTGGGGTAGACTAGTGTCCTGTCCTGGGGTAGACTAGTGTCCTGTCCTGGGGTAGACTAGTGTCCTGTCCTGGGGTAGACTAGTGTCCTGTCCTGGGGTAGACTAGTGTCCTGTCCTGGGGTAGACTAGTGTAGGTACATAGGTTTATTTAACCAGGCAGTTAGCTGGATATGTTTATTTAACCAGGGAATAAACTGGATTGATTTCTTTAACATGGCAGTTAGTGGGAGGGCCCTTTTCAACTCTTATGGCTAGGTTTGGATCCTCTGGGGTCGAACGTAGCTGTCATTTTCAGACCACGGTGGCTCGAAGAAAATCCGGTGCTCCTCCCATAAAAGTCTCTGGCCTCACACGAATTCATGGATTTGAGGGTTAAGATAACATTCAAATGAAATCCAACCCCTGTCGCCATTTAGAAACCAATGTGACTCGTTGAAATTATCCAGTCAAAAAGGTGTTGTGTTTCCTTTCCTACAGCTGAGGGAGCACTGTGTTTCCTTTCCTACAGCTGAGGGAGAACTGTGTTTCCTTTCCTACAGCTGAGGGAGAACGGTGTTTCCTTTCCTACAGCTGAGGGAGCACTGTGTTTCCTTTCCTACAGCTGAGGGAGCACTGTGTTTCCTTTCCTACAGCTGAGGGAGCACTGTGTTTCCTTTCCTACAGCTGAGGGAGCACTGTGTTTCCTTTCCTATAGCTGAGGGAGCACTGTGTTTCCTTTCCTACAGCTGAGGGAGAACGGTGTTTCCTTTCCTACAGCTGAGGGAGAACTGTGTTTCCTTTCCTACAGCTGAGGGAGAACGGTGTTTCCTTTCCTACAGCTGAGGGAGAACTGTGTTTCCTTTCCTACAGCTGAGGGAGAACGGTGTTTCCTTTCCTACAGCTGAGGGAGAACGGTGTTTCCTTTCCTACAGCTGAGGGAGAACAGTGTTTCCTTTCCTACAGCTGAGGGAGAACGGTGTTTCCTTTCCTACAGCTGAGGGAGAACTGTGTTTCCTTTCCTACAGCTGAGGGAGCACTGTGTTTCCTTTCCTACAGCTGAGGGAGCACTGTGTTTCCTTTCCTACAGCTGAGGGAGAACGGTGTTTCCTTTCCTACAGCTGAGGGAGAACGGTGTTTCCTTTCCTACAGCTGAGGGAGAACTGTGTTTCCTTTCCTACAGCTGAGGGAGAACGGTGTTTCCTTTCCTACAGCTGAGGGAGCACTGTGTTTCCTTTCCTACAGCTGAGGGAGAACTGTGTTTCCTTTCCTACAGCTGAGGGAGAACTTCACTGAGACAGACACACTAATACTATTGTCCCAGGTCAGGCCATACAAAGTTGATTTACTGTTTAACAGATTTTTTTATTCTTAATTGGACCCCTAAACAACCATAGTACCTAGTGACCTTACCAAGAGATTTGAGCCTTTATATAATGATTTTGAAATGACTGTCACAGGGACCACATTTTCAAATGAAATGTTATTTGTCTCATGCACCGATACAACAACAGGTGTAGACAGTGAAATGCTACTTACGACTGAACTACTTACTTACTACTTAACCAACATGCAGAATTAAAAAGACAAATAAAAAAGGAAATAGTACAAAAACAATAGAGGAACAAAAATATAAAACGCAACATGCAACAATTTCTAAGATTTTACTGAGTTCCAGTTAATAGAAGGAAATCAGTCAATTGAAATACATTCATTAGGCCCTAATCAATGGATTTCACATGACTGGGAATACAGATATGCATCTGTTGGTCACAGATACCTTTTTAAAAAAGGTAGGGGCGTGGATCAGAAAACCAGTCAGTATCTGGTGTCACCACCATTTGCCTCATGCAGTGTGACACATCTCCTTCACATAGAGTTGATCAGGCTGTTGATTGTGGTCTGTGGAATGTTGTCCCACTCCTCTTCAATGGCTGTGCAAAGTTGCTGGATATTGGCGGGAACTGGAGCACGCCGTGGTACACGTCGATCCAGAGCATCCCAAACATGCTCAACGGGTGACACGTCTGTTGAGTATGCAGGCCATGGAAGGACTGGGACATTTTCAGCTTCCAGGAATTGTGTTCAGATCCTTGCAACATGGAGCCGTGCATTATCATGCTGAAACATGAGGTGATGGCGGCGGATGAATGGCACAATAATGGGCCTCAGGATCTCGACACGGTATCTCTGTTCATTCAAATTGCCATAGATAAAATGCAATTATGTTCATTGTCCGTAGCTTATGCCTGCCCATACCATAACCCAACCGCCACCATGGGGCACTCTGTTCACAACGTTGACATCAGCAAACCACTCGCCCACACGACGCCATACACGCTGTCTGCCATCTGCCCGGTACAGTTGAGAGAACAGTCTATGACTAGGGTGGCTGGAGTCTGACCGTGTTTTGGGCTTTCCTCTGACATCGTGTGGTATAGAGGTCCTGGATGGCAGGGAGCTCGGCCTGTAGCACTCCCACTTGTCTCCAGTTCCCCATCCCAACCCTCAGCCTCCCTCAGCCCATCCCAACCCTCAGCCCATCCCAACCCTCAGCCTCCCTCAGCCCATCCCAACCCTCAGCCTCCCTCAGCCCATCCCAACCCTCAGCCTCCCTCAGCCCACCCCAACCCTCAGCCTCCCTCAGCCCACCCCAACCCTCAGCCCATCCCAACCCTCAGCCTCCCTCAGCCCATCCCAACCCTCAGCCCATCCCAACCCTCAGCCCATCCCACCTGTCTCTGCATCCCCCCGTCTCCAGTTCCCCATCCCAACCCTCAGCCCATCCCAACCCTCAGCCTCCCTCAGACCATCCCAACCCTCAGCCTCCCTCAGCCCATCCCAACCCTCAGCCTCCCTCAGCCCATCCCACCTGTCTCTGCATCCCCCCGTCTCCAGTTCCCCATCCCAACCCTCAGCCTCCCTCAGCCCATCCCAACCCTCAGCCTCCCTCAGCCCATCCCAACCCTCAGCCTCCCTCAGCCCATCCCAGCCTCCCTCAGCCCATCCCAACCCTCAGCCTCCCTCAGCCCATCCCAACCCTCCGCCTCCCTCAGCCCATCCCAACCCTCAGCCTCCCTCAGCCCATCCCACCTATCTCTGCTGGCCACCCTCTTCGGATTTCTACGCACCATATTTCTTTCAACTATGCTGTGATGTTTAACACAATTTGAATCTAATCGAATCCACAGATTGCGAGTTAAGATAAATACTTTTACTAAGAGTATTAGTATATTAGTAAATGACTGACCATGTCTCTCCAGATCTCCCGACAACGCTATTTCTAGGGCCAATGTCACGCTACTGGAAACCAGAAACAGGCTACCAATATCAGAACAACTGGTCTATTGATTCTGTATCCTCGCAACAAAATATGCAGAGCTCCAATGGTTGTATGCCCCAAATATTCAACATTTTGTTGGTGGCAAGAATTCTCTACAAGAATTTTATGAATGAAAGCATGAAGTCTTGATCTTGCGTCATTTTATATATCAACTCATACACCCTGTGGCCATGGAATCGGTACATCAAAAATCTCTTCCCAACTATTTTGCAATCTGTATGGCACAGCTGTCAACATCCTGGTCCTCAAATGAAACTGGTATACCTTCCTATTTATGCTATTTTTATTCCTCCACCCTTGATCCTTTATACTGGGCAGACAGACCAGTTCCCTACCTCCTCCCTTGATCCTTTATATTGGGCAGACAGACCAGTTCCCTACCTCCTCCCTTGATCCTTTATATTGGGCAGACAGACCAGTTCCCTACCTCCTCCCTTGATCCTTTATATTGGGCAGACAGACCAGTTCCCTGCCTCCTCCCTTGATCCTTTATACTGGGCAGACAGACCAGTTCCCTGCCTCCTCCCTTGATCCTTTATATTGGGCAGACAGACCAGTTCCCTGCCTCCTCCCTTGATCCTTTATACTGGGCAGACAGACCAGTTCCCTGCCTCCTCCCTTGATCCTTTATACTGGGCAGACAGACCAGTTCCCTACCTCCTCCCTTGATCCTTTATATTGGGCAGACAGACCAGTTCCCTACCTCCTCCCTTGATCCTTTATATTGGGCAGACAGACCAGTTCCCTGCCTCCTCCCTTGATCCTTTATATTGGGCAGACAGACCAGTTCCCTACCTCCTCCCTTGATCCTTTATATTGGGCAGACAGACCAGTTCCCTACCTCCTCCCTTGATCCTTTATATTGGGCAGACAGACCAGTTCCCTACCTCCTCCCTTGATCCTTTATATTGGGCAGACAGACCAGTTCCCTACCTCCTCCCTTGATCCTTTATATTGGGCAGACAGACCAGTTCCCTACCTCCTCCCTTGATCCTTTATATTGGGCAGACAGACCAGTTCCCTACCTCCTCCCTTGATCCTTTATATTGGGCAGACAGACCAGTTCCCTACCTCCTCCCTTGATCCTTTATATTGGGCAGACAGACCAGTTCCCTACCTCCTCCCTTGATCCTTTATATTGGGCAGACAGACCAGTTCCCTACCTCCTCCCTTGATCCTTTATATTGGGCAGACAGACCAGTTCCCTACCTCCTCCCTTGATCCTTTATACTGGGCAGACAGACTAGTTCCCTACCTCCTCCCGCTGCCACCTGCCTCCTCCATTTTTGGGGTAGTACTGTAATCAATTGGTTGTAATCTTGGATTGAGCAGACCTTCCCATATAGACATAACTCCAATTTACTTAAAGACAAAATACCCTTCTCAAAGATATTTTCCATCAATACAGGTATTTTATCAACCAGCACATTTGAGTTAAACCATAATATTTTATGCAATATATGTTCTATCTTTTATGGGGGATAAAATTGGAATCGGTACAAGCGCTAAATTGCTTGTTTGAAAAAGAGAGACACACATGACCAAAAGTATGTGGACACCTGCACGTCAGAAATCTCATTCCAAAATCATGGGCATTAATATGGAGTTGGTCCCCCCTTTGCTGCTATAACAGCCTCCACTCTTCTGGGAAGGCTTTCCACTAGATGTTGGAACATTACTGCGGGGACTTGCTTCCATTCAGCCAGAAGAGCATTAGTGAGGTCGGGCACTGATGTTGGGCGATTAGGCCTGGCTCGCAGTTGGTGTTCCAATTCATCCCAAAGGTGTTCGATGGGGTTGAGGTCAGGCTGTATGGACCTTGCTTTGTGCACGGGGGCATTGTCATGCTGAAGGAAAGGGCCTTCCCCAAACTGTTGCCACAAAGTTGGAATGTAATTGTATGCTGTAGTGCTAAGACCTAGACCGAACCATGAAAAACAGCCCCAGACCATTATTCCTCCTCCACCAAACTTTACAGTTGGCACTATGCATTGGAGCAGGTAGAGTTCTCCTGGCATTTACCAAAGCCAGATTCATCTGTCGGACTGCCAGATGGTGACGCATGATTCATCACGCCATTGAACACGTTTCCACTGCTACAGAGTCCAATGGCAGAAAGCTTTACACCATTCCAGCCGACGCTTGGCATTGCGCATGGTGATCTTAGGCTTGTGTGCGGCTGCTCGGCCATGGAAACCCATTTCATGACGCTCCCGACGAACAGTTCTTGTGCTGAAGTTGCTTCCAGAGGCAGTTTGGAACTCGATAGCTGCGACAGAGCCTGGACTCGAACCAGAATCTCTAGTGGCACAGCTAGCACTGCGATGCAGTGCCTTAGACCACTGCGCCACTTGGGAGTTAGTGTTGCAACCAGGACAGATTATTTTTACGCTTTACGGGCTTCAGCACTTGGTTGTCTCATTCTGTGAGCTTGTGTGGCCTACCACTTCGCGGCTGAGCCATTGTTGATCCTAGGCGTTTCCACTTCACAATAACAGCACTTACAGTTGACCGGGGCAGCTCTAGCAGGGCAGAAATGTGACGAACTGACTTGTTGGAAAGGAGGCATCCTATGACGGTGCCATGTTGAAAGTCACTGAGCTCTTCAGTAAGACCATTCTGCTGCCAATGTTTGTCTATGGAGATTGCATGGCTGTGTGCATCGACTTTATACACCTGTCAGCAATGGATGTGGCTGAAATAGCCGAATCCACCAATTTGAAGGGGTGTCCACGTACTTCTGTACTTTGAACAAGGTTTCATTTTCAATTAATCAAAAATGAGAAATGGAAATCTGCACAAAGGGATGAGCTTTTCTTAGTAATCTACTTGAGAACCATTTTGGGTTCAAATTAAACTTTTGTATAAGTGAAGCTTTTAGAGAGATTTAGTGCTTGTATATTTAATCAGCCCACCTTGTTCATATTTATTATATAGATAGGCACCAGATAAGGTGAAAAAAAATTGTTCTCATATGATTTAAAAAAACGAATCAGTAGTCGGCAGTAAGTGAGTAAACAGATCTGACTAAGGAGTTAATCAGCTGTTCCATAAATAGACAGGTATTTACCTCTCTGCAGGAGCGTTTTCTGTTGGAATTCATTGGAGAGCTCATTTATATATTGTGATACGATTACCAAGTACAGGGTTAGGGTTGGTAGAAGACTTCGATTACCAAGTACAGGGTTAGGGTTGGTAGAAGACTACGATTACCAAGTACAGGGTTAGGGTTGGTAAAAGACTACGATTACCAAGTACAGGGTTAGGGTTGGTAGAAGACTACGATTACCAAGTACAGGGTTAGTAGAAGACTACGATTACCAAGTACAGGGTTAGGGTTGGTAGAAGACTACGATTACCAAGTACAGGGTTAGGGTTAGTAGAAGACTACAGTGCATTCGGAAAGTAGTCAGACCCCTTGACTTTTCCACATTTTGTTACATTACAGCCGTATTCTAAAATGGAGTAAAAAAAATAAAAACTCTGACATCGAGAAACAAGATTCTCTGGTCTGATGAAACCAAGATTGAACTCTTTGGCCTGAATGCCAAGCATCAAATCTGGAGGAAACCTGGCACCATCCCTACGATGAAGCATGGTGGTGGCAGCATCATGCTGTGGGGATGTTTTTCAGCGGCAGGGACTGGGAGACCAGTCAGGATCAAGGCAAAGATGAACGGAGCAAAGTACAGAGAGTTCATTGATGAAAACCTGCTCCAGAGCGCTCAGGACCTCAGACTGGGGCGAAGGTTCACCTTCCAACAGGACAACGACCCTATGCACACAGCCAAGACAACGCAGGGGTGGCTTCGGGACAAATCTTTGAATGTCCTTGAGTGGCCCAGCCAGAGCCCAAACTTTAACCCGACCGAACATCTCTGGAGAGACCTGAAAATAGCTATGCAGCGACGCTCCCCATCCAACCTGACAGAGCTTGAGAGGATCTGCAGAGAAGAATGGGAGAAACTCCCCAAATACAGGTGTGCCAAGCTTATAGCGTCATACCCAAGAAGACTCGAGGCTGTAATCACTGCAAAAGGTGCTTCAACAAAGTACTGAGTAAAGGGTCTTAATACTTATGTAAATGTAATATTTCAGTGTTTTATTTTTCATAAATTTGCAAAAAATCCTAAAAAACTGTTTTTGCTTTGTCATTATGGGGTAATGTGTGTAGATTGATGAGGGGCAAAAAAAACTATTTAATCAATTTTAGAATAAGGCTGTAACGTAAAATTTTTTGGAAAAGTCAAGAGGTCTGAATACTTTCCGAATGCACTGTATGTCTACTTCACCGTCAGCCCATTGTATAGGTCAACTGCAGGGTCATGGAAAAGCTGGATCTTTTAAAAGATCCAATACGTAATATGGTGCACTGATCTTAAATAGGTTTTAGTCCGGAGAGGCCAGAAAAGTTATCTAGATCTTCAATGAGACATTGCAGGGATCCAGCTTGCGGACTTAATATAAAACTTGATTCATCGGCATTCATGTAAACCTTTCTGTTTTAAGCCACGAGACTACCTTAATATTCAAATCAAATCAAATTGTATTTGTCACATGCGCCGAATACAACAGGTGTAGACCTTACCGTGAAATGCTTACTTACAAGCCCTTAACCAACAATGCAATTTTAAGAAAATAGAGTCTAAATAAATAAAAAATTAAAAGTAACACAATAAAATAACAATAACGAGGCTATATACGGGGGGTACCGTTACTGAGTCAATGTACGGGGGTACAGGTTAGTTTAGGTAATTTGTACATGTAGGTAGGGGTAAAGTGACTATCCATAGATAATAAACAGTGAGTAGCAGCAGTGTTAAAACAAAGAGGGGGGGGGGTCAATGTAAATAGAGATTAGAGACCGCCCACCAGCTGTTGTTGACAAAGAGACACCTCCCCCCGATCTTACCAGACTCTGCTGTTCTGTCCTGCCGATGCATTAAAAAACCAGCTAGATGTACATTATCCGTGTCCTTGTACATTATCCGTGCCCTTGTACATTATCCGTGCCCTTGTACATTATCCGTGCCCTTGTACATTATCCGTGTCCTTGTACATTATCCGTGTCCTTGTACATTATCCGTGCCCTTGTACATTATCCGTGCCCTTGTACATTATCCGTGCCCTTGTACATTATCCGTGTCCTTGTACATTATCCGTGTCCTTGTACATTATCCGTGCCCTTGTACATTATCCGTGTCCTTGTACATTATCCGTGTCCTTGTACATTATCCGTGCCCTTGTACATTATCCGTGTCCTTGTACAGCAGTTAATCTGAGAAGCATAGTATATTACAGTTCTTAATGTCCGTTGATAGGTTGATTAATGTCCCGAAAAGAGCTCATCCAGTTTATTCTCCAGTGATTGCATATTCGCCAATAGAACAGAGGGTAGAGGCGATTTATTCACTCGCCGCCGTAGTGTCATCAAGGTTCCCTCGCGCCGGCCCCTGTAGCGCCGCCTTCTTCTTCGAGGGTCGGGGATTTGGGCCTGGTTCCGGATAATCAATGTATTTCGCGTCCGACTCATTGAAGTAGTCCTTGTCCAAATGGAGGTTAGCGATCGCTGTTCTGAGGTCTAGAAGCTCTTTTCGGTCATAAGAAACGATGGCGGAAACATTATGTACAAAAAAAAGTTACGATCAGCGCAAAACCATACACAAAATAGCATAATTGGTCGGGAGCCCATGAAACGTCCGCTTTCCAAAGCGCCGGAATTTGAGTGCTGATCATGGTACCCCCCTAATTAACTACATTGGTCTCAGGAGTTGGACAGCACCATTGATAGCTGAAGCAAGCAACGTTTCTTGAGGAAATGTTTTTTTCTAGTTTAGTCATATTTATCTTAGCTACCTAAGAAGTGTTTACTTTTCAGGCTGACTAGCATCTATTGAGTTGCAACGTCCAATACATTGGATGCCCAAATCAACTGGAAGTATCTGCCACATAATACACAAGGCTACAGCTAATCTTTTTTCCTAAAATTACTGTTCGTGATTCACAAATTATTCTTTATTCACATGATTTGATTCACCACGATTGAACAGACTCCACACTACTATAACTGTGAAGTGAATAGTTTGTTTCATCATAAAGAATCAAATCATATGAATCAAATGATCATTCACATTTTTAGCTGAGAAATGTGAAGCGGGGCATCCGTTAAACAGTAAATCTACCTTGTTAGGCCTAAGGCCAATAAGAACACCTTGGTAGTCTGGCAGTTGGCTTTCATATCACCTACTTCTTCAATCAACTTAAAGGAAACAAATAACAGGAATGTAACTTCATATCAAGCCTTTGTTGTCAACGGTCTCCATTTTTGATAGAGAGGTTTTAGCCTAACCCGTAAGCTCAAGGCTACACAAAGGCTCTTTACTGAAGAATTAACATTATGTTACAGGTCCCTAATGTTATACAGGTCCATTATGTTACAGGTCCCTAATGTTATACAGGTCCATTATGTTACAGGTCCCTAATGATATACAGGTCCCTAATGTTATCCAGGTCCATTATGTTACAGGTCCCTAATGTTATACAGGTCCCTAATGTTATACAGGTCCATTATGTTACAGGTCCCTAATGTTATACAGGTCCATTATGTTACAGGTCCCTAATGATATACAGGTCCATTATGTTACAGGTCCCTAATGTTATACAGGTCCATTATGTTACAGGTCCCTAATGTTATACAGGTCCCTAATGTTATACAGGTCCCTAATGTTATACAGGTCCCTAATGTTATACAGGTCCATTATGTTACAGGTCCCTAATGTTATACAGGTCCATTATGTTACAGGTCCCTAATGTTATACAGGTCCATTATGTTACAGGTCCCTAATGTTATACAGGTCCATTATGTTACAGGTCCCTAATGATATACAGGTCCATTATGTTACAGGTCCCTAATGATATACAGGTCCATTATGTTACAGGTCCATTATGTTACAGGTCCCTAATGATATACAGGTCCCTAATGATATACAGGTCCATTATGTTACAGGTCCCTAATGTTATACAGGTCCATTATGTTACAGGTCCCTAATGTTATACAGGTCCATTATGTTACAGGTCCCTAATGTTATACAGGTCCATTATGTTACAGGTCCCTAATGATATACAGGTCCATTATGTTACAGGTCCCTAATGTTATACAGGTCCATTATGTTACAGGTCCCTAATGTTATACAGGTCCATTATGTTACAGGTCCCTAATGTTATACAGGTCCATTATGTTACAGGTCCCTAATGATATACAGGTCCATTATGTTACAGGTCCCTAATGTTATACAGGTCCATTATGTTACAGGTCCCTAATGTTATACAGGTCCATTATGTTACAGGTCCCTAATGTTATCCAGGTCCCTAATGTTATACAGGTCCATTGTGTTACAGGTCCATTATGTTATACAGGTCCATTGTGTTACAGGTCCCTAATGTTATACAGGTCCATTGTGTTACAGGTCCATACCTTCCCATTCAAACTCGTTACTGTTGTCAGATGGGGTGTCTACATCATCGAGATCTAGCTCTGTACTCTCCTCCAGCTCATCAGACAGCAGAGATCCTTCACTCCGATCCAGAGTCAGGCTGATGTCTGGGGCAGCCAGCTTCTTCTTAGTCTTCTTACCACCGCTCAGAGTAGCATAGCCCCCTGCAGAAGCTGGGAGAGGAGAGAGATGTTAGATACCTTACCACCGCTCAGAGTAGCATAGCCCCCTGCAGAAGCTGGGAGAGGAGAGAGATGTTAGATACCTTACATTTTTACATTTACATTTACATTTTTAGTCATTTAGCAGACGCTCTTATCCAGAGCGACTTACAGTTAGTGAGTTCATATTTATTTTTATTTTTTATACTGCCCCCCGTGGGAATCGAACCCACAACCCTGGCGTTGCAAACGCCATGCTCTATCAACTGAGCTACATCCCTACCGGCCATTCCCTCCCCTACCCTGGACGACGCTGGGCCAATTGTGCGCCGCCCATGAGTCTCCCGGTCGCGGCCGGCTGCGACAGAGCCTGGATTCGAACCAGGATCTCTAGTAGCACAGTTAGCACTGCGATGCAGTGCCTTAGACCACTGCGCCACTCAGGAGACAATGGACCTTACCACCGCTCAGAGCAGCATAGCCCCCTGCAGAGGCTGGGAGAGGAGAGAGATGTTAGATACCTTACCACCGCTCAGAGCAGCATAGCCCCCTGCAGAGGCTGGGAGAGGAGAGAGATGTTAGATACCTTACCACCGCTCAGAGCAGCATAGCCCCCTGCAGAGGCTGGGAGAGGAGAGAGATGTTAGAGACCTTACCACCGCTCAGAGCAGCATAGCCCCCTGCAGAGGCTGGGAGAGGAGAGAGATGTTAGATACCTTACCACCGCTCAGAGCAGCATAGCCCCCTGCAGAGGCTTGGAGAGGAGAGAGATGTTAGATACCTTACCACCGCTCAGAGCAGCATAGCCCCCTGCAGAGGCTGGGAGAGGAGAGAGATGTTAGAGACCTTACCACCGCTCAGAGGCTGGGAGAGGACAGAGATGTTAGATACCTTACCACCACTCAGAGGCTGGGAGAGGACAGAGATGTTAGATACCTTACCACCGCTCAGAGCAGCATAGCCCCCTGCAGAGGCTGGGAGAGGAGAGATGTTAGATACCTTACCACCGCTCAGAGCAGCATAGCCCCCTGCAGAGGCTGGGAGAGGAGAGAGATGTTAGAGACCTTACCACCGCTCAGAGGCTGGGAGAGGAGAGATGTTAGATACCTTACCACCGCTCAGAGCAGCATAGCCCCCTGCAGAGGCTGGGAGAGGAGAGAGATGTTAGAGACCTTACCACCGCTCAGAGGCTGGGAGAGGAGAGAGATGTTAGAGACCTTACCACCGCTTAGAAGCTGGAGAAAATATATACACATCACATAGCCTGCAGAAGCTAGACCTGAGGAGAAAGCAGTTTGATATAGGCCTGACATCACATACATTCATGATGACGTGAACACCATGCAACAGAAACATCTGAGCGGTTTGAAGTTTTGATGAATATACCAAATCAGCAGTAAAATAGACAACGTATAGCCTGCAGAGGCTGGAGAAAGCATCAAGGACACAGTAGGTTTGGTAGATACTGATGAGCAGAGATGGTGAATGGCTTTCTTACCAGACTGTCCTTCTCCAGAGGTTCCAGTGAAGAGATCTTCACCCAGCTGAATGTCCTCCTCTTCCTCCTCAGGTAGGGGCCTACAGACACAACAGGTAATGTATAACCTCATCCATAACCCTTCCTCAGGTAGGGGCCTACAGACACAACAACAGGTAATGTATAACCTCATCTATAACCCTTCCTCAGGTAGGGGCCTACAGACACAACACCAGGTAATGTATAACCTCATCTATAACCCTTCCTCAGGTAGGGGCCTACAGACACAACACCAGGTAATGTATAACCTCATCTATAACCCTTCCTCAGGTAGGGGCCTACAGACACAACACCAGGTAATGTATAACCTCATCTATAACCCTTCCTCAGGTAGGGGCCTACAGACACAACACCAGGTAATGTATAACCTCATCTATAACCCTTCCTCAGGTAGGGGCCTACAGACACAACACCAGGTAATGTATAACCTCATCTATAACCCTTCCTCAGGTAGGGGCCTACAGACACAACAACAGGTAATGTATAACCTCATCTATAACACTTCCTCCTCAGGTAGGGGCCTACAGACACAACAACAGGTAATGTATAACCTCATCTATAACCCTTCCTCAGGTAGGGGCCTACAGACACAACAACAGGTAATGTATAACCTCATCTATAACCCTTCCTCAGGTAGGGGCCTACAGACACAACAACAGGTAATGTATAACCTCATCTATAACCCTTCCTCAGGTAGGGGCCTACAGACACAACACCAGGTAATGTATAACCTCATCTATAACCCTTCCTCAGGTAGGGGCCTACAGACACAACAACAGGTAATGTATAACCTCATCTATAACACTTCCTCCTCAGGTAGGGGCCTACAGACACAACAACAGGTAATGTATAACCTCATCTATAACCCTTCCTCAGGTAGGGGCCTACAGACACAACAACAGGTAATGTATAACCTCATCTATAACCCTTCCTCCACAGGTAGCTACTTGATATAGCTGTTATTACCACTACTAACTAATTGCTCGTTCAGTGTTGAAAGCATTATGATAAAGAGATACACATTATATACTACAGTATGTGGACCCCCCTATCAGATTAGTGGATTCGGCTAACATTGGGAGTAGAATGGTCTTACTGAAGAGCTAAGTGACTTTCAACATGGCACCATCATAGGATGCCACCTTTCCAATTAATCCGTTCGTCAAATTTCTGCCCTGGTCAACTGTAAGTGCTGTTATTGTGGAAACGTCTAGCAGCAACAACGACTCAGCCACGAAGAGGTTGGCCACACAAGCTCACAGAACGGGACCGCCGAGTACTGAAGCGCGTAAAAATGGTCTGTCCTCGGTGGCAACACTCACTACCGAGTTCCAAACTGCCTCTGGAAGCAACGTCAGCACAGTAACTGTCTCCCCTTAGTTCCAGTGAAAGGAAATCTTAACGCTACAGCATACAATGTCCTTCTAGATGATTCTGTACTTCCAGCTTTGTGGAAGGCCCTTTGCTGTTTAAGCATGACAATGCCGCCGTGCACAAAGCGAGGTCCATACAGAAATGGTTTGTCGAGATCAGTGTGGAAGAACTTGACTGGCCTGCACACAGCCCTGACCTTAACCCCATCGAACACTTTTGGGATGAATTGGAACGCTGACTGCGAGCCAGGCCTAATCGCCCAACATCAGTGCCCGACCTCACTAATGCTCTTGTGGCTGAATGGAAGCAAGTCCCCGCAGCAATGTTCCAACATCTAGTGGAAAGCCTTCCCAGAAGAGTGGAGGCTGTTATAGCAGCAAAGGGGGGACCAACTCCATATTAATGCCCATGATTTTGGAATGAGATGTTCAATGAGCAGGTGTCCACAAACTTCTGGTCATGTAGTGTACATGATTACTACCCAGAAAAGAGAATACTGCCTGGAGATCAGAGGGTGTATGAGTACTGACTGAGTACTAACCTAACCCTAACCCTGGTTGTTAGGTATGCCCGGTTGTCAGGTATGCCCGGTTGTCAGGTATGCCCGGTTGTCAGGTATGCCCGGTTGTCAGGTATGCCCGGTTGTCAGGTATGCCCGGTTGTCAGGTATGCCTGGTTGTCAGGTATGCCTGGTTGTTAGGTATGCCTGGTTGTCAGGTATGCCTGGTTGTCAGGTATGCCTGGTTGTCAGGTATGCCTGGTTGTCAGGTATGCCTGGTTGTCAGAGTTACCTGGGGAAGTCCTCGTCCTGCCACTCCTCTTTAAGCTCCACCCCCTCCATGCGGAGACGAGCCTCGGAGGTCGCCACAGACTCCTGGCGCTCCAGACTGCAGCGAGAAAGACAGACAGGTCAAAACAGTTTAATGATCCAGACTGCAGAGAGACAGACAGGTCAAAACAGTTTAATGATCCAGACTGCTGAGAGAGAGGTCAAAACAGCTGAATGTTTCAGACTGCAGAGACAGACAGGTCAAAACAGTTTAATTATCCAGACTGCAGAGAGAGAGAGGTCAAAACAGCTGAATGTTTCAGACTGCGCAGACAGAGAGACAGAGAGACAGAGAGAGAGAGAGAGAGAGAGAGAAAGTGGGCCATCTTGGTTCAACAGCAGCAGGACACCAGTAAACAGTGGACAGCATTAGGTTCAACAGCAGCAGGACACCAGTAAACAGGGGACAGCATTAGGTTCAACAGCAGCAGTCCACCAGTAAACAGTGGACAGCATTAGGTTCAACAGCAGCAGGACACCAGTAAACAGTGGAGCGCATTAGGTTCAACAGCAGCAGGACACCAGTAAACAGTGGACAGCATTAGGTTCAACAGCAGCAGGACACCAGTAAACAGTGGACATCATTAGGTTCAACAGCAGCAGGACACCAGTAAACAGTGGACAGCATTAGGTTCAACAGCAGCAGGACACCAGTAAACAGTGGACAGCATTAGGTTCAACAGCAGCAGGACACCAGTAAACAGTGGACAGCATTAGGTTCAACAGCAGCAGGACACCAGTAAACAGTGGACAGCATTAGGTTCAACAGCAGCAGGACACCAGTAAACAGTGGACAGCATTAGGTTCAACAGCAGCAGGACACCAGTAAACAGTGGACAGCATTAGGTTCAACAGCAGCAGGACACCAGTAAACAGTGGACAGCATTAGGTTCAACAGCAGCAGTACACCAGTAAACAGTGGACAGCATTAGGTTCAACAGCAGCAGTCCACCAGTAAACAGGGGACAGCATTAGGTTCAACAGCAGCAGTACACCAGTAAACAGTGGACAGCATTAGGTTCAACAGCAGCAGGACACCAGTAAACAGGGGACAGCATTAGGTTCAACAGCAGCAGGACACCAGTAAACAGGGGACAGCATTAGGTTCAACCGCAGCAGTCCACCAGTAAACAGGGGACAGCATTAGGTTCAACAGCAGCAGGACACCAGTAAACAGTGGACAGCATTAGGTTCAACAGCAGCAGTCCACCAGTAAACAGTGGACAGCATTAGGTTCAACAGCAGCAGTCCACCAGTAAACAGTGGACAGCATTAGGTTCAACAGCAGCAGTCCACCAGTAAACAGTGGACAGCATTAGGTTCAACAGCAGCAGTCCACCAGTAAACAGGGGACAGCATTAGGTTCAACAGCAGCAGTCCACCAGTAAACAGGGGACAGCATTAGGTTCAACAGCAGCAGGACACCAGTAAACAGTGGACAGCATTAGGTTCAACAGCAGCAGTCCACCAGTAAACAGTGGACAGCATTAGGTTCAATAGCAGCAGGACACCAGTAAACAGTGGACAGCATTAGGTTCAACAGCAGCAGGACACCAGTAAACAGTGGACAGCATTAGGTTCAACAGCAGCAGGACACCAGTAAACAGTGGACAGCATTAGGTTCAACAGCAGCAGTCCACCAGTACTACGAACGGTTCCAGACTGCAGGATAAGACACAGGTCATTATGTCATCCTAGTTTAATATCCTTTCAAAAGACCTCTGTGTTCCAGTCAGTGGACAGCATCAGGTTCAAGAGCAGGTTCAAGGAGTCCAGAGATAATAAAGACCTCTGTGTTCCAGTCAGTGGACAGCATCAGGTTCAAGGAGTCCAGAGATAATAAAGACCTCTGTGTTCCAGTCAGTGGACAGCATCAGGTTCAAGGAGTCCAGAGATAATAAAGACCTCTGTGTTCCAGTCTGTGGACAGCATCAGGTTCAAGGAGTCCAGAGATAATAAAGACCTCTGTGTTCCAGTCTGTGGACAGCATCAGGTTCAAGGAGTCCAGAGATAATAAAGACTTCTGTGTTCCAGTCAGTGGACAGCATCAGGTTCAAGGAGTCCAGAGATAATAAAGACCTCTGTGTTCCAGTCAGTGGACAGCATCAGGTTCAAGGAATCCAGAGATAATAAAGACCTCTGTGTTCCAGTCAGTGGACAGCATCAGGTTCAAGGAGTCCAGAGATAATAAAGACTTCTGTGTTCCAGTCAGTGGACAGCATCAGGTTCAAGGAGTCCAGAGATAATAAAGACTTCTGTGTTCCAGTCAGTGGACAGCATCAGGTTCAAGGAGTCCAGAGATAATAAAGACCTCTGTGTTCCAGTCTGTGGACAGCATCAGGTTCAAGGAGTCCAGAGATAATAAAGACTTCTGTGTTCCAGTCAGTGGACAGCATCAGGTTCAAGGAGTCCAGAGATAATAAAGACCTCTGTGTTCCAGTCAGTGGACAGCATCAGGTTCAAGGAATCCAGAGATAATAAAGACCTCTGTGTTCCAGTCAGTGGACAGCATCAGGTTCAAGGAGTCCAGAGATAATAAAGACTTCTGTGTTCCAGTCAGTGGACAGCATCAGGTTCAAGGAGTCCAGAGATAATAAAGACCTCTGTGTTCCAGTCAGTGGACAGCATCAGGTTCAAGGAATCCAGAGATAATAAAGACCTCTGTGTTCCAGTCAGTGGACAGCATCAGGTTCAAGGAGTCCAGAGATAATAAAGACTTCTGTGTTCCAGTCAGTGGACAGCATCAGGTTCAAGGAGTCCAGAGATAATAAAGACCTCTGTGTTCCAGTCAGTGGACAGCATCAGGTTCAAGGAGTCCAGAGATAATAAAGACCTCTGTGTTCCAGTCAGTGGACAGCATCAGGTTCAAGGAGTCCAGAGATAATAAAGACTTCTGTGTTCCAGTCTGTGGACAGCATCAGGTTCAAGGAGTCCAGAGATAATAAAGACTTCTGTGTTCCAGTCAGTGGACAGCATCAGGTTCAAGGAGTCCAGAGATAATAAAGACCTCTGTGTTCCAGTCAGTGGACAGCATCAGGTTCAAGGAATCCAGAGATAATAAAGACCTCTGTGTTCCAGTCAGTGGACAGCATCAGATTCAAGGAGTCCAGAGATAATAAAGACCTCTGTGTTCCAGTCAGTGGACAGCATCAGGTTCAAGGAGTCCAGAGATAATAAAGACCTCTGTGTTCCAGTCAGTGGACAGCATCAGGTTCAAGGAGTCCAGAGATAATAAAGACCTCTGTGTTCCAGTCAGTGGACAGCATCAGGTTCAAGGAGTCCAGAGATAATAAAGACCTCTGTGTTCCAGTCAGTGGACAGCATCAGGTTCAAGGAGTCCAGAGATAATAAAGACCTCTGTGTTCCAGTCAGTGGACAGCATCAGGTTCAAGGAGTCCAGAGATAATAAAGACCTCTGTGTTCCAGTCAGTGGACAGCATCAGGTTCAAGGAGTCCAGAGATAATAAAGACCTCTGTGTTCCAGTCAGTGGACAGCATCAGGTTCAAGGAGTCCAGAGATAATAAAGACCTCTGTGTTCCAGTCAGTGGACAGCATCAGGTTCAAGGAGTCCAGATATAATCGGACACAGAAAGCGTATATATATCAATATCCTAGACATGAAGCCAGTTTCCTCAGTTCATCCTACAACAGATGTAAATAAAGAAGAGATCCCCCACCAAACTGCTGCAACAGAACTGAACCTCAAGCTGTGTGGCCATGCTACTGCTAATCAAAAATTGTTACAGCCTGATTTAAAAATGGATTAAATAAAAATCTAATTTACATAAGTATTGACACCCCTGAGTCGATACTTTGTAGAAGCACTTTTGGCAGCAATTACAGCTGTGAGTCTTTCTGGGTTAGTCTCTCAGATTGGATTGTGCAATATTTGTCCATTATTCTTTTCAAAATTCTTCAAGCTCTGTCAAATTGGATGTTGATCATTGCTAGACAACCATTTTCAGGTCCTGCCATAGATTTTCAAGTAGATTTAAGTCACAACTTTAACTCGGCCAATTAGGAACATTCACAGTCTTCTTGGTAAGCAACTTGTGTAGAATTGGCCTTGTGTTTTCGGTTATTGTCCTGCTGAAAGGTGAATTCATCTCCCAGTGTCTGGTGGAAAGCAAACTGAACCAGGTTTTCCTCTAGGATTTTGCCTGTGCTTAGCTCCATTCCATTTATTTTTTATCCTGAAAAACTCCCCAGTCCTTAACGATTACAAGGATACCCATAACATGATGCAGCCACCACTATGCTTGGAAATATGGAGAGCAGTACTCAGTGATGTGTTGTGTTGGATAAGACCCAAACATAACTCAGTACTCAGTGATGTGTTGTATGGATTAGACCCACCCAAGCCTAGTGTTCTGATAGAAACACAGCCCAGAGGAGTAACTTGGTGTTCTGAGTCACTGAGCCACGGAACAGGAGGGGAGGGCCGAGCCGGCCACGAAGAAAAGGGACAGTGCGAATCATAGGATGTGGAAAGGGAGGAGAGTAGGGTAGAAGAGGCAGAATCAGTAGACAGGAGGGAGAAGTATTTAGCAGAAGGGAGAGATGTTAGAAGAGGAGAGAGTAGTGGGAGAGAGAGAGAGCAAAGACCATCTGGGTAGGGTGGGTGGTTAGGGTTGGCGGAATGCTAATATCTCTTTCTAAATACAGAAACTATTTCAGAACTTGCTGAAATGACATGGAATGGCCCATATGCCACTGTACTCCCCAAACAAAATCTTGAATCAATAACTTTCCAAGAGGGTACCTCGAGCTCCGATAAAACATTGCAGGTTTTTTTTTAGTGTGTTTTCTCTAATTTTCTTAGTCAGTTTGTTTACTACATACAGTACACCAGGGTAGAACTATTGGAATAGGAATCACTGGGTACTCATCATCCACCCGATCTTCCCCAATTCCCTGAGATGATGAAACAATGGACTAGATTCTTTGGCGAGGCGTCAAGCTGCTTGGGAGTCCTACTGGTGGCGGGTCGCTCCATTACGGGCGGGGCGCTCCATTACGGGCGGGGCGCTCCATTACGGGCGGGGCGCTCCATTACGGGCGGGGCGCTCCATTACGGGCGGGGCGCTCCATTACGGGCGAGGCGCTCCATTACGGGCGGGGCGCTCCATTACGGGCGGGTCGCTCCATTACGGGCGGGTCGCTCCATTACGGGCGGGTCGCTCCATTACGGGCGGGTCGCTCCATTACGGGCGGGTCGCTCCATTACGGGCGGGGCGCTCCATTACGGGCAGGGCGCTCCATTACGGGCGGATCGCTCCATTACGGGCGGGTCGCTCCATTACGGGCGGGGCGCTCCATTACGGGCGGGGCGCTCCATTACGGGCGAGGCGCCAAGCTGCTTGGGAGTCCAACTGGTGAGTAGGAAGCGAAGACGGCGATAGAGGGGCAGACGTTGCGGTATCTTAAGTGAGGTTAAGACGCCGGGCGACCCGCCCTCCATTAACCAGCATACCACTCACCAATGTTCAATCATTAATGAACGAACATGACGAACTCAGAGCAAGGATCTCCTTCCAGAAGGACAGCAGATCCTGCAACATACTCTTTTTCTGAGACTCGGCTTTCCTCCGACATCCGAACGTATTATATACAACCAGCGGGTTTTACTGTTTTTCGAGCGGACAGGAAGCGGGCTCTATCTGGCAAGAGCAAAGGTGGTGGGCTCTGCTTTATGACCAACAACACATGGTGTGAAAACGAGGAAACGTACAGGAACCAGAGAGCTTCTGCTCCCCGACTTGGAATACTTGGTCATCAAATGTCGCCCTTTTTACCTTCGAGATTGTTTTCAGGGATTATCGCCGTGGTTGGGTACATACTGCCCCAAGCAGACATCAAAAAGGCTCTCAAAGAGCTTTATTGGACCCTGAACAAACTGGAGGCAGCGTTAATTGTCGCAGGGGACTTCAACAAAAGTAATTTGAGAACCGTGTTCCCAAATTATTACCAACACGACGACTGTAACTCGCGGAAATTCTACTCTTGACCACTGCTACACGCCTTTTCGACATGGGTATAAGGCCCTCTCCCGTCCTCCTTTCGGCAATTCCGACCATGACACCATCTTGTTTCTCCCCGCCTACAAACAAAAACTCAAGAGGGAAGTTCCGGTGGTCAGGTCTGTACAGCGTTGGTCCGAGCAATCAGAATTCACACTCCAAGACTGTTTTGATCACGTGGACTGTAATATGTTCCGGGTCGCCTCTGGAGATAACATCAATGAATACGCTGACTCAGTCACCGGATTCATAAAAAAATTCATAGATGACGTGATAGTGTGTCTTTCAAAACGTTCCCGAAAGAAAAACAATGGAATGACAGCAGCCTTGTAGGAAAACTGAAAGAGAGAGTTGCTGCTTATAAGTGGAGGAGCAATTCAGCGGGTCGGACACGAGGCGTATGTAGCAGGGGCTCCTAACGAGAAGAAAGCCAGCCACATCACGGTACCGGAGGTACCAACGCCACCCTACCGGAGGAGCTAAACACCTTTTTCTAACGATTTGAGCACAATGACCTTGAGCTGCCGAGGAGAGCCCCCGATGACAACGTTGGCTACACACTCACAGTCTAGTCAAAGACCATATCACCTCCTCCCTCCCCTCCCCTCCACACTCAACCCTCTCCAACTCACCTACCGCCCTGACAGATCCACAGACGATGCAATCGCCATTGCACTGCACACTGACCTCACCCACCTGGACAAAAGGAATGCATATGTGAGGACGCTGTTCATCGACTACAGCTCGGTCTTCAATACCATAGTGCCCTATAAACTCATTCCAAAGCTCACGGCCCTGGGTCTGAACTCCCCCCTATACAACTGGGTCCTGAACTTCCTGACGGGCCGCCCCCTGGTGGTGAAGGTATGCAACATTACCTCCTCGACACTGATCCTCAACACGGGGGACCCAGAAGGGTGCTTCCTCAGTCCCCTCCTGTATTCTCTGTATACCCACGACTGCGTGGCCTCACACAGTTCCAACTCCATCATCAAGTTCTCTGATGACCCGACAGTAGTAGGTCTGATCACCAACAACGACGAGACAGCCTACAGGGAGGAGGTAGGTACTCTGACTGCGTGGTAACAGGTAAACAACCTCTCCCTCAACGTTAGCAAAACAAAGGAGCTGATTGTGGAGTTCAGGAGGAACCAGGCTGTACACACCAACACCCTTATCAAGGGGGCCGCCAAGGAGACGGTCAATAACTTCCAAATTCCTCCGCGTATCTCAGAGAAGCTGGTCTAACCACACGGACACCGAATAAGGCATTCCCCCCCCCACCCCAACGACCGTGGTGAAGAAGGCATTCCCCCCCCCACCCCAACGACCGTGGTGAAGAAGGCATTCCCCCCCCACCCCAACGACCGTGGTGAAGAAGGCATTCCCCCCCCCCACCCCAACGACCGTGGTGAAGAAGGCATTCCCCCCCCACCCCCAACGACCGTGGTGAAGAAGGCATTCCCCCCCCACCCCAACGACCGTGGTGAAGAAGGCATTCCCCCCCACCCCAACGACCGTGGTGAAGAAGGCATTCCCCCCCCCCACCCCAACGACCGTGGTGAAGAAGGCATTCCCCCCCCACCCCAACGACCGTGGTGAAGAAGGCATTCCCCCCCCACCCCCAACGACCGTGGTGAAGAAGGCATTCCCCCCCCCACCCCAACGACCGTGGTGAAGAAGGCATTCCCCCCCACCCCAACGACCGTGGTGAAGAAGGCATTCCCCCCCCACCCCAACGACCGTGGTGAAGAAGGCATTCCCCCCCCACCCCAACGACCGTGGTGAAGAAGGCATTCCCCCCCCACCCCAACGACCGTGGTGAAGAAGGCATTCCCCCCCCATTCCCCCCCGGAGCATCCCCCCACCCAACGACATTCATCACTGTTACAATTGTTAATATGTACAGTTGAAGTCGGAAGTTTACATACACCTTAGCCAAATACATTTAAACTCAGTTTTTCACAATTCCTGACATTTAGTAAAAATTCCCCGTCTTAGGTCAGTTAGGATCACCACTTTATTTTAAGAACGTGAAATGTCAGAATATTAGTAGAGAGAATGATTTCTTTCAGCTTTTATTTCTTTCATCACATTTCCAGTGGGTCAGAAGTTTACATACACTCAATTAGTATTTGGTAGCATTGCCTTTAAATTGTTTTACTTGGGTCAAACGTTTTGGGTAGCCTTCCACAAGCTTCCCACAATAAGTTGGGTGAATTTTGGCCCATTCCTCCTGACAGAGCTGGTGTAACTGAGTCAGGTTTGTAGGCCTCCTTGCTCGCACACGCTTTTTCAGTTCTGCCCACACATTTTCTATAGGATTGATGTCAGGGCTTTGTGATGGCCACTCCAATACCTTGACTTTGTTGTCCTTAAGCCATTTTGCCACAACTTTGAAAGTATGGTTGGGGTCAATGTCCATTTGGAAGACCCATTTGCGACCAAGCTTTAACTTCCTGACTGATGTCTTGAGATGTTGCTTCAATATATCCACATAACTTTCCTTCCTTATGATGCCATCTATTTTGTGAAGTGCACCAGTCCCTCCTGAAGCAAAGCACCCCCACAGCATGATGCTGCCACCCCCGTGCTTCACGGTTGGGATGGTGTTCTTCGGCTTGCAAGCCCCCCTTTTTCCTCCAAACATAACGATGGTCATTATGGCCAAACAGTTCTATTTTTGTTTCATCAGATCAGAGGACATTTCTCCAAAAAGTACGATCTTTGTCCCCATGTGCAGTTGCAAACCGTAGTCTGGCTTTTTTTAACGGCGGTTTTGGAGCAGTGGCTTCTTCCTTGCTGAGCGGCCTTTCAGGTTATGTCGATATAGGACTTGTTTTACTGTGGATATAGATACTTTTGTACCTGTTTCCTCCAGCATCTTCACAATGTCCTTTGCTGTTGTTCTGGGATTGATTTGCACTTTTCGCACCAAAGTACGTTCATCTCTAGGAGACAGAACGCGTCTCCTTCCTGAGCGGTATGACGGCTGCGTGGTCCCATGGTGTTTATACTTGCATACTATTGTTTGTACAGATGAACGTGGTACCTTCAGGCGTTTGGAAATTGCTCCCAAGGATGAACCAGACTTATGGAGGTCTACAATTTTTTTCCTGAGGTCTTGGCTGATTTCTTTTGATTTTCCCATGATGTCAATCGAAGAGGCACTGAGTTTGAAGGTAGGCCTTGAAATACATCCACAGGTACACCTCCAATTGACTCAATTGATGTCAATTATCCTATCAGAAGCTTCTAAAGCCATGACATCATTTTCTGGAATTTTCCAAGCTGTTTAAAGGCACAGTCAACTTAGTGTATGTAAACTTCTGACCCACTGGAATTGTGATACAGTGAATTATAAGTGAAATGATCTGTCTGTAAACAATTGTTGGAAAAATTACTTGAGTTATGCACAAAGTAGATGTCCTAACCGACTTGCCAAAACTATAGTTTGTTAACAAGACATTTGTGGAGTGGTTGAAAAACGAGTTCTAATGACTCCAACCAAAGTGAATGTAAACTTCCGACTTCAACTGTATGAATGGATTAGTGGTTCAACTGTAGATGTTAGATTTTATTTTGTTATCATATTTATGTCATTTGGTCCCCACACCCCCTCAATAGTCATTCCCCACACCCCCTCAATAGTCATCCCCCCCCGGTAGTCAATCCCCCCACCCCCTCAATAGTCATTCCCCCCACCCCCTCAATAGTTATTCCCTCCAACCCCCTCAATAGTTATTCCCTCCCACCCCCTCAATAGTCATTCCCTCCACGCCCTCAATAGTCATTCCCTCGCCCCTCAATAGTCATCCCCCCCCCCCCCCGGTAGTCATTTTCCCCACCCCCTCAATAGTCATTCCCCCCACCCCCTCAATAGTTATTCCCTCCAACCCCATCAATAGTTATTCCCCCCACCCCCTCAATAGTCATTCCCTCCACCCCCTCAATAGTCATTCCCCCCCACCCCCTCAATAGTCATGCTGCTCCTCCTATAGTCATTCCCCCCCACCCCCTCAATAGTCATTCCCCCAACCCCCTAAATAGTTATCCCCCCCACCCCCTCAATAGTCATGCTACTCCCCCTATAGTCATTCCCCCACATCCCCTCAATAGTCATGCTACTCCCCCTATAGTCATTCCCCCTCAATAGTCATGCTACTCCCCCTATAGTCATTCCCCCCCACCCCCTCAATAGTCATGCTGCTCCTCCTATAGTCATTCCCCCCACCCCCTCAATAGTCATGCTGCTCCTCCTATAGTCATTCCCCCCACCCCCTCAATAGTCATGCTACTATAGTTATTCCCCCTCAATAGTCATGCTGCTCCCCCTATAGTCATTCCCCCACAATAGTTATGCTACTCCCCCTATAGTCATTCCCCCTCAATAGTCATGCTACTCCCCCTATAGTCATTCCCCCTCAATAGTCATGCTACTATAGTCATTCCCCCTCAATAGTCATGCTGCTCCCCCTATAGTCATTCCTCCTCAATAGTCATGCTGCTCCCCCTATAGTCATTCCTCCTCAATAGTCATACTACTCCCCCTATAGTCATTCCCCCTCAATAGTCATGCTACTCCCCCAATAGTCATTCCCCCTCAATAGTCATGTTACTCCCCCTATAGTCATTCCCCCTCAATAGTCATGCTACTCCCCCTATAGTCATTCCCCCTCAATAGTCATGCTACTATAGTCATTCCCCCTCAATAGTCATGCTGCTCCCCCTATAGTCATTCCCCCTCAATAGTCATGCTACTATAGTTATTCCCCCTCAATAGTCATGCTGCTCCCCCTATAGTCATTCCCCCTCAATAGTCAAACTGCTCCCCCTATAGTCATTCCCCCTCAATAGTCATGCTACTCCCCCTATAGTCATTCCCCCTCAATAGTCAAACTGCTCCCCCTATAGTCATTCCCCCTCAATAGTCATGCTACTCCCCCTATAGTCATTCCCCCTCAATAGTCATGCTGCTCCCCTATAGTCATTCCCCCTCAATAGTCATGCTGCTCCCCTATAGTCATTCCCCCTCAATAGTCATGCTGCTCCCCTATAGTCATTCCCCCTCAATAGTCATGCTACTCCCCCTATAGTCATTCCCCCTCAATAGTCATACTGCTCCCCCTATAGTCATTCCCCCTCAATAGTCTTCACTCTGCCACTATGTTTATATATAACCTGCAACCCTGTACATGTGACTATTAAACACTGTACCCTGTAATCACCCCTGCAACCCTGTACATGTGACTATTAACCACTGTACCCTGTAATCACCCCTGCAACCCTGTACATGTGACTATTAACCACTGTACCCTGTAATCACCCCTGCAACCCTGTACATGTGACTATTAAAACACTGTACCCTGTAATCACCCCTGCAACCCTGTACATGTGACTATTAAACACTGTACCCTGTAATCACCCCTGCAACCCTGTACATGTGACTATTAAAACACTGTACCCTGTAATCACCCCTGCAACCCTGTACATGTGACTATTAACCACTGTACCCTGTAATCACCCCTGCAACCCTGTACATGTGACTATTAAAACACTGTACCCTGTAATCACCCCTGTAACCCTGTACATGAGACTATTAAACACTGTACCCTGTAATAACCCCTGCAACCCTGTACATGTGACTATTAAAACACTGTACCCTGTAATCACCCCTGTAACCCTGTACATGAGACTATTAAACACTGTACCCTGTAATCAACCCTGTACATGTCACTATTAAACACTGTACCCTGTAATCACCCCTGCAACCCTGTACATGAGACTATTAACCACTGTACCCTGTAATCACCCCTGCAACCCTGTACATGAGACTATTAACCACTGTACCCTGTAATCACCCCTGCAACCCTGTACATGAGACTATTGACCACTGTACCCTGTAATCACCCCTGCAACCCTGTACATGTGACTATTAAAACACTGTACCCTGTAATCACCCCTGCAACCCTGTACATGTGACTATTAACCACTGTACCCTGTAATCACCCCTGCAACCCTGTACATGTGACTATTAAAACACTGTACCCTGTAATCACCCCTGTAACCCTGTACATGAGACTATTAAACACTGTACCCTGTAATCACCCCTGCAACCCTGTACATGTCACTATTAAACACTGTACCCTGTAATCACCCCTGCAACCCTGTACATGTCACTATTAAACACTGTACCCTGTAATCACCCCTGCAACCCTGTACATTAGACTATTAACCACTGTACCCTGTAATCACTCCAGGAAGAGATTGACTCAACCATGACAGCCTCGGACATGATTATCTGTAAAACTAACTGTATAAATGCTGTGTAAATGAGAGTTCAGTCCACCACTTAATGAATGAACTCAGAGACCCAGAGAGCTGTTTATTCAGCAGGCCTAATGTTATACACAGACCACTAGAGAGGTCAGTGGTAGACAGAGTAAACTGATGCTGTCCACATGTAGTGTTGCTCATGGTGTGTTGCTCATGGTGTGTTGCTCATGGTGTGTTGCTCATGGTGTGTTGCTCATGGTGTGTTGGTCATGGTGTGTTGCTCATGGTGTGTTGCTCATGGTGTGTTGCTCATAGTGTGTTGCTCATGGTGTGTTGCTCATGGTGTGTTGCTCATGGTGTGTTGCTCATGGTGTCTGTGATCCTGTTCTTCTATCCTCATGGGGACATGAAATCTCCACAAGGATAGTAAAACAGGGAAAATCATCCCTTGTGGGGTCATTTCTCACCTTCCAAAGGCTATTTCAAGCTTAGGGGTTGGGTTTAGGAGTTAGGTTTAGGGAAACAATTATTTTGAATGGAAAACAATTTTAGGTCCCCAAGAGGATAGAAAAACAAGTGTGTCAAATGTAATTAAATATTATTTGTCACATACACGTGTTTAGCAGATGTTATTGCGGGTGTAGCGAAATGCTTGTGCTTCTAGCTCCGACAGTGCAGTAATATCTAACAAGTAATATCTAACAATTTCACAACATATACCCAATACACACAAATCTAGTAAGGAATGGAATTTAAGAATATATACATACAGTGGGGGAAAAAAGTATTTAGTCAGCCACCAATTGTGCAAGTTCTCCCACTTAAAAAGATGAGAGAGGCCTGTAATTTTCATCATAGGTACACGTCAACTATGACAGACAAAATGAGTAAAATATATCCAGAAAATCACATTGTAGGATTTTTAATGAATTTATTTGCAAATTATGGTGGAAAATAAGTATTTGGTCAATAACAAAAGTTTCTCAATACTTTGTTATATACCCTTTGTTGGCAATGACACAGGTCAAACGTTTTCTGTAAGTCTTCACAAGGTTTTCACACACTGTTGCTGGTATTTTGGCCCATTCCTCCATGCAGATCTCCTCTAGAGCAGTGATGTTTTGGGGCTGTCGCTGGGCAACACAGACTTTCAACTCCCTCCAAAGATTTTCTATGGGGTTGAGATCTGGAGACTGGCTAGGCCACTCCAGGACCTTAAAATGCTTCTTACGAAGCCACTCCTTCGTTGCCCGGGCGGTGTGTTTGGGATCATTGTCATGCTGAAAGACCCAGCCACGTTTCATCTTCAATGCCCTTGCTGATGGAAGGAGGTTTTCACTCAAAATCTCACGATACATGGCCCCATTCATTCTTTCCTTTACACGGATCAGTCGTCCTGGTCCCTTTGCAGAAAAACAGCCCCAAAGCATGATCTTTCCACCCCCATGCTTCACAGTAGGTATGGTGTTCTTTGGATGCAACTCAGCATTCTTTGTCCTCCAAACACGACGAGTTGAGTTTTTACCAAAAAGTTCTATTTTGGTTTCATCTGACCATATGACATTCTCCCAATCCTCTTCTGGATCATCCAAATGCACTCTAGCAAACTTCAGACGGGCCTGGTCATGTACTGGCTTAAGCAGGGGGACACGTCTGGCACTGCAGGATTTGAGTCCCTGGCGGCGTAGTGTGTTACTGATGGTATGCTTTTTTACTTTGGTCCCAGCTCTCTGCAGGTCATTCACTAGGTCCCCCTGTGTGGTTCTGGGATTTTTGCTCACCGTTCTTGTGATCATTTTGACCCCACGGGGTGAGATCTTGCATGGAGCCCCAGATCGAGGGAGATTATCAGTGGTCTTGTATGTCTTCCATTTCCTAATAATTGCTCCCACAGTTGATTTCTTCAAACCAAGCTGCTTACCTATTGCAGATTCAGTCTTCCCAGCCTGGTGCAGGTCTACAATTTTGTTTCTGGTGTCCTTTGACAGCTCTTTGGTCTTGGCCATAGTGGAGTTTGGAGTGTGACTGTTTGAGGTTATGGACAGGTGTCTTTTATACTGATAACAAGTTCAAACAGGTGCCATTAATACAGGTAACGAGTGGAGGACAGAGGAGCCTCTTAAAGAAGAAGTGACAGGTCTGTGAGAGCCAGAAATCTTGCTTGTTTGTAGGTGACCAAATACTTATTTTCCACCATAATTTGCAAATAAATTCATTAAAAATCCTACAATGTGATTTTCTGGATTTTTTTCTCTCATTTTGTCTGTCATAGTTGACGTGTACCTATGATGAAAATTACAGGCCTCTCATCTTTTTAAGTGGGAGAACTTGCACAATTGGTGGCTGACTAAATACTTTTTTCCCCACTGTATATGGACAAGCAATGACAGAGCGGCATGGACTAAGATACAGTAGAATATTATAGAATAGAATGCAGTATATACATATGAGATGAGTAGTGCAAGATATGTAAACATTATTAAAGTGACTAGTGTTCCATTTCTTAAAGTGGCCAGTGATTTCAATAGGCAGCAGCAGCCTCTAATGTGCTAGTGATGGCTATTTAACAGTCTGATGGCAGCCTCTAATGTGCTAGTGATGGCTATGTAATGGTCTGATGGCAGCCTCTAATGTGCTAGTGATGGCTATTTAACGGTCTGATGGCAGACTCTAATGTGCTAGTGATGGCTATGTAATGGTCTGATGGCAGCCTCTAATGTGCTAGTGATGGCTGTGTAATGGTCTGATGGCAGCCTCTAATGTGCTAGTGATGGCTATGTAATGGTCTGATGGCAGCCTCTAATGTGCTAGTGATGGCTATTTAACGGTCTGATGGCAGACTCTAATGTGCTAGTGATGGCTATGTAATGGTCTGATGGCAGCCTCTAATGTGCTAGTGATGGCTATTTAACAGTCTGATGGCAGCCTCTAATGTGCTAGTGATGGCTATGTAATGGTCTGATGGCAGCCTCTAATGTGCTAGTGATGGCTATTTAACGGTCTGATGGCAGACTCTAATGTGCTAGTGATGGCTATGTAATGGTCTGATGGCAGCCTCTAATGTGCTAGTGATGGCTATGTAATGGTCTGATGGCAGCCTCTAATGTGCTAGTGATGGCTATGTAATGGTCTGATGGCAGCCTCTAATGTGCTAGTGATGGCTATTTAACGGTCTGATGGCAGACTCTAATGTGCTAGTGATGGCTATGTAATGGACTGATGGCAGCCTCTAATGTGCTAGTGATGGCTATTTAACAGTCTGATGGCAGACTCTAATGTGCTAGTGACGGCTATGTAACGGTCTGATGGCAGACTCTAATGTGCTAGTGATGGCTATGTAATGGTCTGATGGCAGCCTCTAATGTGCTAGTGACGGCTATGTAACGGTCTGATGGCAGCCTCTAATGTGCTAGTGATGGCTATGTAATGGTCTGATGGCAGCCTCTAATGTGCTAGTGATGGCTATGTAATGGTCTGATGGCAGCCTCTAATGTGCTAGTGATGGCTATGTAATGGTCTGATGGCAGCCTCTAATGTGCTAGTGATGGCTATTTAACGGTCTGATGGCAGACTCTAATGTGCTAGTGATGGCTATGTAATGGTCTGATGGCAGCCTCTAATGTGCTAGTGATGGCTATGTAACGGTCTGATGGCAGACTCTAATGTGCTAGTGATGGCTATGTAATGGTCTGATGGCAGCCTCTAATGTGCTAGTGATGGCTATGTAACGGTCTGATGGCAGACTCTAATGTGCTAGTGATGGCTATGTAACGGTCTGATGGCAGCATCTAATGTGCTAGTGATGGCTATGTAACGGTCTGATGGCAGACTCTAATGTGCTAGTGATGGCTATGTAACGGTCTGATGGCAGACTCTAATGTGCTAGTGATGGCTATGTAATGGTCTGATAGCAGCCTCTAATGTGCTAGTGATGGCTATGTAATGGTCTGATGGCAGCCTCTAATGTGCTAGTGATGGCTATGTAATGGTCTGATAGCAGCCTCTAATGTGCTAGTGATGGCTATGTAATGGTCTGATGGCAGCCTCTAATGTGCTAGTGATGGCTATGTAACGGTCTGATAGCAGACTCTAATGTGCTAGTGATGGCTATGTAACGGTCTGATGGCAGACTCTAATGTGCTAGTGATGGCTATGTAATGGTCTGATGGCAGCCTCTAATGTGCTAGTGATGGCTATGTAATGGTCTGATGGCAGCCTCTAATGTGCTAGTGATGGCTATGTAATGGTCTGATGGCAGACTCTAATGTGCTAGTGATGGCTATGTAACGGTCTGATGGCAGCCTCTAATGTGCTAGTGATGGCTATGTAACGGTCTGATGGCAGCCTCTAATGTGCTAGTGATGGCTATGTAATGGTCTGATGGCAGACTCTAATGTGCTAGTGATGGCTATGTAATGGTCTGATGGCAGCCTCTAATGTGCTAGTGATGGCTATGTAATGGTCTGATGGCAGCCTCTAATGTGCTAGTGATGGCTATTTAACAGTCTGATGGCAGCTTCTAATGTGCTAGTGATGGCTATGTAATGGTCTGATGGCAGCCTCTAATGTGCTAGTGATGGCTATTTAACGGTCTGATGGCAGACTCTAATGTGCTAGTGATGGCTATGTAATGGTCTGATGGCAGCCTCTAATGTGCTAGTGATGGCTATGTAATGGTCTGATGGCAGCCTCTAATGTGCTAGTGATGGCTATGTAATGGTCTGATGGCAGCCTCTAATGTGCTAGTGATGGCTATTTAACGGTCTGATGGCAGACTCTAATGTGCTAGTGATGGCTATGTAATGGTCTGATGGCAGCCTCTAATGTGCTAGTGATGGCTATGTAACGGTCTGATGGCAGCCTCTAATGTGCTAGTGACGGCTATGTAACGGTCTGATGGCAGCCTCTAATGTGCTAGTGATGGCTATGTAACGGTCTGATGGCAGCCTCTAATGTGCTGGTGATGGCTATGAAATGGTCTGATGGCAGCCTCTAATGTGCTAGTGATGGCTATGTAACGGTCTGATGGCAGCCTCTAATGTGCTAGTGATGGCTATGTAACGGTCTGATGGCAGACTCTAATGTGCTAGTGATGGCTATTTAACGGTCTGATGGCAGACTCTAATGTGCTAGTGATGGCTATGTAATGGTCTGATGGCAGCCTCTAATGTGCTAGTGATGGCTATGTAATGGTCTGATGGCAGCCTCTAATGTGCTAGTGATGGCTATGTAATGGTCTGATGGCAGCCTCTAATGTGCTAGTGATGGCTATTTAACGGTCTGATGGCAGACTCTAATGTGCTAGTGATGGCTATGTAATGGTCTGATGGCAGCCTCTAATGTGCTAGTGATGGCTATGTAACGGTCTGATGGCAGCCTCTAATGTGCTAGTGACGGCTATGTAACGGTCTGATGGCAGCCTCTAATGTGCTAGTGATGGCTATGTAACGGTCTGATGGCAGCCTCTAATGTGCTGGTGATGGCTATGAAATGGTCTGATGGCAGCCTCTAATGTGCTAGTGATGGCTATGTAACGGTCTGATGGCAGACTCTAATGTGCCAGTGATGGCTATGTAACGGTCTGATGGCAGCCTCTAATGTGCTAGTGATGGCTATGTAATGGTCTGATGGCAGACTCTAATGTGCTAGTGATGGCTATGTAATGGTCTGATGGCAGCCTCTAATGTGCTAGTGATGGCTATGTAACGGTCTGATAGCAGCCTCTAATGTGCTAGTGATGGCTATGTAATGGTCTGATGGCAGCCTCTAATGTGCTAGTGATGGCTATGTAACGGTCTGATGGCAGACTCTAATGTGCTAGTGATGGCTATGTAATGGTCTGATGGCAGACTCTAATGTGCTAGTGATGGCTATGTAATGGTCTGATGGCAGCCTCTAATGTGCTAGTGATGGCTATGTAACGGTCTGATAGCAGCCTCTAATGTGCTAGTGATGGCTATGTAACGGTCTGATAGCAGCCTCTAATGTGCTAGTGATGGCTATGTAACGGTCTGATCGGGTGCTGTATGTCTTAGAGGGCGGGTAGTGATGTCAACAGGCAGCAGCAGACTCTAATGTGCTAGTGTGCGTGTTGGTATTTTCCAGGTTTGTTGTTGCAATTTCCTGTGATAGCTGGCTGCAATTTCAGTAACATGCATCATGCTGATGCCATCACACTGACAACATTGATAATAAGCAGCTCTAGGCAGACTGCAGTCTCCCTGTGAAGGTATTGACATAGAACTTTTCTAACTAAAGTGTACAAGATATCACAGTGGTGAGAAGTAAGCACATACCTTCCATTATGTCCAGAGGTTGAGGATGTCTGGGGCATTCTGACGGGAGTGGAACATGGCACCACCTCCACCCCTTCCTCCTGTTTTTCTCCATTGTTTGGAGTCACCGTTTCCTGCGGCGGACCTCCTGTCTGTAGCGCTGCTCCTGCTGCGGCCTCTTCGCCATTTTCCAATGAAGGTCCTGTGCTGCTGTTTTGCAGTTCTTCCTCTCCTCCTGACACTCCCGAAGACGAAGGGCTCGGAGTGTCCCTGATATCGCCTCCCAGGCTCTCATAAATCCTGGGTGTGTCCGTGTCTAGGTCCGGGCTAACGTTTTCACCCGCAGCCTTCAGCACTACCTCACCCTCGATCATATCTGTAGCCATCACAGCTGATCTGCCGCTTCCTTTCAAACAGAGGCTCTTGGACAAAAGAGACTAGATCAAATGCTTCAAAGACGTTTCAAACCCCAAAGCAACAGTTTACTTTTAGGAATATGAGATTCTTCCTGGTTTGTTAGCTGATAGCTCTAGTAGTAGCTAAATACAAAAAAAGTCATACATTTACAATTGTTTTCTTTGAAGTTAATTTGTTAAACTGAGTGAGCCCCGTCTAAACAAACAACGTAACTAGGTTAGCTAACTTACTAGCTAACTTTAGCTAACAACCAGCTAGCCACTTGTTTAGCTAACCCGCTAGCCACCAGTAGCCGAGCAGTGCGTAGTCAACTGTTCCCTTTCCTTCCTTCCTCCGGTGGACTCCAGCTAAAGCTAATGCTAACCACAATGCTAGCTAGTTAGCCAACTGTCATTAGCAAGCGCCAACTTAGATCAAGTGCATTTGTCGATGTCTTGCAAGCCATGAAGACAGAATCAAACACATTCAATCGCTTTCCGTTAGTCATTTAGCATGATAAACTTTGACTTCCGACCGTTCATAATGAATCTTTACTCTTTTCGTTCAATCTGTCACTGTTGTTCTCCTCTCCCCGTTATTAAAGGTACACGTCTTCATCTCCCTCTCCCCCCTCAGAACTGCCAAGTTCTCAGACAGTGCCCTCTGTTGGTTACGGCCAGTGTTTCACTAAACTCCCAGAGCAGGCTACCCCTGCCAGGTCCAATTATTTGACGGATTCAATGTACATTTGTTTTATTTTAGTCAAATAGTAGACGCTCTAAGAGTAAGAGTTATAACACCCATGAAAACTTGCGGTCAAACTCGAAAATGGTTCCAATCGTTTTTCCACCATTAATTTCTCCCATTGGGGAGTTTTAGAAACACTTCCATGTATGTTTTGCTATTTTGATTTCTGAGTCAAAACATAGAATGGAAAAACGACTAATTTTTCCTGCAGGAGTCCTGCAGGAAATCCCACAGGATTTTCGTGATCATTTTCCTGTGGGACAACCATCGGGATTCCTGCAGGAATGGTTTTGCAGGACCAATCCTGCAGGAATAATGGTTTTGCTGGACCAATCCTGCAGGAATTGTAAGAATCCTTCCCATGGGGTATGAAAATTAAAAATAATAATGTATGCACTAACTGTAAGTCGCTCTGGATAAGAGAGTCTGCTAAATGACGTAAATGTAAATGTCCTGCAAAACCATTTCTGCAGGGACTTTCTGCAGGAATTATGTGCAAAACCATTTCTGCAGGAATGGTTTTACACATAATTCCTGCAGAAAGTCCCTCAGAAATTAGTTTATACGATTCCTGCAGGAATGGTTTTTCAGGACCAATTCTGCAGGAGTCTTACTGTTCATACAGGAATCCTACACATACGTGCATTCTGATCATGTTTCTCGTAGGACTAACCTACAGGAGCAATACTGCACAATAATTGTATTTCTGCAGGATTCAAACTCAAATGTGTCCACTTCCACCAAGGATCATATCACCTCTACCTTACCTGACACCCTAGACCCACTTCAATTTGCATACCGCCCCAATAGATCCACAGACGATGCAATTGCCATCGCACTGCACACTGCCGTATCCCATCTGGACAAGAGGAATACCTACGTAAGAATGCTGTTCATTGACTATAGCTCAGCCTTCAACACCATAGTACCTCCAAGCTCATCATTATGCTCGGGGCCCTGGATCTGAACCCCGCCCTGTGCAACTGGGTCCTGGACTTCCTGACGGACTGCCCCCAGGTGGTGAAGGTAGGAAACAACACCTCCACTTCGCTGATCCTCAACACAGGGGCCCCACAAGGGTGTGTGCTCAGCCCCCTCCTGTACTCCCTGTTCACCCATGACTGCATAGCCATGCACGCCTCCAACTCAATCATCAAGTTTGCAGACGACACAACAGTAGTAGGCCTGATTACCAACAATGACGAGACAGCCTTCAGGGAGGAGGTCAGGGCCCTGGCCGAGTGGTCCCAGGAAAATAACCTCTCCCTCAACGTCAACAAAACGAAGGAGCTGATTGTGGACTTCAGGAAACAGCAGAGGGTGCACCCCCCTATCCACATCGACGGGACCGTGGTGGAGAAGGTGAAAAGCTTCAAGTTCCTTGGCGTACACCTCACTGGCAATCTGAAATGATCCACCCACGCAGACAGTGTGGTGAAGAAGGCGCCTAAGACCCTCACAAACTTTTACAGATGCACAATTGAGAGCATCCTGTCGGGCTGTATCACCGCCTGATATGGCAACTGCACTGCCCGCAACAGCAGGGCTCTCCAGAGGGTGGTGCTGTCACGCTCGTTATGAGATGCGGACCAAGGCGCAGCGTGATAATATCTCCCTAAACCTCCATAACTTGCTACATTTGCACACACTGTATATATATATTTTCTGTAGTATTTTTTACTTTATGTTTTGTTTACCCCATATGTAACTCTGTGTTGTTGTTTTTATCGCACTGCTTTGCTTTATCTTGGCCAGGTCGCAGTTGTAAATGAGAACTTTTTCTCAACTGGCTTACCTGGTTAAATAAAGGTTAAATAAAAAAATAAAAATAAATCATTTGTATTCAAGCTAAAATATAGGCAATCCAAATAGTGTCCATAATAAACAAATATTTTCATGATGAGAGTTAATGTATTCTGAACCTGAGCTTGAAGTGTGCAGAGCTGGTTTTGATGATGTTGTGGGAGAACCTCATGTACCACTGGTAATGTAATGAACTAAACATCTGAAGTATGAAATATCACTGGTAATGTAATGAACTAAACATCTGAAGTATGAAATATCACTGGTAATGTAATGAACTAAACATCTGAAGAATGAAAAATCACTGGTAATGTGTAGACTCACTGTGTGGAATACTGTACCCTACCGTGATTAGACAATACCTCCCTAACCCTGCTGTACCCTACCATGCTGAGTCAGTATATCTCTAACCCTGCTGTACCCTACCGTGATTAGACAGTATCTCTCTAACCCTGCTGTACCCTACCGTGCTGAGACAGTATCTCTCTAACCCTGCTGTACCCTACCGTGCTGAGACAATACCTCTCTAACCCTGCTGTACCCTACCGTGCTGAGACAGTATCTCTCTAACCCTGCTGTACCCTACCGTGATTAGACAATACCTCCCTAACCCTGCTGTACCCTACCATGCTGAGTCAGTATCTCTCTAACCCTGCTGTACCCTACCGTGCTGAGACAATACCTCTCTAACCCTGCTGTACCCTACCGTGATTAGACAGTATCTCTCTAACCCTGCTGTACCCTACCGTGATTAGACAGTATCTCCCTAACCCTGCTGTACCCTACCGTGCTGAGACAGTATCTCTCTAACTGCTGTACCCTACCGTGCTGAGTCAGTATCTCTCTAACCCTGCTGTACCCTACCGTGCTGAGACAATACCTCTCTAACCCTGCTGTACCCTACCGTGATTAGACAGTATCTCTCTAACCCTGCTGTACCCTACCGTGATTAGACAGTATCTCTCTAACCCTGCTGTACCCTACCGTGATTAGACAGTATCTCTCTAACCCTGCTGTACCCTACCGTGCTGAGTCAGTATCTCTCTAACCCTGCTGTACCCTACCGTGATTAGACAGTATCTCCCTAACCCTGCTGTACCCTACCGTGCTGGGACAGTATCTCTCTAACCCTGCTGTACCCTACCGTGCTGAGTCAGTATCTCTCTAACTGCTGTACCCTACCGTGCTGAGACAGTATCTCTCTAACCCTGCTGTACCCTACCGTGATTAGACAGTATCTCCCTAACCCTGCTGTACCCTACCGTGCTGAGACAGTATCTCCCTAACCCTGCTGTACCCTACCGTGCTGAGTCAGTATCTCTCTAACTGCTGTACCCTACCGTGCTGAGACAGTATCTCTCTAACTGCTGTACCCTACCGTGCTGAGACAGTATCTCTCTAACCCTGCTGTACCCTACCGTGCTGAGACAGTATCTCTCTAACCCTGCTGTACCCTACCGTGATTAGACAGTATCTCTCTAACCCTGCTGTACCCTACCGTGCTGAGACAGTATCTCTCTAACCCTGCTGTACCCTACCGTGCTGAGACAGTATCTCTCTAACCCTGCTGTACCCTACCGTGATTAGACAGTATCTCTCTAACCCTGCTGTACCCTACCGTGCTGAGACAGTATCTCTCTAACCCTGCTGTACCCTACCGTGATTAGACAGTATCTCTCTAACCCTGCTGTACCCTACCGTGATTAGACAGTATCTCTCTAACCCTGCTGTACCCTACCGTGATTAGACAGTATCTCTCTAACCCTGCTGTACCCTACCGTGCTGAGACAGTATCTCCCTAACCCTGCTGTACCCTACCATGCTGAGACAATATCTCTCTAACCCTGCTGTACCCTACCGTGATTAGACAGTATCTCTCTAACCCTGCTGTACCCTACCGTGCTGAGACAATATCTCTCTAACCTTGCTGTACCCTACCGTGCTGAGACAGTATCTCTCTAACTGCTGTACCCTACCGTGATTAGACAGTATCTCCCTAACCCTGCTGTACCCTACCGTGATTAGACAGTATCTCTCTAACCCTGCTGTACCCTACCATGATGAGTCAGTATATCTCTAACCCTGCTGTACCCTACCATGTTGAGTCAGTATATCTCAAACCCTGCTGTACCCTACCGTGATTAGACAGTATCTCTCTAACCCTGCTGTACCCTACCGTGCTGAGACAATATCTCTCTAACCTTGCTGTACCCTACCGTGCTGAGACAGTATCTCTCTAACTGCTGTACCCTACCGTGATTAGACAGTATCTCTCTAACCCTGCTGTACCCTACCGTGATTAGACAGTATCTCTCTAACCCTGCTGTACCCTACCGTGCTGAGACAGTATCTCTCTAACTGCTGTACCCTACCGTGCTGAGTCAGTATCTCTCTAACCCTGCTGTACCCTACCATGCTGAGTCAGTATATCTCTAACCCTGCTGTACCCTACCGTGCTGAGACAGTATCTCTCTAACTCTGCTGTACCCTACCGTGATTAGACAGTATCTCCCTAACCCTGCTGTACCCTACCGTGCTGAGACAATACCTCCCTAACCCTGCTGTACCCTACCGTGCTGAGACAATACCTCCCTAACCCTGCTGTACCCTACCGTGATTAGACAGTATCTCCCTAACCCTGCTGTACCCTACCGTGATTAGACAGTATCTCTCTAACCCTGCTGTACCCTACCGTGCTGAGTCAGTATCTCTCTAACCCTGCTGTACCCTACCATGCTGAGTCAGTATATCTCTAACCCTGCTGTACCCTACCATGCTGAGTCAGTATATCTCTAACCCTGCTGTACCCTACCGTGATTAGACAGTATCTCTCTAACCCTGCTGTACCCTACCGTGCTGAGACAATATCTCTCTAACTGCTGTACCCTACCGTGCTGAGACAATATCTCTCTAACCCTGCTGTACCCTACCGTGCTGAGACAATATCTCTCTAACTGCTGTACCCTACCGTGCTGAGACAATATCTCTCTAACCCTGCTGTACCCTACCGTGCTGAGACAGTATCTCTCTAACCCTGCTGTACCCTACCGTGATGAGACAGTATCTCTCTAACCCTGCTGTACCCTACCGTGATTAGACAGTATCTCTCTAACCCTGCTGTACCCTACCATGCTGAGTCAGTATATCTCTAACCCTGCTGTACCCTACCATGCTGAGTCAGTATATCTCTAACCCTGCTGTACCCTACCGTGATTAGACAGTATCTCTCTAACCCTGCTGTACCCTACCGTGCTGAGACAATATCTCTCTAACCCTGCTGTACCCTACCGTGCTGAGACAGTATCTCTCTAACCCTGCTGTACCCTACCGTGATTAGACAGTATCTCTCTAACCCTGCTGTACCCTACCGTGCTGAGACAGTATCTCTCTAACCCTGCTGTACCCTACCGTGATTAGACAGTATCTCTCTAACCCTGCTGTACCCTACCGTGATGAGACAGTATCTCCCTAACCCTGCTGTACCCTACCGTGCTGAGACAGTATCTCTCTAACCCTGCTGTACCCTACCGTGCTGAGACAGTATCTCTCTAACCCTGCTGTACCCTACCGTGATTAGACAGTATCTCTCTAACCCTGCTGTACCCTACCGTGATTAGACAGTATCTCTCTAACCCTGCTGTACCCTACCGTGATTAGACAGTATCTCTCTAACCCTGCTGTACCCTACCGTGATTAGACAGTATCTCTCTAACCCTGCTGTACCCTACCGCGCTGAGACAGTATCTCCCTAACCCTGCTGTACCCTACCGTGCTGAGTCAGTATCTCCCTAACCCTGCTGTACCCTACCATGATGAGTCAGTATATCTCTAACCCTGCTGTACCCTACCATGCTGAGTCAGTATATCTCTAACCCTGCTGTACCCTACCGTGCTGAGACAGTATCTCTCTAACCCTGCTGTACCCTACCGTGCTGAGTCAGTATATCTCTAACCCTGCTGTACCCTACCGTGATTAGACAGTATCTCTCTAACCCTGCTGTACCCTACCGTGATTAGACAGTATCTCTCTAACTGCTGTACCCTACCATGCTGAGACAATATCTCTCTAACCCTGCTGTACCCTACCATGCTGAGTCAGTATATCTCTAACCCTGCTGTACCCTACCGTGATTAGACAGTATCTCTCTAACCCTGCTGTACCCTACCGTGCTGAGACAATATCTCTTTAACCTTGCTGTACCCTACCGTGCTGAGACAGTATCTCTCTAACCCTGCTGTACCCTACCGTGCTGAGTCAGTATCTCTCTAACTGCTGTACCCTACCGTGCTGAGACAGTATCTCTCTAACCCTGCTGTACCCTACCGTGATTAGACAGTATCTCTCTAACCCTGCTGTACCCTACCGTGATTAGACAGTATCTCTCTAACCCTGCTGTACCCTACCGTGATTAGACAGTATCTCTCTAACCCTGCTGTACCCTACCGTGATTAGACAGTATCTCTCTAACCCTGCTGTACCCTACCGTGCTGAGACAGTATCTCCCTAACCCTGCTGTACCCTACCGTGCTGAGACAGTATCTCTCTAACTGCTGTACCCTACCGTGCTGAGACAGTATCTCTCTAACTGCTGTACCCTACCATGCTGAGACAATATCTCTCTAACCCTGCTGTACCCTACCGTGCTGAGACAGTATCTCTCTAACCCTGCTGTACCCTACCGTGATGAGACAGTATCTCTCTAACCCTGCTGTACCCTACCGTGATTAGACAGTATCTCTCTAACCCTGCTGTACCCTACCATGCTGAGTCAGTATATCTCTAACCCTGCTGTACCCTACCATGCTGAGTCAGTATATCTCTAACCCTGCTGTACCCTACCGTGATTAGACAGTATCTCTCTAACCCTGCTGTACCCTACCGTGCTGAGACAATATCTCTCTAACCCTCCCTGCTGTACCCTACCGTGCTGAGACAGTATCTCTCTAACCCTGCTGTACCCTACCGTGATTAGACAGTATCTCTCTAACCCTGCTGTACCCTACCGTGCTGAGACAGTATCTCTCTAACCCTGCTGTACCCTACCGTGATTAGACAGTATCTCTCTAACCCTGCTGTACCCTACCGTGATGAGACAGTATCTCCCTAACCCTGCTGTACCCTACCGTGCTGAGACAGTATCTCTCTAACCCTGCTGTACCCTACCGTGCTGAGACAGTATCTCTCTAACCCTGCTGTACCCTACCGTGATTAGACAGTATCTCTCTAACCCTGCTGTACCCTACCGTGATTAGACAGTATCTCTCTAACCCTGCTGTACCCTACCGTGATTAGACAGTATCTCTCTAACCCTGCTGTACCCTACCGTGATTAGACAGTATCTCTCTAACCCTGCTGTACCCTACCGCGCTGAGACAGTATCTCCCTAACCCTGCTGTACCCTACCGTGCTGAGTCAGTATCTCCCTAACCCTGCTGTACCCTACCATGATGAGTCAGTATATCTCTAACCCTGCTGTACCCTACCATGCTGAGTCAGTATATCTCTAACCCTGCTGTACCCTACCGTGCTGAGACAGTATCTCTCTAACCCTGCTGTACCCTACCGTGCTGAGTCAGTATATCTCTAACCCTGCTGTACCCTACCGTGATTAGACAGTATCTCTCTAACCCTGCTGTACCCTACCGTGATTAGACAGTATCTCTCTAACTGCTGTACCCTACCATGCTGAGACAATATCTCTCTAACCCTGCTGTACCCTACCATGCTGAGTCAGTATATCTCTAACCCTGCTGTACCCTACCGTGATTAGACAGTATCTCTCTAACCCTGCTGTACCCTACCGTGCTGAGACAATATCTCTTTAACCTTGCTGTACCCTACCGTGCTGAGACAGTATCTCTCTAACCCTGCTGTACCCTACCGTGCTGAGTCAGTATCTCTCTAACTGCTGTACCCTACCGTGCTGAGACAGTATCTCTCTAACCCTGCTGTACCCTACCGTGATTAGACAGTATCTCTCTAACCCTGCTGTACCCTACCGTGATTAGACAGTATCTCTCTAACCCTGCTGTACCCTACCGTGATTAGACAGTATCTCTCTAACCCTGCTGTACCCTACCGTGATTAGACAGTATCTCTCTAACCCTGCTGTACCCTACCGTGCTGAGACAGTATCTCCCTAACCCTGCTGTACCCTACCGTGCTGAGACAGTATCTCTCTAACTGCTGTACCCTACCGTGCTGAGACAGTATCTCTCTAACTGCTGTACCCTACCATGCTGAGTCAGTATATCTCTAACCCTGCTGTACCCTACCGTGCTGAGACAGTATCTCTCTAACTCTGCTGTACCCTACCGTGATTAGACAGTATCTCCCTAACCCTGCTGTACCCTACCGTGCTGAGACAATACCTCCCTAACCCTGCTGTACCCTACCGTGCTGAGACAATACCTCCCTAACCCTGCTGTACCCTACCGTGATTAGACAGTATCTCCCTAACCCTGCTGTACCCTACCGTAATTAGACAGTATCTCCCTAACCCTGCTGTACCCTACCGTGCTGAGTCAGTATCTCTCTAACCCTGCTGTACCCTACCGTGCTGAGACAGTATCTCCCTAACCCTGCTGTACCCTACCGTGCTGAGTCAGTATCTCTCTAACCCTGCTGTACCCTACCATGCTGAGTCAGTATATCTCTAACCCTGCTGTACCCTACCGTGCTGAGACAATATCTCCCTAACCCTGCTGTACCCTACCGTGCTGAGACAGTATATCTCTAACCCTGCTGTACCCTACCGTGCTGAGTCAGTATATCTCTAACCCTGCTGTACCCTACCGTGATTAGACAGTATCTCTCTAACCCTGCTGTACCCTACCGTGCTGAGACAGTATCTCTCTAACTGCTGTACCCTACCGTGCTGAGACAATATCTCTCTAACCCTGCTGTACCCTACCGTGCTGAGACAATATCTCTCTAACTGCTGTACCCTACCGTGCTGAGACAATATCTCTCTAACCCTGCTGTACCCTACCGTGCTGAGACAGTATCTCTCTAACCCTGCTGTACCCTACCGTGATGAGACAGTATCTCTCTAACCCTGCTGTACCCTACCGTGCTGAGTCAGTATCTCTCTAACCCTGCTGTACCCTACCGTGATTAGACAATATCTCTCTAACCCTGCTGTACCCTACTGTGCTGAGACAGTATCTCTCTAACCCTGCTGTACCCTACCGTGATTAGACAATATCTCTCTAACCCTGCTGTACCCTACCGTGCTGAGACAGTATCTCTCTAACCCTGCTGTACCCTACCATGCTGAGACAGTATCTCTCTAACCCTGCTGTACCCTACCGTGATTAGACAATATCTCTCTAACCCTGCTGTAACCTACCATGCTGAGTCAGTATATCTCTAACCCTGCTGTACCCTACCGTGATTAGACAGTATCTCTCTAACCCTGCTGTACCCTACCGTGCTGAGACAGTATCTCTCTAACCCTGCTGTACCCTACCGTGATTAGACAGTATCTCTCTAACCCTGCTGTACCCTACCGTGCTGAGACAGTATCTCTCTAACCCTGCTGTACCCTACCGTGATTAGACAGTATCTCTCTAACCCTGCTGTACCCTACCGTGCTGAGCCAGTATCTCTCTAACCTGCTGTACCCTACCGTGATGAGACAGTATCTCTCTAACCCTGCTGTACCCTACCGTGCTGAGACAGTATCTCTCTAACCCTGCTGTACCCTACCGTGATTAGACAGTATCTCTCTAACCCTGCTGTACCCTACCGTGATTAGACAGTATCTCTCTAACCCTGCTGTACCCTACCGTGCTGTAATGAGACAGTATCTCCCTAACCTGCTGTACCCTACCGTGCTGAGGACAGTATCTCTCTAACCCTGCTGTACCTACCGTGCTGAGACAGTATCTCTCTAACCTGCTGTACCCTACCGTGATGAGACAGTATCTCTCTAACCCTGCTGTACCCTACCGTGCTGAGACAAGTATCTCTCTAACCCTGCTGTACCCTACCGTGATGAGACAGTATCTCTCTAACCTGCTGTACCCTACCGTGATGAGACAGTATCTCTCTAACCTGCTGTACCCTACCGTGATTAGACAGTATCTCTCTAACCCCTGCTGTACCCTACCGTGATTAGACAGTATCTCTCTAACCCTGCTGTACCCTACCGTGCTGAGACAATACCTCCCTAACCCTGCTGTACCCTACCGTGCTGAGACAATACCTCTCTAACCCTGCTGTACCCTACCGTGATTAGACAGTATCTCTCTAACCCTGCTGTACCCTACCGTGATTAGACAGTATCTCTCTAACCCTGCTGTACCCTACCGTGCTTAGACAGTATCTCTCTAACCCTGCTGTACCCTACCGTGCTGAGACAGTATCTCTCTAACCCTGCTGTACCCTACCGTGATTAGACAATACCTCCCTAACCCTGCTGTACCCTACCGTGCTGAGACAGTATCTCTCTAACCCTGCTGTACCCTACCGTGCTGAGTCAGTATCTCTCTAACCCTGCTGTACCCTACCGTGCTGAGACAGTATCTCTCTAACCCTGCTGTACCCTACCGTGATTAGACAGTATCTCTCTAACCCTGCTGTACCCTACTGTGCTGAGACAATACCTCTCTAACCCTGCTGAACCCTACTGTGCTGAGACAATACCTCTCTAACCCTGCTGAACCCTACTGTGCTGAGACAATACCTCTCTAACCCTGCTGAACCCTACTGTGCTGAGACAGTACCTCCCTAACCCTGCTGTACCCTACCGTGTTGAGACAGTATCTCTCTAACCCTGCTGTACCCTACAGTGATGAGACAGTATCTCCCTAACCCTGCTGTACCCTACCGTGCTGAGACAATATCTCTCTAACAATATCAAGGATGGATATATAAGCAGGTAATGTGTGTATTATATATCCCTCCTAGTAGTGGTAATGTGTGTATTATATATCCCTATTATTAGTAGTGGTAATGTGTGTATTATATATCCCTATTATTAGTAGTGGTAATGAGTGTATTATATATCCCTCCTAGTAGTGGTAATGTGTGTATTATATATCCCTATTATTAGTAGTGGTCATGTGTGTATTATATATCCCTATTATTAGTAGTGGTAATGTGTGTATTATATATCCCTATTATTAGTAGTGGTAATGTGTGTATTATATATCCCTATTATTAGTAGTGGTGATGTGTGTATTATATATCCCTCCTAGTAGTGGTAATGTGTGTATTATGTATCCCTATTATTAGTAGTGGTAATGTGTGTATTATATATCCCTATTATTAGTAGTGGTAATGTGTGTATTATATATCCCTCCTAGTAGTGGTAATGTGTGTATTATATATCCCTCCTAGTAGTGGTAATGTGTGTATTATATATCCCTATTATTAGTAGTGGTAATGTGTGTATTATATATCCCTCCTAGTAGTGGTAATGTGTGTATTATATATCCCTATTATTAGTAGTGGTAATGTGTGTATTATATATCCCTATTATTAGTAGTGGTAATGTGTGTATTATATATCCCTCCTAGTAGTGGTAATGTGTGTATTAAATATCCCTATTATTAGTAGTGGTAATGTGTGTATTATATATCCCTATTATTAGTAGTGGTAATGTGTGTATTATATATCCCTCCTAGTAGTGGTAATGTGTGTATTATATATCCCTCCTAGTAGTGGTAATGTGTGTATTATATATCCCTATTATTAGTAGTGGTAATGTGTGTATTATATATCCCTGTTATTAGTAGTGGTAATGTGTGTATTATATATCCCTATTATTAGTAGTGGTAATGTGTGTATTATATATCCCTATTATTAGTAGTGGTAATGTGTGTATTATATATCCCTCCTAGTAGTGGTAATGTGTGTATTATATATCCCTATTATTAGTAGTGGTAATGTGTGTATTATATATCCCTCCTAGTAGTGGTAATGTGTGTATTATATATCCCTATTATTAGTAGTGGTAATGTGTGTATTATATATCCCTGTTATTAGTAGTGGTAATGTGTGTATTATATATCCCTATTATTAGTAGTGGTAATGTGTGTATTATATATCCCTATTATTAGTAGTGGTAATGTGTGTATTATATATCCCTACTAGTAGTGGTAATGTGTGTATTATATATCCCTCCCAGTAGTGGTAATGTGTGTATTATATATCCCTATTATTAGTAGTGGTAATGTGTGTATTATATATCCCTCCCAGTAGTGGTAATGTGTGTATTATATATCCCTGTTATTAGTAGTGGTAATGTGTGTATTATATATCCCTATTATTAGTAGTGGTAATGTGTGTATTATATATCCCTCCTAGTAGTGGTAATGTGTGTATTATATATCCCTCCCAGTAGTGGTAATGTGTGTATTATATATCCCTATTATTAGTAGTGGTAATGTGTGTATTATATATCCCTATTATTAGTAGTGGTAATGTGTGTATTATATATCCCTATTATTAGTAGTGGTAATGTGTGTATTATATATCCCTCCTAGTAGTGGTAATGTGTGTATTATATATCCCTATTATTAGTAGTGGTAATGTGTGTATTATATATCCCTCCTAGTAGTGGTAATGTGTGTATTATATATCCCTATTATTAGTAGTGGTAATGTGTGTATTATATATCCCTGTTATTAGTAGTGGTAATGTGTGTATTATATATCCCTATTATTAGTAGTGGTAATGTGTGTATTATATATCCCTATTATTAGTAGTGGTAATGTGTGTATTATATATCCCTCCTAGTAGTGGTAATGTGTGTATTATATATCCCTCCTAGTAGTGGTAATGTGTGTATTATATATCCCTATTATTAGTAGTGGTAATGTGTGTATTATATATCCCTCCTAGTAGTGGTAATGTGTGTATTATATATCCCTATTATTAGTAGTGGTAATGTGTGTATTATATATCCCTATTATTAGTAGTGGTAATGTGTGTATTATATATCCCTCCTAGTAGTGGTAATGTGTGTATTATATATCCCTCCTAGTAGTGGTAATGTGTGTATTATATATCCCTATTATTAGTAGTGGTAATGTGTGTATTATATATCCCTATTATTAGTAGTGGTAATGTGTGTATTATATATCCCTATTATTAGTAGTGGTAATGTGTGTATTATATATCCCTCCTAGTAGTGGTAATGTGTGTATTATATATCCCTATTATTAGTAGTGGTAATGTGTGTATTATATATCCCTCCTAGTAGTGGTAATGTGTGTATTATATATCCCTCCTAGTAGTGGTAATGTGTGTATTATATATCCCTATTATTAGTAGTGGTAATGTGTGTATTATATATCCCTATTATTAGTAGTGGTAATGTGTGTATTATATATCCCTATTATTAGTAGTGGTAATGTGTGTATTATATATCCCTATTATTAGTAGTGGTAATGTGTGTATTATATATCCCTCCTAGTAGTGGTAATGTGTGTATTATATATCCCTCCCTAGTAGTGGTAATGTGTGTATTATATATCCCTATTATTAGTAGTGGTAATGTGTGTATTATATATCCCTATTATTAGTAGTGGTAATGTGTGTATTATATATCCCTCCTAGTAGTGGTAATGTGTGTATTATATATCCCTCCCAGTAGTGGTAATGTGTGTATTATATATCCCTATTATAAGTAGTGGTAATGTGTGTATTATATATCCCTATTATAAGTAGTGGTAATGTGTGTATTATATATCCCTCCCAGTAGTGGTAATGTGTGTATTATATATCCCTATTATTAGTAGTGGTAATGTGTGTATTATATATCCCTATTATTAGTAGTGGTAATGTGTGTATTATATATCCCTATTATTAGTAGTGGTAATGTGTGTATTATATATCCCTCCTAGTAGTGGTAATGTGTGTATTATATATCCCTATTATTAATTGTGGTAATGTGTGTATTATATATCCCTATTATTAGTAGTGGTAATGTGTGTATTATATATCCCTATTATTAGTAGTGGTAATGTGTGTATTATATATCCCTCCTAGTAGTGGTAATGTGTGTATTATATATCCCTATTATTAATTGTGGTAATGTGTGTATTATATATCCCTGTTATTAGTAGTGGTAATGTGTGTATTATATATCCCTCCTAGTAGTGGTAATGTGTGTATTATATATCCCTATTATTAGTAGCGGTAATGTGTGTATTATATATCCCTCCCAGTAGTGGTAATGTGTGTATTATATATCCCTATTATAAGTAGTGGTAATGTGTGTATTGTAAATCCCTATTATTAGTAGTGGTAATGTGTGTATTATATATCCCTGTTATTTGTAGTGGTAATGTGTGTATTATATATCCCTCCTAGTAGTGGTAATGTGTGTATTATATATCCCTATTATAAGTAGTGGTAATGTGTGTATTATATATCCCTATTATTAGTAGTGGTAATGTGTGTATTATATATCCCTATTATTAGTAGTGGTAATGTTTGTATTATATATCCCTATTATTAGTAGTGGTAATGTGTGTATTATATATCACTATTATTAGTAGTGGTAATGTGTGTATTATATATCCCTATTATTAGTAGTGGTAATGTGTGTATTATATATCCCTCCTAGTAGTGGTAATGTGTGTATTATATATCCCTATTATTAGTAGTGGTAATGTGTGTATTATATATCCCTATTATTAGTAGTGGTAATGTGTGTATTATATATCCCTATTATTAGTAGTGGTAATGTGTGTATTATATATCCCTGTTATTAGTAGTGGTAATGTGTGTATTATACATCCCTGCTAGTAGTGGTAATGTGTGTATTATATATCCCTATTATTAGTAGTGGTAATGTGTGTATTATATATCCCTATTATTAGTAGTGGTAATGTGTGTATTATATATCCCTCCTAGTAGTGGTAATGTGTGTATTATATATCCCTATTATTAGTAGTGGTAATGTGTGTATTATATATCCCTATTATTAGTAGTGGTAATGTGTGTATTATATATCCCTATTATTAGTAGTGGTAATGTGTGTATTATATATCCCTCCTAGTAGTGGTAATGTGTGTATTATATATCCCTATTATTAGTAGTGGTCATGTGTGTATTATATATCCCTATTATTAGTAGTGGTAATGTGTGTATTATATATCCCTCCTAGTAGTGGTAATGTGTGTATTATATATCCCTATTATTAGTAGTGGTAATGTGTGTATTATATATCCCTATTATTAGTAGTGGTAATGTGTGTATTATATATCCCTCCTAGTAGTGGTAATGTGTGTATTATATATCCCTATTATTAGTAGTGGTAATGTGTGTATTATATATCCCTATTATTAGTAGTGGTAATGTGGGAGAGTAGTAGAAGGTCATTCTGAGAGAGATAGCAAGAGAGTTGGCTAAAGACGGCACGCTCAATAGTTTTGGAGAGAAAAGAAAGAAGGGATACTGGTCTGTAGTTGTTGACATCAAAGGGATCGAGTGTTGGTTTTTTGAGAAGGGGTGCAACTCTCGCTCTCTTGAAGACGGAAGGGACATAGCCAGCAGTCAAGGATGAGTTGATCAGCGAGGTGAGGTAAGGGAGAAGGTCACCGGAGATGGTCTGGAGAAGAGAGGAGGGGATAGGGTCAAGCGGGCAGGTTGTTGGGCAGCCGGCCGTCACAAGTCGCAAGATTTTATCTGGAGAGAGAGGGGAGAAAGAAGTCAAAGCATAGGGTAGGTCAGTGTGAGCAGGACCAGCAGTGTCATTTGACTTAACAAACGAGGATCGTCAACCTTCTATTCAAAGTGGTTGACGAATTCAGCAGGGAGGAGAAGGTGGCAAAGAGCTTCCTAGGGTTAGAGGCAGATGCTTGGAATTTAGAGTGGTAGAAAGTGGCCTTAGCAGCAGAAACAGATGAAGAAAATGTAGAGAGGAGGGAGTGAAAAGATGCCAGGTCCGCAGGGAGTCTAGTTTTCCTCCATTTCCGCTCGGCTGCCCGGAGCCCTGTTCTGTGAGCTCGCAATGAGTCATCAAGCCACGGAGCTGGAGGGGAGGACCGAGCCGGCCGGGAGGATAGGGGACATAGAGAGTCAAAGGATGCAGAAAGGGAGGAGAGGAGGGTTGAGGAGGCAGAATCAGGAGATTGGAGGGAGAAGGAATGAGCTGAGGGAAGAGATGATAGGATGGAAGAGGAGAGAGTAGCGGGAGAGAGAGAGCGAAGGTTGCGACGGCGCATTACCATCTGAGTAGGGGCAGAGTGAGTAGTGTTGGAGGAGAGCGAGAGAGAAAAGGATACAAAGTAGTGGTCGGAGACATGGAGGGGAGTTGCAGTGAGATTAGTAGAAGAACAGCATCTAGTAAAGATGAGGTCAAGCGTATTGCCTGCCTTGTGAGTAGGGGGGGACGGTGAGAGGGTGAGGTCAAAAGAGGAGAGGAGTGGAAAGAAGGAGGCAGAGAGAAATGAGTCAAAGGCAGACGTAGGGATGTTGAAGTCCCCCAGAACTGTGAGGGGTGAGCCATCCTCAGGAAAGGAACTTATCAAGGCGTCAAGCTCATTGATGAACTCTCCAAGGGAACCTGGAGGGCGATAGATGACAAGGATATTAAGCTTAAATGGGCTAGTGACTGTGACAGCAGGAATTCAAATGAGGAGATAGACAGATGGGTCAGGGGAAAAATAGAGAATGTCCACTTGGGAGAGATGAGGATTCCTGTGCCACCACCCTGCTGACCAGATGCTCTCGGGTTATGCGAGAACACATGGTCAGACGAGGAGAGAGCAGTAGGAGTAGCAGTGTTTTCAGTGGTAATCCATGTTTCCATCAGCGCCAAGAAGTCGAGGGACTGGAGGGTAGCATAGGCTGAGATGAACTCTGGCTTGTTGGCAGCAGAACGGCAGTTCCAGAGGCTGCCTGAGACCTGGAACTCCACGTGGGTGGTGCGTGCAGGGACCACCAGGTTAGATAGGCAGCAGCCACGTGGTGTGAGGCGTTTGTATAGCCTGTGCGGAGAGGAGAGAACAGGGATAGACAGGCATAGTTGACAGGCTGCAGAAAATGGCTACAATAATGCAGAGGAGATCGGAATGAAATGAACTAAACATCTGGGAAAGGAGAGAGCGGGGCCTCCCTCACCACAACACCCAAATATAACTCTCCCAACTTCCACCTCAGAAACTATAATTGTTGTAAACTACAGCTAACTTGGTACAGTATTATTCCGTGAAAATCGTCCAGGGCACCTAGTCATAAGACGCCACAGCCAGCTAGCATGCCGGTCTCCAACAACACGGTTTAGCACCAATACTCGGCCACAACAAACCACCATCTTCTAGTTTTATTGTGTAGATTCCAGCTATAATATTTTGTAGTTGTATTATTCTAGTTTTGTTTTGTATATTCTATTTATAATATTTTGTAGATGTTATTGTGTAGAGTCTATCTACAATATTGTGTAGATGTATGCTTCTAGAGTGATTGTGTAGTCTAGCTATAATATTTTGTAGTTGTATTTTTCTAGTTTTGTTGTATAGATTCTAATTGTAATATTTTGTAGTTCTATTCTTCTAAGGTTGTGGAGATTCTAGCAATAACATTTTGTAGTTGTATTCTTCAAGAGTCATTGTGTAGATTCAAGCTGAAATATTTTTTAGTTGTATACTTCTTGAGTCGTTGTGTATATTTTAGCTATAGTATTTTGTAGTTGTATTCTTCTAGAGTTGTAGAGATTCTAGCTATAATGTCTTGTATTTGTGTGCTTCTAGGTTCATTGTGTAGATTCTAGATTCCAGTTATAATATTTATTCCTTGTATTCTTCTAGACTTTTGTAGAATCTAGATATAGTATTCTGTAGTTGTGTGCTTCTAGATTCATTTTGTAGTTTCTAGCTATAATATTTTGTAGTTCTATTCTTCTAGAGTTGTGGAGATTCTATCAATAACATTTTGTAGTTGTATTCTTCAAGAGTCATTGTGTAGATTTTAGCTGTAATATTTGGTAGTTTTATACTTGAGGCGTTGTGTATATTTTAGCTATAGTATTTTGTAGTTGTGTTCTTCTAGATTTATTAGCATAGATTGTAGCTATAATATTTGTAGTTCTGTTCTTGTAGATTCATTGTGTAGATTCTATTTATAATTATTTGTAGTTGTATTTTTTAGAGAGTCATTGTGTAGAATCTAGCTGTAATATTTTTGTAGTTGTGTTCTTCTAGAGTCATTTTGTATATTCTAGCTATAATATTTTGTAGTTGTATGCTTGTAGATTCATTGTGTAGATTCTGTAGTTGTGTTCTTCTAGATCGATAGATTGCAGTGCAGAAACTTATAGATCTGACTTGTTGGAAAGGTGTCATCCCATGTTGAAAGTTACCTAGCTCTTCAGTAAGGCCGTATCACTGCCAATGTTTTTCTATGGAGATTGCATTGCTGTGTGCTCGATTTTATCAGCTGTGCAGCCAGACTTATTTGCTATTCCTTTTGCCTCATCCCTTTCAACCATACAGTTGTTCATTTCCTCATGAATCCACAGGGATTTAACAGTTTTTACAGTCATTTTCTTAATGGGTGCATGCTTATTAGTAACTGGAATAAGCAATTTCATAAATGTGTCAAGTGCAGCGTCTGGTTGCTCGTCATTACACACCACGGACCAAAAATATTATTTACATCATTTTTTTTTTCAAGATGGCGTAGCAGTGCGGTCGTGTTTTCTGTAGTGTCCTTGTGTAAATAGCCAGTTTCTTTCGTTTTTTGTCTATTTTGTATATATTTCTCAATTTTACTTTTCATTCTTTAACTAAATATACTTTCCTGCAACCCGCCTCACCCAACGTGGAAAGGATTCTATTATTTCTTTATAACTTTTATCAAGAACCCTAAGCTGAAACTAGTGTAGCTGCAACTGAATGGCTACTTTCTATTAGCCACCGTTAGCGTCTTCACCATTGTCCGTGGCCTGCACTATCCACCAGCCAGCTCTAGCTCTAGCCTAGACAATTCGTCGGCCAGTCTGCACAGCGTGCTATCGACCCAGAGCATATCGTTTTTTCTGCCGGAATCACTGGACCCTAGCGCCGGATCATCGCAACCAGCTAGCTTCAACCAAATGGCTGTTGTCGTTGGCTAATTAACATTGCACCTTAGCAAGCACCAGTTAGCCTTGAGCTAGCCTCGAGCCAGGCCCATCTCCCGGCTATCTACCTCTCTGTCAACCGGACGGGACCTCCTAATGTTGACACGGATCCCCGCAGATCCAACACGACTGGTTTGCAGACGAAATCGTCTGATGTGGTTTCAACAGGCTTCCCGTTACGACGTCGACCACGAAGATCCATCTGCTAGCCCCGGCCCGCTAGCACACACAAGACGGGCCACTTGCTTGCCAGTGCTGTAGCAGCCCCCGAACTACCTCCGAACTCTCCTATTGCTGTTCACCGGACCTTATGATAACTCAGCTATACAGCTGATGCCTGCTGGACTGTTCCTTTTTACGGTACCGCATCCTGTTTATGTTTAGCCTCAGCCCAAACTGTGTCGTCATTACCAGCTCTCTCAAATTACACCTGTGATTGCTTTATGCCTCTCTCCCATGTCAATATGGTTAGCTTATTGTTGTTTCGGTTATTTCTAATTGTACTATTTCACTGTAGATCCCCCAGCCCAGCTAAACCTGCCTTAGACAGCTCCTTTGTCCCACCCCCCATACACACGGAGACCGACTCAATCGGTGCCTCCAGTGATGCTATCTCTTTCATTGTTACCCAACGCTTAGGTTTACCTCCACTGTACTCATATCCTTCCATCTCCTTGTCTGTACATAATGCCCTGAATCTATTCTACAATGCCCGGAAACCTGCCCCTTTTTTTCTCTGTACCCAACGCACTAGAAGACCAGTTCTTAAAGCCTTTAGCCGTATCCTTATTCTACTCCTCCTCTGTTCCTCTGGTGATGTAGAGGTTAACCCAGGGCCTGTAGCCCCCAGTATCACTCCTACTCCCCAGGCGTTATCATTTGTTGACTTCTGTAACCGTAAAAGCCTTGGTTTATTGCACGTTAACATCAGAAGCCTCCTCCCTAAGTTTGAGTTATTCACTGCGTTAGCACACTTTCTCCCTCACTATCTTTAAGCATCAGTTGTCAGAGCAGCTTACCGATCACTGCACCTGCACACAGCCATTCTGAAATTAGTACATCCAACTACCTCATCCCCATATTGTTATTTATTTTGCTAATTTGCACCCCAGTATCTCTATTTGCACATCATCTTTTGCACATCTATCATTCCAGTGTTAATACTAATTGTAATTATTTTGCACTATGGCCTATTTATTGCCTTACCTCCATAACTACATTCGCACACACTGTATATATATGTATTTCTGTTGTATTTTTGACTTTATGTTTTGTTTTACCCCATATGTAACTCTGTGTTGTTGTTTTTATCGCACTGCTTTGCTTTATCTTGGCCAGGTCGCAGTTGTAAATGAGAACTTGTTCTCAACTGGCTTACCTGGTTAAATAAAGGTGAAATAAAAAACAAAAAACATCGACAACATAGGAATCACTACAAAACGTATTGTATGACCTCTTATGCACTATATTAGGCCCAGCCTTTGGAACTTTGGTTTTCCTAGATATGGCTACTATATTGCGATCACTACATCCTATGGATTTGGACACTGCTTTAAAGCAAATTTCGGTGGCATTAGTAAAGATGTGATCAATACATGTTAATGATTTAATTCCTGTGCTGTTTGTAACTACCCTGGTAGGTTGACTGATAACCTGAATGAGGTTGCAGGCACTGGTTACAGTGTGAAGCTTTTTCTGTGGCATGTCTTGTATGAATGGGTGTCTGAGCTGTGTGCCAGTAGTTCAAACAGACAGCTTGGTGCATTCAACATGTCAATATCTCTCATAAATACAGGTAGTGACAAAGTCAAGCTCTCCTCCACTTTGAGCCAGGACAGATTGACATGCATATTATTAATATTAGCTCTCTGTGTACATCCAAGGGCCAGCCGTGCTGCCCTGTTCTGAGCCAATAGCAATTTTCCTAAGTCCCTCTTTGTGGCACCTGACCACATGACTGAACAGTAGTCCAGGTGCGACAAAACTAGGGCCTGTAGGACCTGCCTTGTTGATAGTGCTGTTAAGAATGCTGATCAGCGCTTTATTATGAACAGACTTCTCCCCATCTTAGCTACTGTTGTATCAATATGTTTTGACCAAGACAGTTTACAATCCAGGGTTACTCTAAGCAGTTTAGTCACCTAAACTTGCTCAATATCCACATGATTTATTACAAGATTTAGTTGAGGTTTAGGGTTTAGTGAATGATTTGTCCCAAATACAATGCTTTTAGTTTTAGAAATATTTAGGACTAACTTATTCCTTGCAACCCATTCTGAAACTAACTGCAGCTCTTTGTTAAGTGTTGCAGTCATTTCAGTCGCTGTAGTAGCTGACGTGTATAGTGTTGAGTCATCCACATACATAGACACACTGGCTTTAATCAAAGCCAGTGGCATGTCATTAGTAAAGATTGAAAAAAGTAAGGGGCCTAGACAGCTGCCCTGGGGAATTCCTTATTCTACCTGGATTATGTTGGAGAAGCTACCATTAAAGAACACCCTCTGTGTTCTGTTAGACAGTAACTCTTTATCCACAATATAGCAGGGGGTGTAAAGCCATAACACATACGTTTTTCCAGCCGCAGAGTATGATCGATAATGTCAAAAGCCGCACTGAAGTGGCAATATAGGAGTGGCAATATCGTCCGCTATTATCCTCAGTAATTTTCCATCCAAGTTGTCAGACCCCGGTGGCTTGTCATTGTTGATAGACAGCAATAATCTTTTCACCTCCTCCACACACACTTTACGGAATTCAAAATTACAACGCTTGTCTTTCATAATTTGGTCAGTTATTCTTGGATGTGGAGTGTCAGTGTTTGTTTTCATGCCTAAATTTGCTAATGAAAAAATAATTGAAGTAGTTGGCAATACTTGGAATTTTCCAAAAGTCATTTTCCTAAATGACTCTCAGACCATGAGAAACAAGATTCTCTGGTCTGATGAAACCAAGAATGAACTCTTTGGCCTGAATGCCAAGCGTCACATCTGTAGGAAACCTGGCACCATCCCTACGGTGAAGCATGGTGGTGGCAGCATGCTGTGGGGAAGTTTTTCAGTGGCAGGGATTGGGAGTTTAGTCAGGATCAAGGGAAAGATGAACGGAGCAAAGTACAGAGAGATTCTTGATGAAAACCTGCTCCAAAGCACTCAGACTGGGACGAAGGTTCACCTTCCAACAGGACAATGACCGTAAGCACACAACCAAGACAACGCAGGAGTGGCTTCGTGACAAGTCTCTGAATGTCCTTGAGTGGCTCAGCCAGAACCCGGACTTGAACCAATCGAACATCTCTGGATAGACCTGAAAATAGCTGTGCAGCGACGCTCCCCATCCAACTTGACAGAGCTTGAGAGGATCTGCGGAGAAAAATGGGAGAAACTCCCCAAATCCAGGTGTGCCAAGCTTGTAGCGTCATACCCAAGAAGACTCGAGGCTGTAAACGCTGCCAAAGGTGCTTCAACAAAGTACTGAGTAAAGGGTCTGAATACTTATGTAAATGTGATATTTCAGTGTTTTATTTTTTAAACATTAGCAAACATTTCTAGAAACCTGTTTTTGCTTTGTCATTATGGGGTGTTGTGTGTAGATTGATGAGGGAAAAAAACAATTTAATCAATTTTAGAATAAGGGTGTAACGTAACAAAATGTGGAAAAAGTCAAGGGGTCTGAATACTTTCCGAATGCACTGTATATACTTACATTTACAATCATAGTACTGTATATTATATTTTCTATATAATATTTTATACAAGAATAGATGCTTAGTATTGTTTGATGATATTTTGTATGTATCATGTATGGTCCTATAACAGCAATATAAACCCAGAGGTTCTGTTCTTTAGTAGACTACTGAACAGCGCCATAACAGTTTAATGTCTTCCTATTGGTTGAGTGGCTCTGAGCACCAGCGGGCATAATTACCAGCGAATGCGACGTCCCCAGAGTCAGCCTGTCATCTTTATTAACTAGTAGTAATAAAGACGCTCCTCCGCACACTCCACTGGCTTCCAGTTGAAGCTCGCATCCGCTACAAGACCATGGTGCTTGCCTATGGAGCAGTGAGGGGAACGGCACCTCTGTACCTTCAGGCTCTGATCAGTCCCTACACCCAAACGAGGGCATTGCGTTCATCCACCTCTGGCCTGCTGGCTCCCCTTCCTCTGCGGAAACATAGTTCCCGCTCAGCCCAGTCAAAACTGTTCGCTGCTCTGGCACCCCAATGGTGGAACAAGCTCCCTCACGACGACAGGACAGCGGAGTCACTCACCACCTTCCGGAGACGCTTGAAACCCCACCTCTTTAAGGAATACCTGGGATAGGATAAAGTAATCCTTCTACCCCCCCACCCCCCCATTAAAAAAAAGGAAAAAAAAGTGGTTCTCCCACTGGCTATCATAAGTTGAATGTACCAATTTGTAAGTCGCTCTGGATAAGAGCGTCTGCTAAATGATGTAAATGTAAATGTAGTAGTAATGCTGTAATGTTTTAATTGGCCACTTTATTGTTGACCAAATTAGAGAAGGTGATATGATAGAGGAAATGTTGAAATGAATAGTTAACACTGATTGTTGTCTTATCCCTTTGAGCTGCTTATCAGTTAAGACCTTGCAGACATAATACACACACAACATGTTGTTTTTATAACGCATTTACTTATCCAGTGTTAAATCCATACTTGAGTCTTAAAACAAATAGCACTGTGCTCTAAAACACTGATCTAATGGGACACTGAGCGTTAAATGTAGAGTGTAATCATATTCCGTTGTCCAGCTGTATCAGTCTTTGGTCATATTGTATCTATAATATTTGTGATTCAGATGAGACTATTCATACACCTTTAAATCAGGTCTCTATTGTTTTGTTATGGGCAATTCTGTTATTGTAGGGCTCTATATTGTTATCTTAGGGCTCTATATTGTTATTGTAGGGCTCTATATTGTTATCTTAGGGCTCTATGTTGTTATCTTAGGGCTCTATGTTGTTATCTTAGGGATCTATATTGTTATTGTAGGGCTCTATATTGTTATCTTATGGCTCTATATTGTTATCTTAGGGCTCTATGTTGTTATCTTAGGGCTCTATATTGTTATTGTAGGGCTCTATACTGTTATCTTAGGGCTCTATATTGTTATTGTAGGGCTCTATACTGTTATCTTATGGCTCTATATTGTTATCTTAGGGCTCTATGTTGTTATCTTAGGGCTCTATGTTGTTATCTTAGGGATCTATATTGTTATTGTAGGGCTCTATACTGTTATCTTATGGCTCTATATTGTTATCTTAGGGCTCTATGTTGTTATCTTAGGGCTCTATATTGTTATTGTAGGGCTCTATACTGTTATCTTAGGGCTCTATATTGTTATTGTAGGGCTCTATACTGTTATCTTTTGGCTCTATATTGTTATCTTAGGGCTCTATGTTGTTATCTTAGGGCTCTATATTGTTATCTTAGGGCTCTATACTGTTATCTTATGGCTCTATATTGTTATCTTAGGGCTCTATGTTGTTATCTTAGGGCTCTATATTGTTATCTTAGGGCTCTATACTGTTATCTTATGGCTCTATATTGTTATCTTAGGGCTCTATGTTGTTATCTTAGGGCTCTATATTGTTATCTTAGGGCTCTATATTGTTATCTTAGGGCTCTATATTGTTATTGTAGGGCTCTATAATGTTATCTTAGGGCTCTATATTGTTATCTTAGGGCTCTATATATTTATCTTAGGGCTCTATATTGTTATTGTAGGGCTCTATATTGTTATTGTAGGGCTCTATACTGTTATCTTAGGGCTCTATATTGTTATTGTAGGGCTCTATATTGTTATTGTAGGGCTCTATATTGTTATCTTATGGCTCTATATTGTTATTGTAGGGCTCTATATTGTTATCTTAGGGCTCTATAATGTTATCTTAGGGCTCTATATTGTTATCTTAGGGCTCTATATTGTTATTGTAGGGCTCTATGTTGTTATCTTAGGGCTCTATATTGTTATTGTAGGTCTCAATACTGTTATCTTATGGCTTTATATTGTTATCTTAGGGCTCTATGTTGTTATCTTAGGGCTCTATATTGTTATCTTAGGGCTCTATATTGTTATCGTAGGGCTCTATATTGTTATCTTAGGGCTCTATATTGTTATCTTATGGCTCTATATTGTTATTGTAGGGCTCTATATTGTTATCTTAGGGCTCTATGTTGTTATCTTAGGGCTCTATATTGTTATGTTAGGGCTCTATATTGTTATTTTAGGGCTCTATATTGTTATTGTAGGGCTCTATTGTTATCTTAGGGCTCTATATTGTTATCTTAGGGCTCTATATTGTTATCTTAGGGCTCTATATTGTTATTGTAGGGCTCTATATTGTTATTGTAGGGCTCTATTGTTATCTTAGGGCTCTATATTGTTATCTTAGGGCTCTATATTGTTATCTTAGGGCTCTATATTGTTATCTTAGGGCTCTATATTGTTATCTTAGGGCTCTATATTGTTATCTTAGGGCTCTATATTGTTATTGTAGGGCTCTATATTGTTATCTTAGGGCTCTATATTGTTATCTTAGGGCTCTATATTGTTATTGTAGGGCTCTATATTGTTATCTTAGGGCTCTATATTGTTATCTTAGGGCTCTATATTGTTATCTTAGGGCTCTATATTGTTATTGTAGGGCTCTATACTGTTATCTTAGGGCTCTATATTGTTATCTTAGGGCTCTATATTGTTATGTTAGGGCTCTATATTGTTATCTTAGGGCTCTATACTGTTATCTTATGGCTCTATATTGTTATTGTAGGGCTCTATATTGTTATCTTAGGGCTCTATGTTGTTATCTTAGGGCTCTATATTGTTATCTTAGGGCTCTATATTGTTATGTTAGGGCTCTATATTGTTATCTTAGGGCTCTATACTGTTATCTTATGGCTCTATATTGTTATTGTAGGCCTCTATATTGTTATCTTAGGGCTCTATGTTGTTATCTTAGGGCTCTATATTGTTATCTTAGGGCTCTATATTGTTATCTTAGGGCTCTATATTGTTATCGTAGGGCTCTATATTGTTATCTTAGGGCTCTATATTGTTATCTTAGGGCTCTATTCAATCTGCATCGTGGAAGTTCAGTTTTATAGCGTGAAATACATTTAAAAGCAATGTTCCCACTTTAGCTGAGACTGCATTCACGGTAAACGCTGCATGTGTCGGCTCGGAATTACATTTTACATTTACATTTAGGTCATTTAGCAGACGCTCTTATCCAGAGCAATTTACAAATAGGTGCATTCACCTTATAGCCAGTGGGATCACCACTTTACAATGTATTTTTTTTTTTTTTTTTTTTTTGGGTTGGGGTTTGGGTTGGGGTAAGGGGGGGAAGAAGGATTACTTTATCCCATCCCAGGTATTCCTAAATTACCTTAACAATTCTATTGCAGAATCTGTAACGCTTCAATTTTACAGATTAAACCAAGCGGATAATCCCATTCTATTGTGTTCTTTATGCTTCTGTTAGATGTCCTCAGGGACAACCCGTCGGTTGAAACAACCAGGGGCGTATTCATTACACCCATTCTGTTGCAAAATGTTTCTTAAATGAAAATGAACGGAAGGAAATGGGGAGGGACCTACCTGAATTTGTCCAATAGAAACTCTGGTTTTAGAGTAAAGATATGTAATGTTATCACAACCTAAAGAAAGAGTGGGTGTTTGTGACAGTAAATAGAACTGATATGTAATGTTATCTAAGGAAAGAGTGGGTGTTTGTGACAGTAAATAGTACTGATATGTAATGTTATCTAAGGAAAGAGTGGGTGTTTGTGACAGTAAATATGATGACAATAAACAAGTAGTTACTTGACAAAGAGCTTCAAAGAAAGAACATGCGTAAAATGATGGAGAATTATTTAGATAAAACCAGAAGTTACAAAAGTACAACATTGTGGTATTGTACCACTAGAGAAAGGATTTCACTGCATAGCTTAGAGCAGAGCACCACAGGGTTGAACCACAGGCTGTGATGCCTTAAAACACATCTACCATGTATTCCAAGGAGACTAGAGGCTTCGCTGTACCTGCTGCCAGTGTGGTGCATGGTATTGTATTCCTGCTGGCAGAGACAGGTATATTCTGCTCCTAGCAGCAGCAGGGAAGCACCAATGGAGTTAACCCAGAACTCCTGAGACTGTGTGGAGAGTTACCTGGATACTACGTCTCTGGCCACAGCCATTTCCACTATGTATCATTGTGCCAAAGATGGATGGCGACTTTTTGAACGTGTTGCCGGCCAACGTAGAGGGAGCAGGGAATGCTTGCCTGCTGACCTGCTCTTAGTTAACATTCAGGGGGACCTGAAAGCGGAAGAGCAGGGGGCAGCGTCTCTCCACTGGCATGTCCTCTGGTCCCTCTTGCTGGTCGAGAACCCGGCCTCTTGAGTTGCTGGTCCTGCTCCTTAGTTAACATTCAGGGGGACCTGAAAGCGGAAGAGCAGGGGGCAGCGTCTCTCCACTGGCATGTCCTCTGGTCCCTTTTGCTGGTCGAGAACCCGGCCTCTTGAGTTGCTGGTCCTGCTCCTTAGTTAACATTCAGAGACCCTGACCTCAAACAAGCTTAGGTCTTGGCAGCACCACTGTATTCAGGCTTGGCAGCACCACTGTATTCAGGCTTGGCAGCACCACTGTATTCAGGCTTGGCAGCACCACTGTATTCAGGCTTGGCAGCACCACTGTATTCAGGCTTGGCAGCACCACTGTATTCAGGCTTGGCAGCACCACTGTATTCAGGCTTGGCAGCACCACTGTATTCAGGCTTGGCAGCACCATTATATTCGGTTTGGCAGCACCACTGTATTCAGGCTTGGCAGCACCACTGTATTCAGGCTTGGCAGCACCACTGTATTCAGGCTTGGCAGCACCACTGTATTCAGGCTTGGCAGCACCACTGTATTCAGGCTTGGCAGCACCACTGTATTCAGGCTTGGCAGCACCATTATATTCGGTTTGGCAGCACCACTGTATTCAGGCTTGGCAGCACCACTGTATTCAGGCTTGGCAGCACCACTGTATTCAGGCTTGGCAGCACCACTGTATTCAGGCTTGGCAGCACCACTGTATTCAGGCTTGGCAGCACCACTGTATTCAGGCTTGGCAGCACCACTGTATTCAGGCTTGGCAGCACCACTGTATTCAGGCTTGGCAGCACCACTGTATTCAGGCTTGGCAGCACCATTATATTCGGTTTGGCAGCACCACTGTACTCGGAGTAGCTGTATTCGGGCTAGGCAGCACCCCTGTATTCAGGCTTGGTTGCACCTCTGCATTTGATGCTGTTATATTCGGGATTGGCAGAACCACTGTATTCATGCTTGGCAGCACCACTGTATTCATGCTTGGCAGAACCACTGTATTTAGGATTTGCAGCACCACTATTCGGGGCTGCTGAATTCGGGCTAGGCAGCACAACTGTATTCGGGCTTGGCAGCACCACTGTGTATTCGAGATTGGCCGCACCAATTTATTCGGTGCTGCTGTATTCAAGCTTGTCAGCACCACGGTATCAGGCTTGGCAGTTCAACTGTACTCGGGATAGGCAGCACCACATTATTCATGATTGGCAGCACCACTTAATTAAATCTTTGCAGCACCACTGCATTCGAGCGTGGTTGCACCACTGTATTTGGTCTTGACAGCACCACTATATTCAGGCTTGGCAGCACCATAGTATTCAGGATTTGCAGCACCACTGTTCAGAGCTGCTGAATTCGGGCTAGGCGAAACAACGGTATTCGGCCGTGATTGCACCACTGTATTGGGCGCTTCTATATTCGGGCTTGGCAGCACCACGGATTTCGGGCTTGGCTGCCCCACTGTACATTTGACATTTTAGTCATTTAGCAGACGCTCTTATCCAGAGCGACTTACAGTTAGTGAGTGCATACATTATTTCATATTGGCCCCCCGTGGGAATCGAACCCACAACCCTGGCATTGCAAGCGCCATGCTCTACCAACTGAGCTACAGGGGGGGCGTGTATTTGGTGCTTCTGTATTCGGGCTTGGCAGTACCACTGTATTCGGGCTTGGCAGTACCACTGTATTCGGGCTTGGCAGTACCACTGTATTTGGGCTTGGCAGCACCATTTTATCAGTGATGCTGTATTCAGGTTTGGCATCACCACTATATTAGGCTTGACAGTATAGCTGTATTATGGCTTGGCAGTACCACTGTATTCATGCTTGGCAGCTACACTGTATTCATGCTTGGCAGCTACACTGTAGTCATGCTTGGCAGCACCACTGTATTCATAATTGGCAGCTACACTGTATTCATGCTTGGCAGCTACACTGTATTAGGGCTTGGCAGCTACACTGTATTCATGCTTGGCAGCTACACTGTATTCATGCTTGGCAGCACCAATGTATTCATGCTTGGCAGCACCACTGTATTCATGCTTGGCAGCTACACTGTATTCATGCTTGGCAGCTACACTGTATTAGGGCTTGGCAGCACCACTGTATTCATGCTTGGCAGCTACACTGTATTCATGCTTGGCAGCTACACTGTATTAGGGCTTGGCAGCACCACTGTATTCATGCTTGGCAGCTACACTGTATTAGGGCTTGGCAGCTACACTGTATTCATGCTTGGCAGCTACACTGTATTCATGCTTGGCAGCTACACTGTATTCATGCTTGGCAGCTACACTGTATTAGGGCTTGGCAGCACCACTGTATTCATGCTTGGCAGCTACACTGTATTCATGCTTGGCAGCACCACTGTATTCATGCTTGGCAGCTACACTGTATTCATGCTTGGCAGCTACACTGTATTCATGCTTGGCAGCTACACTGTATTCATGCTTGGCAGTACCACTGTATTCATGCTTGGCAGCTACACTCTATTCATGCTTGGCAGCACCACTGTATTCATGCTTGGCAGCACCACTGTATTCATGCTTGGCAGCTACACTGTATTCATGCTTGGCAGCACCACTGTATTCATGCTTGGCAGCACCACTGTATTCATGCTTGGCAGCTACACTGTATTCATGCTTGGCAGCTACACTGTATTCATGCTTGGCAGCACCACTGTATTCATGCTTGGCAGCACCACTGTATTCATGCTTGGCAGCTACACTGTATTCAGGCTTGGCAGCTACACTGTATTCATGCTTGGCAGCTACACTGTATTCATGCTTGGCAGCTACACTGTATTCATGCTTGGCAGCACCACTGTATTCATGCTTGGCAGCACCACTGTATTCATGCTTGGCAGCTACACTGTATTCAGGCTTGGCAGCTACACTGTATTCATGCTTGGCAGCTACACTGTATTTATGCTTGGCAGCTACACTGTATTAGGGCTTGGCAGCACCACTGTATTCATGCTTGGCAGCTACACTGTATTCATGCTTGGCAGCACCACTGTATTCATGCTTGGCAGCTACACTCTATTCATGCTTGGCAGCACCACTGTATTCATGCTTGGCAGCTACACTGTATTCATGCTTGGCAGCACCACTGTATTCATGCTTGGCAGCTACACTGTATTCATGCTTGGCAGCACCACTGTATTCATGCTTGGCAGCTACACTCTATTCATGCTTGGCAGCACCACTGTATTCATGCTTGGCAGCTACACTGTATTCATGCTTGGCAGCACCACTGTATTCATGCTTGGCAGCTACACTGTATTCATGCTTGGCAGCTACAATATATTCATGCTTGGCAGCACCACTGTATTCATGCTTGGCTGCACCACTGTATTCATGCTTGGCAGCTACTGACAAGGTGACGTGTATGCGGGAAACGAAGTCAAGCGCAGGACACCGAACTACTGGCAGAACGTACTTTACTCAACACGGTAAAGAAAGTACAAAACAAAAACAAATAACGCATACAACCAGAACTGCCGACCTAACGGAAAACAATCACACACAATAACCAATGAGAGACAGGGGGTTATAAAGGGAATACAATATAACATCATGGGAAACAGGTGAAAACAATCAGGACAAACTAGACAAACACCGAAACATAGATCGGTGGCAGCTAGTACTCCGGGGACGACGAACGCCGAAGCCTGCCCGAGCAAGGAGGAGGGGGCAGCCTCGGCTGATTCTGTGACAGTACGCCCCCCCCTTGACACGCGGCTCCAGCCGTGTGCCGACCCCGGCCTCGGGGACGGCCAGGAGGACGCGGAGCAGGGCGAGTCGGATGACTCCGGTGGAAGTCCCTCAACATGGAGGGATCTAGGATGTCCCTCCTAGGGACCCAGCACCGTTCCTCCGGACCGTACCCCTCCCACTCCACGAGGTACTGCAGGCCCCCCATCCGACGCCTCGAATCCAAGATGGAACCGACTGAGTACGCCGGAGCCCCCTCGATGTCCAACGGGGGTGGAGGAGCCTCTCGTATCTCACTCTCCTGGAGTGGACCAGCCACCACCGGCCTGAGGAGAGACACATGGAACGAGGGGTTAATGCGGTAATTAATGGGCAGTTGTAACCTATAGCATACCTGGTTCAATCTCCTCAGGACTTTAAATGGCCCCACAAACCGCCGACCCAGCTTCCGGCAAGGCAGGCGAAGGGGCAGGTTTCGGGTCGAGAGCCAGACCCGATCTCCCGGTGCATACACCGGAGCCTCACTGCGGTGGCGATCGGCGCTCGCCTTTTGCCGCCTGATAGCCCGCTGCAGATGGACATGTGCAGCATTCCAGGTTTCTTCCGAGCGCCGAAACCACTCGTCCACCGCAGGGGCTTCGATCTGGCTCTGATGCCAAGGTGCCAGGACCGGCTGATAACCTAGCACACACTGGAAAGGCGTAAGGTTAGTGGAGGAGTGGCTAAGTGAGTTTTGGGCTATCTCTGCCCAGGGAATATATCCTGACCACTCCTCCTGCCGGTCCTGGCAATAGGACCTCAGAAACCTACCCACATCCTGGTTCACTCTCTCCACCTGCCCGTTACACTCAGGGTGAAAACCTGAGGTAAGGCTAATCGAGACCCCCAGACGTTCCATAAACGCCCTCCAGACTCTAGAGGTGAACTGGGGACCCCGATCGGACACTATATCCTCAGGCACCCCGTAGTGCCGGAAAACGTGTGTGAACAGGGCGTCAGCAGTTTGTAGGGCAGTAGGGAGACCTGGCATAGGAATGAGACGGCAGGCCTTCGAAAACCGATCCACAACGACCAAGATCGTCGTGTTCCCCTGGGAGGGGGGAAGGTCCGTGACAAAATCCACCGATAGGTGAGACCACGGTGTCACGCCGGGCATACTGTAGCTCAGCTGGTAGAGCACGGCGCTTGTAACGCCAAGGTAGTGGGTTCGATCCCCGGGACCACCCATACACAAAAATGTATGCACGCATGACTGTAAGTCGCTTTGGATAAAAGCGTCTGCTAAATGGCATATTATTATTATTATACTACGCCCTGGCTCTGGGGACTCTAATATGTTGAGCCAGGGTGTGTATAGTCTATGTGTGTTCTAGGTTTCACTTTCTGGTTTTGTAGATCTATGTTGGCCAGGGTGGCTCCCAATCAGAGACGGCTGTAGCTCGTTGTCTCTGATTGGGAGTCATACTTAGGTAGCCGTTTGGCACTCATTCATTGTGGTTTCGTGTTCGTATTTGGTTTGTGTATTACCATTGACTGTCACGTCATCGTTTTGTTGTTTTGATCGTGTGATCATTCTATAAATAAATATGTTCGCCTTCAACGCTGCGCCTTGGTCCTCCTCTATGTATGACGATCGTGACACACGGCCGTTGTGGAACGGGTAGGGGTTGTAACTTTCCTCTGGGCAGGTGTCTAGGCGCCTTACACTGGGCGCACACCGAGCAGGAGGAAACATAAACCCTCACGTCCTTAGCTAAAGTGGGCCACCAGTACTTCCCACTAAGGCAGTGCACTGTCCGACCAATACCAGGATGACCAGAGGAGGGTGACATGTGAGCCCAATATATCAATCGATCGCGAACCTCGAGCGGCACGTACCTCCGACCCTCTGGACACTGTGGGGGAGTAGGATCGGTACGTAACGCCCGCTCGATGTCCGCATTAACCTCCCACACCACCGGTGCCACCAGACAAGACTCCGGGAGTATGGGAGTGGGCTCAATGGACCTCTCCTCTGTGTCATATAGTCGGAACAGGGCGTCTGCCTTAGCGTTCTGTGACCCTGGTCTATAGGTGAGCTTAAATACAAATCGGGAGAGAAATATAGACCACCTTGCCTGGCGAGGGTTCAGCCTCCTCGCTGCCCGGATGTACTCCAGGTTACGATGGTCAGTCAGAATGAGAAAAGGGTGTTTAGCCCCCTCAAGCCAATGCCTCCACACCTTCAGGGCCTGAACCACAGCCAACAGCTCCCTGTCCCCCACGTCTTAATTGCGCTCCGCCGGACTGAGCTTCTTAGAATAGAAAGCACAGGGGCGGAGTTTTGGTGGCGTACCTGAGCGCTGAGACAGCACAGCGCCGATCCCAGCCTCGGACGCATCCACCTCAACTTGGAACGCCAAAGAGGGACCCGGATGTGCCAGCACCGGAGCCGAGGTAAACAGGTCCTTCAGATGTCTAAACGCCCTGTCCGCCTCAGCCGACCACTGCAGACGCACCGGTCCCCCCTTTAGCAGGGAGGTAATGGGAGCTGCTACCTGTCCAAAGCCCCGGATAAACCTCCGGTAGTAATTGGCAAAACCCAAGAACCGCTGCACTTCCTTCACCGTGGTGGGAGTCTGCCAATTACGCACGGCAGAAACGCGGTCAATCTCCATCTCCACCCCTGACGCGGACAACCGATGTCCCAGGAAGGAGATGGACTCCTGGAAGAACACACATTTCTCTGCCTTCGCATACAGGTCATGCTCTAACAGTCTACCAAGCACTCGACGCACCAGGGACACATGCTCGGCTCATGTAGCGGAGTATATTAGAATGTCATCAATATACACCATTACACCCTGTCCATGCAAGTCCCGGAAAATCTCGTCCACAAATGATTGGAAGACTGAAGGAGCATTCGTTAAACCGTATGGCATGACGAGGTACTCATAGTGACCCGAGGTGGTACTGAATGCTGTCTTCGACTCATCTCCCTCCCTAATGCGCACCAGGTTGTACGCGCTCCTGAGATCCAATTTTGTGAAGAATCGCGCCCCGTGTAATGACTCCGTCATACTAGCAATCAGAGGGAGAGGATAGCTGTATTTGATGGTGATCTGATTGAGACCACGGTAATCAATACACGGGTGTAAACCCCCATCCTTCTTCTTCACAAAACAGAAACTCGAGGATGCAGGGGAAGTGGACGGCCGTATGTATCCCTGTCTCAGAGATTCGGTGACGTATGTCTCCATAGCCGCCGTCTCCTCCTGAGACAGAGGATACACATGACTACGTGGAAGCGCAGCGCCTACTTGGAGGTCTATCGCACAATCCCCCTGTCGATGAGGTGGTAATTGAGTCGCCTTCTTTTTACAGAAGGCGAGTGCCAAATCGGCATACTAAGGTGCAATGTGCATGGTGGGAACTTGGTTCAGCTTTCCACCGTCGTTGCCCCTACGGAAACATCTACACACTGCCCGAAACACTGATCAGACCATCCCTTGAGAGCCCTCTGTTGCCATGAAATGTTGGGGTCATGAGATGTTAACCAGGGAAGCCCCAACACCACGGGAAACGCAGGAGAATCAATCAGAAAGAGACTAATTCTCTCCTCATGACCCTCCTGCGTTTTCATCCTGAGCGGCGTTGTGACTTCCCTAATCAATCCTGACCCCAAAGGGCGGCTATCTAGGGCATGGATGGGGAAGGGCACATCAACAGGTACAATAGGAATCCCTAACTTATAGGTGAATTGGCGATCGATAAAATTCCCAGCTGCGCCTGAATCTACTAGCGCCTTATGCTGGGAGTGAGGAGAAACCTCGGGAAACACAACTTTAATACACATATGATCAACAGAGAGCTCTGGGTGAGTTGGGTGCCTACTCACCTGGAATGACTCATCAGTGCGTTGCCTACCGCCTCGATTCCTAGGAGACCCTCCCCAGCACCGACCAGCAGTGTGTCCTCTGCGGCCACAGTTGGTGCAGGGGACGGCCTCCCTCCTGGTCTCTCTCCTGGTCTCCCTAGCATCAGCACCTCCGAGCTCCATAGGGGTCGGCTCAGAAGTGCTGGGGGATGGAATGGACGGCCCTGAATCCGGATGTCCGCGGGTAGCCAACAGGGTATCCAGGCGAATGGACATGTCCACCAGTTGGTCGAAGCTGAGGTTGGTGTCCCTGCAGGCCAATTCCCGACGCACGTCCTCCCTCAGGCTGCATCTGTAGTGGTCGATGAGGGCCCTCTCATTCCATCCCGCGTTGGCAGCCAGCGTCCGGAAGTCCAGCGCGAACTCCTGTGCGCTCCTCCTCCCCCTTCTAAGGTGGAATAGACGCTCACCCGCCGCTTTACCCTCTGGTGGATGATCGAATACTGCCCTGAAGCGGCGGGTGAACTCCGTATAGTTGAAAGTAGCGGCATCTATTCCCCCCCACTTGGCATTGGCCCACTCCAGCGCCTTGCCGGACAGACAGGAGATGAGGGCGGACACGCTCTCGTATCCCGAGGGCACCGGGTGGATGGTTGGTAGGTACAGTTCAACCTGGAGCAGGAAACCCTGACACCCGGCCGCTGTGCCATCATAAGCCCTCGGGAGCGAGAGCCGAATCCCACTGGACCCCGGAGGTGAAGCGATGGGCATGGTGGTGGTATCATTGGAGAAGGCGTAGGCAGACCCTCTCTTTCCCATCGCCCAATGGTGCTCACCACCTGTTCCATGGCGGTGCCGAGAGCCTGGATCATGGCCGCTTGGTGTTCGACGCGTTCCTCCATTGATCCAGTTGGCACCGCCGCTCCTGCTGACTCCATGAGTGGTGTGTGATTCTGTCAAGGTGACGTGTATGCGGGAAACGAAGTCAAGCGCAGGACACCGAACTACTGGCAGAACGTACTTTACTCAACACGGTAAAGAAAGTACAAAACAAAACTCCAAACAGGGAGGAACAATAAACGCATACAACCAGCACTGCCGACCTGACGGAAAACAATCACACACATGAGTGAGACCAATGAGAGACAGGGGGTTATAAAGGGAATACAATATAACATAATGGGAAACAGGTGAAAACAATCAGGACAAACTAGACAAACACCGAAACATAGATCGGTGGCAGCTAGTACTCTGGGGACGACGAACGCCGAAGCCTGCCCGAGCAAGGAAGAGGGGCAGCCTCGGCTGATTCCGTGACAGCTACACTGTATTCATGCTTGGCAGCTACACTGTATTCATGCTTGGCAGCTACACTGTATTCATGCTTGGCAGCACCACTGTATTCATGCTTGGCAGCTACACTGTATTAGGGCTTGGCAGCTATACTGTATTCATGCTTGGCAGCACCACTGTATTCATGCTTGGCAGCTACACTGTATTTATGCTTGGCAGCACCACTGTATTCATGCTTGGCAGCTACACTGTATTCATGCTTGGCAGCTACACTGTATTAGGGCTTGGCAGCACCACTGTATTCATGCTTGGCAGCACCAATGTATTCATGCTTGGCAGCACCACTGTATTCATGCTTGGCAGCACCACTGTATTCATGCTTGGCAGCTACAATGTATTAGGGCTTGGCAGCACCACTGTATTCATGCTTGGCAGCTACAATGTATTCATGCTTGGCAGCTACACTGTATTCATGCTTGGCAGCTACAATGTATTCATGCTTGGCAGCTACACTGTATTCATGCTTGGCAGCACCACTGTATTCATGCTTGGCAGCTACAATGTATTCATGCTTGGCAGCTACACTGTATTCATGCTTGGCAGCACCACTGTATTCGTGCTTGGCAGCTACACTGTATTCGTGCTTGGCAGCTACACTGTATTCATGCTTGGCAGCTACACTGTATTAGGGCTTGGCAGCTACAATGTATTCATGCTTGGCAGCACCACTGTATTCATGCTTGGCAGCTAAACTGTATTCATGCTTGGCAGCTACACTGTATTCATGCTTGGCAGCACCACTGTATTCATGCTTGGCAGCTACACTGTATTCATGCTTGGCAGAACCACTGTATTCATGCTTGGCAGCACCACTGTATTCATGATTGGCAGCTACACTGTATTAGGGCTTGGCAGCACCACTGTATTCATGCTTGGCAGCTACAATGTATTCATGCTTGGCAGCTACACTGTATTCAGGCTTGGCAGCTACAATGTATTAGGGCTTGGCAGCACCACTGTATTCATGCTTGGCAGCACCACTGTATTCATGCTTGGCAGCTACAATGTATTAGGGCTTGGCAGCACCACTGTATTCATGCTTGGCAGCTACAATGTATTCATGCTTGGCAGCTACACTGTATTCATGCTTGGCAGCTACAATGTATTCATGCTTGGCAGCTACACTGTATTCATGCTTGGCAGCACCACTGTATTCATGCTTGGCAGCTACAATGTATTAGGGCTTGGCAGCACCACTGTATTCATGCTTGGCAGCTACAATGTATTCATAATTGGCAGCTACACTGTATTCATGCTTGGCAGCACCACTGTATTCATGCTTGGCAGCTACACTGTATTAGGGCTTGGCAGCACCACTGTATTCATGCTTGGCAGCTACACTGTATTAGGGCTTGGCAGCACCACTGTATTCATGCTTGGCAGCTACAATGTATTCATGCTTGGCAGCTACACTGTATTCAGGCTTGGCAGCTACAATGTATTAGGGCTTGGCAGCACCACTGTATTCATGCTTGGCAGCACCACTGTATTCATGCTTGGCAGCTACAATGTATTAGGGCTTGGCAGCACCACTGTATTCATGCTTGGCAGCTACAATGTATTCATGCTTGGCAGCTACACTGTATTCATGCTTGGCAGCTACAATGTATTCATGCTCGGCAGCTACACTGTATTCATGCTTGGCAGCACCACTGTATTCATGCTTGGCAGCTACAATGTATTAATGCTTGGCAGCTACACTGTATTCATGCTTGGCAGCACCACTGTATTCATGCTTGGCTGCTACACTGTATTAGGGCTTGGCAGCACCACTGTATTCATGCTTGGCAGCTACAATGTATTCATGCTTGGCAGCTACACTGTATTCATGCTTGGCAGCACCACTGTATTCATGCTTGGCAGCTACACTGTATTAGGGCTTGGCAGCACCACTGTATTCATGCTTGGCAGCTACAATGTATTCATGCTTGGCAGCTACAATGTATTCATGCTTGGCAGCTACACTGTATTCATGCTTGGCAGCACCACTGTATTCATGCTTGGCAGCTACAATGTATTCATGCTTGGCAGCTACACTGTATTCATGCTTGGCAGCACCACTGTATTCATGCTTGGCAGCTACACTGTATTAGGGCTTGGCAGCACCACTGTATTCATGCTTGGCAGCTACAATGTATTCATGCTTGGCAGCTACACTGTATTCATGCTTGGCAGCTACAATGTATTCATGCTTGGCAGCTACACTGTATTCATGCTTGGCAGCACCACTGTATTCATGCTTGGCAGCTACAATGTATTCATGCTTGGCAGCTACACTGTATTCATGCTTGGCAGCACCACTGTATTCATGCTTGGCAGCTACACTGTATTAGGGCTTGGCAGCACCACTGTATTCATGCTTGGCAGCTACAATGTATTCATGCTTGGCAGCTACACTGTATTCATGCTTGGCAGCTACAATGTATTCATGCTTGGCAGCTACACTGTATTCATGCTTGGCAGCACCACTGTATTCATGCTTGGCAGCTACAATGTATTCATGCTTGGCAGCTACACTGTATTCAGGCTTGGCACCACCACTTTGTTTGGGCTTGGCAGCACCATTTTATCAGTCCTGCTGTATTCAGGCATGGCAGCACAACTGTATTTAGAGCTGTTGTATTCAGGCTTGGCAGCACCACCGTATTCAGGCTTGGCAGCAGCAATATTTTCAGGCTAGGCAGCACCAATTGTGTTCCTTGAGGGCCGTCGTGGTATCGGCATGAGGGGTAATATACACGGCTGTGACTATAACCAAAGAGAATTCTCTTGGGAGGTAATATGGTCAGCATTTGATTGTGAGGTATTCTAGGTTGGGTGAACAAAAGGACTTGAGTTTCTGTACGTTATCACAATCACAACATGAGTAGTTAATCATGAAACATACACCACCGCCTTTCTTCTTCCCGGGGAGTTCTTTATTCCTGTCTGTCCGATGTACTGAGAACCCAGCTGGCTGTATGGACGGGGACAGTATATCCGTAGAGAGAGCCATGATTCCATGAAACAGAGTATGTTACAGTCCCTGATGTCTCTCTGGAAGGAGATCCTCGCCCTGAGCTCGTCTACTTTATTGTTCAGAGACTGAACATTAGCAAGTAATATACTCAGAAGCGGTAGATGGTGTGCACGCATCCTGAGTCGGACTAGAAGTTCACTCCGAATACCTCTAATCCACCGGCGGTGTCTTGGAGCAGCCTCTGGGATAAGGTCAATTGCCCTGGGGGGTACGAACAAAGGATCCAATTCTGGAAAGTCGTATTCCTGGTCGTAATGCTGGTGAGTTACCACCGCTCTGATATCCAAAAGTTATTTCCGGCTGTATGTAATAACACAAAAAACGTTCTGGGCTAATAATGTAAGAAACAACACACACAAAAAAACAAAATACTGCAAAGTTGCTTAGGAGCTAGAAGCAGAGCTGCCATGTCTGTTGCTGAGGAGCTAGAAGCAGAGCTGCCATGTCTGTTGCTGAGGAGCTAGAAGCAGAGCTGCCATGTCTGTTGCTTAGGAGCTAGAAGCAGAGCTGCCATGTCTGTTGCTTAGGAGCTAGAAGCAGAGCTGCCATGTCTGTTGCTGAGGAGCTAGAAGCAGAGCTGCCATGTCTGTTGCTCAGGCGCTAGAAGCAGAGCTGCCATGTCTGTCGGTGCCATCTTGCCACAATGACTGACACTGGGATGAGAGGACGTCCCAGTGTCAGTCAATGAGAGGAGGTCCTGTTGTCATTGTGCAGGCTGTCGGCCAATAGAACGTCCCTCCAGGTCATAAAGGATAACCAGGAAGTAATGGGCAGACACCAATAGACTCCACTAGACTCCATTAGACACCATTAGACACCATTAGACACCACTAGACTCCATTAGACTCCACTAGACTCCACTAGACTCCACTAGACTCCATTAGGAACCATTAGACTTCATTAGACACCGCTAGACTCCACTAGACTCCAATAGGCACCAGTAGACTCCATTAAATACCAATAGACTCCATTAGACACCAATAGACTCCATTAGACACCACTAGACTCCACTAGACTCCATTAGACTCCATTAGACACCATTAGACTCCACTAGACTCCATTAGACTCTATTTGACTCCATTAGACACCATTAGACTTCATTAGACACCAATAGACTATATTAGACTACATTAGACTCCATTAGACTCCATTAGACTCCACTAGACTCCATTAGACTCCATTAAACACCATTAGACTCCATTAGACTCCACTAGACTCCATTAAACACCAATAGACTCCATTAGACACCAATAGACTCCATTAGACTCCATTAGACTCTGGTTTTTAAAGGGGCATGAAACCAGTGCCTGCACGTCGGGTAAGCTTGGCGTCGGGTAAGTTTGGCTTTATACATAGCTTGGGCTTTGTCGAGTAAGGCTTAAACTATGTATTTAGATTGTAGTTAGGTATTGTAGGTAGGTATCGTGGGTTGTTGTAGGTAGTTGTTGTATGTAATTATTGTAGGTTAGTATTGTATTTGGCGGTGCCGGGTGTAGCACGAAGCTAGCTAGCTAGCTAACTCACCACCTGGACTAGCTGGCGAGTAGCTATTAGCAACAGTATAGTTGTTTCACGCCTGAGAGTGCCTGTAATTACGCCAGCTGGCTGCCTACAATGATTACATACAATAACTGCCTACCATTCAGCTGTTTTCTAACCTCATTGTCTGAACCGTTAACGTTAGGTAGCAAGTGGCTACTGTGCTTGAAAATTAGCAAGCTTGTTGCAACCTGGATAGCTACTACGACCGAGCGAACAGACGCGAACTGGCTGAGTCAATTCAGTGGCTAGCTTTGCACTTGGCTAGCTAACAGTAGCTGCTAGGGGTAAGTCATAACCTACACTTGTGTTTTGTTTTTTACATATTGATAGCCCGAGTCGCTCAAGGAATTCGGGACATGGGGTGACTAGTTAACGTTAGTTTGGCTCTCTCTGTGTGTTCGTGCCGTGAAAGGAGGGGTTCTTCTTTGTCTGAAAGCAATGGCTAGCTAGTTTGCTAACTATTCTAGCTAACTAACTGGCTGAATAAGTTGACGACGGACTCGCTCAAGCTGTCGGGACTAACCCACAACGTTAGACACGGACACAAACGATCTGCTTGTGTGTTGATACACTGGTGGTTGTTGTGGCTGAGTATTGGCGCTAAACCCTGCTGCTGGAGACCGGCATGCTAGCTGGCTGTGGCGTCTTATGACGAGGTGCCCGGACGTTTTTCACGGAATAATACTGCACCTAATTAGCTAGCTGAATAAACTAGGTTAGTCTATTCCTAGAAAACATTGAATCAATCAATCAATCAATCAATTTTATTTTATATAGCCCTTCTTACATCAGCTAATATCTCGAAGTGCTGTACAGAAACCCAGCCTAAAACCCCAAACAGCTAGTAATGCAGGTGTAGAAGCACGGTGGCTAGGAAAAACTCCCTAGAAAGGCGAAAACCTAGGAAGAAACCTAGAGAGGAACCAGGCTATGAGGGGTGGCCAGTCCTCTTCTGGCTGTGCCGGGTGAAGATTATAACAGAACCATGCCAAGATGTTCAAAAATGTTCATAAGTGACAAGCATGGTCAAATAATAATCAGGAATAAATCTCAGTTGGCTTTTCATAGCCGATCATTAAGAGTTGAAAACAGCAGGTCTGGGACAGGTAGGGGTTCCATGACCGCAGGCAGAACAGTTGAAACTGGAATAGCAGCAAGGCCAGGCGGACTGGGGACAGCAAGGAGTCACCACGGCCGGTAGTCCCGACGTATGGTCCTAGGGCTCAGGTCTCTCAGTTGGCTTTTCATAGCCGATCATTAAGAGTTGAAAACAGCAGGTCTGGGACAGGTAGGGGTTTCGTAACCGCAGGCAGAACAGTTGAAACTGGAATAGCAGCAAGGCCAGGCGGACTGGGGACAGCAAGGTGTCATCATGCCCGGTAGTCCTGACGTATGGTCCTAGGGCTCAGGTTCTCAGAGAGAAAGAGAGAACGAGAGAATTAGAGAGAGCATACTTAAATTCACACAGGACACTGGATAAGACAGGAGAAGTACTCCAGGTATAACCAACTAACCCCAGCCCCCCGACACATAAACTACTGCAGCATAAATACTGGAGGCTGAGACAGGAGCGGTCCGGAGACACTGTGGCCCCATCCGAAGAAACCCCCGGACAGGGCCAAACAGGAAGGATATAACCCCACCCACTCTGCCAAAGCACAGCCCCCGCACCACTAGAGGGATATCCTCAACCACCAACTTACAATCCTGAGACAAGGCCGAGTATAGCCCACAGAGGTCTCCACCACAGCACAAACCAAGGGGGGGCGCCAACCCAGACAGGAAGATCACGTCAGTAACTCAACCCACTCAAGTGACGCACCCCTCCCAGGGACGGCATGAAAGAGCACCAGCAAGCCAGTGACTCAGCCCCTGCAACAGAGTTAGAGGCAGAGAACCCCAGTGGAGAGGGGAACCGGCCAGGCAGAGACAGCAAGGGCTGTTCGTTGCTCCAGAGCCTTTCCGTTCACCTTCACACTCCTGGGCCAGACTACACTCAATCATATGACCTACTGAAGAGATAAGTCTTCAGTAAAGACTTAAAGGTTGAGACCGAGTCTGCGTCTCTCACATGGGTAGGCAGACTGTTCCATAAAAATGGAGATCTATAGGAGAAAGCCCTGCCTCCCGCTGTTTGCTTAGAAATTCTAGGGACAATTAGGAGGCCTGCGTCTTGTGACCGTAGCGTACGTATTGGTATGTACGGCAGGACCAACTCGGAAAGATAGGTAGGAGCAAGCCCATGTAACGCTTTATAGGTTAACAGTAAAACCTTGAAATCAGCCCTTGCCTTAACAGGAAGCCAGTGTAGGGAAGCTAGCACTGGAGTAATATGATCAAATTTCTTGGTTCTAGTCAGGATTCTAGCAGCCGTATTTAGCACTAACTGAAGTTTATTTAGTGCTTTATCCGGGTAGCCGGAAAATAGAGCATTGCAGTAGTCTAACCTAGAAGTAACAAATGCATGGATTAATTTTTCTGCATCATTTTTGGACAGAAAATTTCAGATTTTTGCAATGTTACGTAGATGGAAAAAAGCTGTCCTTGAAACAGTCTTGATATGTTCGTCAAAAGAGAGATCAGGGTCAAGAGTAACGCCGAGGTCCTTCACAGTTTTATTTGAGACGACTTTACAACCATCAAGATGAATTGTCAGATTTAACAGAAGATATCTTTGTTTCTTGGGACCTAGAACAAGCATCTCTGTTTTGTCCGAGTTTAAAAGTAAAACGTTTTCAGCCATCCACTTCCTTATGTCTGAAACACAGGCTTCTAGCGAGGGCAATTTTGGGGCTTCACCATGTTTCATTGAAATGTACAGCTGTGTGTCATCCGCATAGCAGTGAAAGTTGAACCGCTGTAGTTTACAACAATTATAGTTTCTGAGGTGGAAGTTGGGAGAGATATATTTGGGAGTTGTGGTGAGGGAGGCCCCGCTCTCTCCTTTCCCAGATGTTTAGTTCATTTTATTCCGATCTCCTCTGCATTATTGTAGCCATTTTCTGCAGCCTGTCAACTATGCCTGTCTATCCCTGTTCTCTCCTCTCCGCACAGGCTACACAAACGCCTCACACCGCGTGGCTGCTGCCTCTCTAACCTGGTGGTCCCTGCACGCACGACCCACGTGGAGTTCCAGGTCTCAGGCAGCCTCTGGAACTGCCGTTCTGCTGCCAACAAGGCAGACTTCATCCCAGCCTATGCTACCCTCCAGTCCCTCGACTTCTTGGCGCTGACGGAAACATGGATTACCACTGAAAACACTGCTACTCCTGCTGCTCTCTCCTCGTCTGACCATGTGTTCTCGCATACCCCGAGAGCATCTGGTCAGCGGGGTGGTGGCACAGGAATCCTCATCTCTCCCAAGGGGACATTCTAAATTTTTCCCCTGACCCATCTGTCTATCTCCTCATTTGAATTCCATGCTGTCACAGTCACTAGCCCATTTAAGCTTAATATCCTTGTCATCTATCGCCCTCCAGGTTCCCTTGGAGAGTTCATCAATGAGCTTGACGCCTTGATAAGTTCCTTTCCTGAGGATGGCTCACCCCTCACAGTTCTGGGGGATTTCAACCTCCCTACGTCTACATTTGACTCATTTCTCTCTGCCTCCTTCTTTCCACTCCTCTCCTCTTTTGACCTCACCCTCTCACCGTCCCCCCCAACTCACAAGGCAGGCAATACGCTTGACCTCATCTTTACTAGATGCTGTTCTTCTACTAATCTCACTGCAACTCCCCTCCAAGTCTCTGACCACTACTTTGTATCATTTTCTCTCTCCCTCTCCTCCAACACTACTCACTCTGCCCCTACACAGATGGTAATGCACCGTCGCAACCTTCGCACTCTCTCTCCCGCTACTCTCTCCTCTTCCATCCTATCATCTCTTCCCTCTGCTCAATCCTTCTCCCTCCAATCTCCTGATTCTGCCTCCTCAACCCTCCTCTCCTCCCTTTCTGCATCCTTTGACTCTCTATGTCCCCTATCCTCCCGGCCGGCTCGGTCCTCCCCTCCAGCTCCGTGGCTTGATGACTCATTGCGAGCTCACAGAACAGAGCTCCGGGCAGCTGAGCGGAAATGGAAGAAAACTAGACTCCCTGCAGACCTGGCATCTTTTCACTCCCTCCTCTCTACATTTTCTTCAACTGTCTCTGCTGCTAAGGCCACTTTCTACCACTCTAAATTCCAAGCATCCGCCTCTAACCCTAGGAAGCTCTTTGCCACATTCTCCTCCCTGCTGAATCCCCCCCCCCCCCTCCCTCTCTGTGGATGACTTCGTCAACCATTTTGAAAAGAAGGTTGACGACATCCGATCCTCGTTTGTTAAGTCAAATGACACTGCTGGTCCTGCTCACACTGCCCTACCCTATGCTTTGACTTCTTTCTCGCCTCTCTCTCCAGATAAAATCTTGCGACTTGTGACGGCAGGCCGCCCAACAACCTGCCCGCTTGACCCTATCCCCTCCTCTCTTCTCCAGACCATCTCCGGTGACCTTCTCCCTTACCTCACCTCGCTGATCAACTCATCCTTGACCGCTGGCTATGTCCCTTCCGTCTTCAAGAGAGCGAGAGTTGCACCCCTTCTCAAAAAACCAACACTCGATCCCTCCGATGTCAACAACTACAGACCAGTATCCCTTCTTTCTTTTCTCTCCAAAACTATTGAGCGTGCCGTCTTTAGCCAACTCTCTTGCTATCTCTCTCAGAATGACCTTCTTGATCCAAACCAGTCAGGTTTCAAGACTGGTCATTCAACTGAGACTGCTCTTCTCTTTGTCACAGAGGCTCTCCGCACTGCTAAAGCTAACTCTCTCTCCTCTGCTCTTGTCCTTCTAGACCTGTCTGCTGCCTTTGATACTGTGAACCATCAGATCCTCCTCTCCACCCTTTCCGAGCTGGGCATCTCCGGCGCGGCCCACTCTTGGATTGCGTCCTTCCTGACCGGTCGCTACTACAAAGTGGCGTGGCGAGAAGCTGTCTCCGCACCACGTGCTCTCACCACTGGTGTCCCCCAGGGCTCAGTTCTAGGCCCTCTCCTATTCTCGCTATACACCAAGTCACTTGGCTCTGTCATATCCTCACATGGCCTCTCCTATCATTGCTACGCTGACGACACACAACTAATCTTCTCCTTTCCCCCTTCTGATAACCAGGTGGCGAATCGCATCTCTGCATGTCTGGCAGACATATCAGTATGGATGACGGATCACCACCTCAAGTTGAACCTCGGCAAGACGGAGCTGCTCTTCCTCCCGGGGAAGGACTGCCCATTCCATGATCTCGCCATCACGGTTGACAACTCCGTTGTGTCCTCCTCTCAGAGTGCGAAGAGCCTTGGCGTGACCCTGGACAACACCCTGTCGTTCTCCGCTAACATCAAGGCGGTGACCCGATCCTGTGGGTTCATGCTCTACAACATTCGGAGAGTACGACCCTGCCTTACACAGGAAGCGGCACAGGTCCTAATCCAGGCACTTGTCATCTCCCGTCTGGATTACTGCAACTCGCTGTTGGCTGGGCTCCCTGCCTGTGCCATTAAACCCCTAAAACTCATCCAGAATGCTGCAGCCCGTCTGGTGTTCAACCTTCCCAAGTTCTCTCACGTCACCCCGCTCCTCCGCACACTCCACTGTCTTCCAGTTGAAGCTCGCATCTGCTACAAGACCATGGTGCTTGCCTACGGAGCTGTGAGGGGAACGGCACCTCCATACCTTCAGGCTCTGATCAGTCCCTACACCTAAACGAGGGCATTGCGTTCATCCTCCTCTGGCCTGCTGGCTCCCCTACCTCTGCGGAAGCATAGTTCCCGCTCAGCCCAGTCAAAACTGTTCGCTGCTCTGGCACCCCAATGATGGAACAAGCTCCCTCACGACGCCAGGACAGCGGAGTCACTCACCACCTTCCGGAGACATTTGAAACCCCACCTCTTTAAGGAATACCTGGGATAGGATAAAGTAAAAACATTGTAAAGTGGTTATCCCACTGGCTATAAGGTGAATGCACCTATTTGTAAGTCGCTCTGGATAAGAACGTCTGCTAAATGACGTAAATGTAAATGTAAATGTAGACTACATTAGACTCCATTAGACTCCACTAGACTCCATTAGACTCCACTAGACTCCACTAGACTCCACTAGACTCCATTAGACTCCATTAGACTACATTAGACTCCATTAGACTCCATTAGACTCCACTAGACTCCACTAGATTCCATTAGACTCCACTAGACTATATTCGACTCCATTAGACTCCATTAGACTCCACTAGACTATTTTCGACTCCATTAGACTCCATTAGACTCCATTAGACTCCATTAGACTCCACTAGACTCCACTAGATTCCATTAGACTCCACTAGACTATATTCGACTCCATTAGACTCCATTAGACTCCACTAGACTATTTTCGACTCCATTAGACTCCATTAGACTCCATTAGACTCCATTAGACTCCACTAGACTATATTCGACTCCATTAGACTCCATTAGACTCCACTAGACTCCACTAGACTCCACTAGACTCCACTAGACTCCACTAGACTTCATTAGACTCCATTAGACTCCACTAGACTCCATTAGACTCCACTAGACTCCACTAGACTCCATTAGACTCCATTAGACTCCACTAGACTCCATTAGACTCCACTAGACTCGATTAGACTCCATTCGACTCTCTTCGACTCCACTAGACTCCATTAGACTATATTATACTCTATTAGACTCTATTAGACTCCTTTAAACACCCAGCCAGTGTAATAATGTTCTCCTCTGTAAGTCAATCAAACAGGCAAAACGTCAGTACAGAGACAAAGTGGAGTTTCAATTCAACGGCTCAGACACGATACGTATGTGGCAGGGACTCCAGACAATTACTGATTATAAAGGGAAAACCAGCCACGTCGCGGACACCGACGTCCCGCTCCCAGACAAGCTAAACACCTTCTTCGCCCACTTTGAGGATAACAAGGACTGTGAGCTCTCATTGACTGTGAGCTCTCATTCTCTGTGGCCGAAGTGAGTAAGACGTTTAAGCATGTTAACCCTCGCAAGGCTGCCGGCCCAGACGGCATCCCTAGCCGCATCCTCAGAGCATGCACAGACAAGCTGGCTGGAGTGTTTACGGACATATTCAATCTCTCCCTATCCCAGTCTGCCATTCCCACCTGCTTCAAGATGTCCACCGTTGTTCCTCTACCCAAGAAAGCAAAGATAACCAACCTAAATTACTACGACATGGACAACATACAACTGACGGGATATAGCCTACATCGGCAGGATAGAACGGCTGACTCCGGTAAGACAAGGGGTGGCGGTCTGTGTATATTTGTAAACAACAGCTGGTGCACAAAATCAAATACTAAGGAAGTCTCTAGGTTTTGCTCGCCTGAGGTAGAGTATCTTATGATAAGCTGTAGACCACACTATTTACCAAGAGAGTTTTCATCTATATTTTTCATAGCTGTCTATTTACCACCACAAACCAATGCTGGCATTAAGATTGCACTCAATGAGCTGTATAAGGCCATATGCAGACAGGAAAACGCTCATCCAGAGGCAGCGCTCCTAGTGGCCGGGGACTTTAATGCAGGGAAACTTTAATCCGTTCTACCTAATTTCTACCAGCATGTTAAATGTGCAACCAGAGGGGAAAAAAACTCTAGACCACCTTTACTCCACACACAGAGACGCATACAAAGCTCTCCCTCGCCCTCCATTTGGCAAATCTGACCATAACTGTATCCTCCTGATTCCTGCTTACAAGCAAATACTAAAGCAGGAAGCACCAGTAACTCGGTTAATAAAAAAGTGGTCAGATGACGCAGATGCTAAGCTACAGGACTGTTTTTCTAGCACAGACTGGAACATGTTCCTGTATTCTTCAGATAGCATTGAGGAGTACACCACATCAGTCACTGGCTTCATCAATAAGTGCATCAATGACGTCGTCCCCACAGTGACCGTACGTACATACCCCAACCAGAAGCCATGGATTTCAGGCAACATCCGCACTGAGCTAAAGGGTAGAGCTGCCGCTTTCAAGGAGCGGGACTCTAACCTGGACGCTTATAAGAAATCCCGCTATGCCCTCCGACGAATCATCAAAGAGGCAAAGAGTCAATACAGGACTAAGATTGAATCGTACTACACCGGCTCTGACGCTCGTCGGATGTGGCAGGGCTTGAAAACTATTACAGACTACAAAGGGAAGCACAGCCGCGAGCTGCCCAGTGACACAAGCCTACCAGACGAGCTAAATCACTTCTATGCTCGCTTCGAGGCAAGCAACACTGAAGCATGCATGAGAGCATCAGCTGTTCCGGATGACTATGTGATCACGCTCTCCGTAGCCGATGTGAGTAAGACTTTTAAGCAGGTCAACATTCACATGGCCGCAGTGCCAGACGGATTACCAGGACTTGTACTCCGAGCATGTGCTGACCAACTGGCAAGTGTCTTCACTGACATTTTCAACATGTCCCTGACTGAGTCTGTAATACCAACATGTTTCAAGCAGACCACCATAGTCCCCGTGCCCAAGGACACTAAGATAACCTGCCTAAATGACTACCGACCCGTAGCACTGACGTCTGTAGCCATGAAGTGCTTTGAAAGGCTGGTCATGGCTCACATCAACACCATTATCCCAGAAACCCTAGACCCACTCCAATTTGCATACCGCCCCAACAGATCCACAGATGATGCAATCTCTATTGCACTCCACACTGCCCTTTCCCACCTGGACAAGAGGAACACCTACGTGAGAATGCTATTCATTGACTACAGCTCAGCGTTCAACAACATAGTGCCCTCAAAGCTCATCACTAAGCTAAGGGTCCTGGGACTAAACACCTCCCTCTGCAACTGGATCCTGGACTTCCTGACGGGCCGCCCCCAGGTGGTAAGGTTAGGTAACAACACATCTGCCACGCTGATCCTCAACACGGGGGCCCCTCAGGGCTGCGTGCTCAGTCCCCTCCTGTACTCCCTGTTCACCCATAACTGCATGGCCAGGCACGACTCCAACACCATCATTAAGTTTGCCGACGACACAACAGTGGTAGGCCTGATCACCGACAACAATGAGACAGCCTATAGGGAGGAGGTCAGAGACCTGGCCGTGTGGTGCCAGGATAACAACCTCTCCCTCAACGTGACCAAGACAAAGGAGATGATTGTGGACTACAGGAAAAAAAAGAGGACTGAGCACGCCCCCATTCTCATCGACGGGGCTGTAGTGGAACAGATTGAGAGCTTCAAGTTCCTTGGTGTCCAAATCACTAACAAACTATCATGGTCCAAACACACCAAGACAGTCGTGAAGAGGGCACGACAACGCCTATTTCCCCTCAGGAGACTGAAAAGATTTGGCATGGGTTCTCAGATCCTCAAAAAGTTCTACAGCGGCACCATCGAGAGTATCCTGACTGGTTGCATCACCGCCTGGTATGGCAACTCTATAGGACCTCTATACCAGGCGGTGTCAGAGGAAGGCCCTAAAAATTGCCAAAGACTCCAGCCTCCATAGTCATAGACTGTTCTCTCTGCTACGCACAGCAGGCGGTACCGGAGCGCCAAGTCACACCTTTATTATCTATGTAGTCACTTTACCCTCGACCTACATATTACCTCAATTACCTCCACTAACCTGTACCCCCGCACATTGACTCGGGACCGGTACCCCCTGGATATAGCCTGGTTATTACCTTGACTAACCTGTACCCCCGCACATTGACTCGGGACCGGTACCCCCTGTATATTGCCTCCTTATTTTATTGTTGCTCTTTTATTTTGTACTTTATTTTGTACATATTTTTCTTAACTCTTATTTTTCTTAAAACTGCATTGTTGGTTAAGAGCTTGTAAGTAAGCATTTCACGGTAAGGTTGTATTCGGAGCATGTGACAAATACAATTTGATTTGATTTGACTTGATTTATTGGTCTACACTATTAACCAATTTACCGCATGGTGCTCCATGCAAACCTGCTGATTAGAAGGTCCTGTGTAGATTGTATTTTCAACCAGCAACTATCAGGAAATAAGACTGATCAATAAAAAAAATCAACACAACTATGACTTGAACTACCTCTGTCTTTCCTAACTCCCTCCCTATCTTTCATTTCCTTTTGCGTGAGTCGGTGTGATTTAATTCATTTCTGTTGGATGGAGTCTTAAGTAAATCAATACGTCTGAAGCGTTGCTATGTAGCGTTGCTATGTAGCGTTGCTATGTATCGTTGCTATGTATCGTTGCTAAGTATTGTATCTATTAAAGGTGTAATTTCCTTCCTGTCTCTTCATCAAACCCCACTAATCCTGATCAAACCTAACTAATCCTGATCTACACGTTAAAACATCTTCATCAAACCCCACTAATCCTGATCTACATGTTAAAACATCTTCATCAAACCTAACTAATCCTGATCTACATGTTGAAACCTCTTCATCAAACCTCACTAATCCTGATCTACATGTTTGAAACCTCTTCATCAAACCCCACTAATCCTGATCTACATGTTGAAACCTCTTCATCAAACCCCACTAATCCTGATCTACATGTTGAAACCTCTTCATCAAACCCCACTAATCCTGATCTACATGTTGAAACCTCTTCATCAAACCCCACTAATCCTGATCTACATGTTGAAACCTCTTCATCAAACCCCACTAATCCTGATCTACATGTTGAAACCTCTTCATCAAACCCCACTAATCCTGATCTACATGTTGAAACCTCTTCATCAAACCCCACTAATCCTGATCAAACCTAACTAATCCTGATCTACACGTTAAAACATCTTCATCAAACCCCACTAATCCTGATCTACATGTTAAAACATCTTCATCAAACCTAACTAATCCTGATCTACATGTTGAAACCTCTTCATCAAACCCCACTAATCCTGATCTACATGTTGAAACCTCTTCATCAAACCCCACTAATCCTGATCTATATGTTGAAACCTCTTCATCAAACCCCACTAATCCTGATCAAACCTAACTAATCCTGATCTAAACGTTAAAACATCTTCATCAAACCCCACTAATCCTGATCTACATGTTAAAACATCTTCATCAAACCTAACTAATCCTGATCTACATGTTGAAACCTCTTCATCAAACCTCACTAATCCTGATCTACATGTTGAAACCTCTTCATCAAACCCCACTAATCCTGATCTACATGTTGAAACCTCTTCATCAAACCCCACTAATCCTGATCTACATGATGAAACCTCTTCATCAAACCCCACTAATCCTGATCTACATGTTGAAACCTCTTCATCAAACCCCACTAATCCTGATCTACATGTTGAAACCTCTTCATCAAACCCCACTAATCCTGATCAAACCTAACTAATCCTGATCTACACGTTAAAACATCTTCATCAAACCCCACTAATCCTGATCTACATGTTAAAACATCTTCATCAAACCTAACTAATCCTGATCTACATGTTGAAACCTCTTCATCAAACCTCACTAATCCTGATCTACATGTTGAAACCTCTTCATCAAACCCCACTAATCCTGATCTACATGTTGAAACCTCTTCATCAAACCCCACTAATCCTGATCTACATGTTGAAACCTCTTCATCAAACCCCACTAATCCTGATCTACATGTTGAAACCTCTTCATCAAACCCCACTAATCCTGATCTACATGTTGAAACCTCTTCATCAAACCCCACTAATCCTGATCTACATGTTGAAACCTCTTCATCAAACCTAACTAATCCTGATCTACATGTTGAAACCTCTTCATCAAACCTCACTAATCCTGATCTACATGTTGAAACCTCTTCATCAAACCCCACTAATCCTGATCAAACCTAACTAATCCTGATCTACACGTTAAAACATCTTCATCAAACCCCACTAATCCTGATCTACATGTTAAAACATCTTCATCAAACCTAACTAATCCTGATCTACATGTTGAAACCTCTTCATCAAACCCCACTAATCCTGATCTACATGTTGAAACCTCTTCATGAAACCCCACTAATCCTGATCTACATGTTGAAACCTCTTCATCAAACCCCACTAATCCTGATCTACATGTTGAAACCTCTTCATCAAACCCCACTAATCCTGATCTACATGTTGAAACCTCTTCATCAAACCCCACTAATCCTGATCTACATGTTGAAACCTCTTCATCAAACCCCACTAATCCTGATCTACATGTTGAAACCTCTTCATCAAACCTAACTAATCCTGATCTACATGTTGAAACCTCTTCATCAAACCTCACTAATCCTGATCTACATGTTGAAACCTCTTCATCAAACCCCACTAATCCTGATCAAACCTAACTAATCCTGATCTACACGTTAAAACATCTTCATCAAACCCCACTAATCCTGATCTACATGTTAAAACATCTTCATCAAACCTAACTAATCCTGATCTACATGTTGAAACCTCTTCATCAAACCCCACTAATCCTGATCTACATGTTGAAACCTCTTCATGAAACCCCACTAATCCTGATCTACATGTTGAAACCTCTTCATCAAACCCCACTAATCCTGATCTACATGTTGAAACCTCTTCATCAAACCCCACTAATCCTGATCTACATGTTGAAACCTCTTCATCAAACCCCACTAATCCTGATCTACATGTTGAAACCTCTTCATCAAACCTAACTAATCCTGATCTACATGTTGAAACCTCTTCATCAAACCTCACTAATCCTGATCTACATGTTGAAACCTCTTCATCAAACCTAACTAATCCTGATCTACACGTTAAAACATCTTCATCAAACCTAACTAATCCTGATCTACATGTTGAAACCTCTTCATCAAACCCCACTAATGCTGATCTACATGTTGAAACCTCTTCATCAAACCCCACTAATGCTGATCTACATGTTGAAACCTCTTCATCAAACCTCACTAATCCTGATCTACATGTTGAAACCTCTTCATCAAACCTCACTAATCCTGATCTACATGTTGAAACCTCTTCATCAAACCTCACTAATCCTGATCTACATGTTGAAACCTCTTCATCAAACCCCACTAATCCTGATCTACATGTTGAAACCTCTTCATCAAACCTCACTAATCCTGATCTACATGTTGAAACCTCTTCATCAAACCTCACTAATCCTGATCTACATGTTGAAACCTCTTCATCAAACCTAACTAATCCTGATCTACACGTTAAAACATCTTCATCAAACCTAACTAATCCTGATCTACACGTTAAAACATCTTCATCAAACCTAACTAATCCTGATCTACATGTTGAAACCTCTTCATCAAACCTCACTAATCCTGATCTACATGTTGAAACCTCTTCATCAAACCCCACTAATCCTGATCTACATGTTGAAACCTCTTCATCAAACCCCACTAATCCTGATCTACATGTTGAAACCTCTTCATCAAACCCCACTAATCCTGATCTACATGTTGAAACCTCTTCATCAAACCCCACTAATCCTGATCTACATGTTGAAACCTCTTCATCAAACCCCACTAATCCTGATCTACATGTTGAAACCTCTTCATCAAACCTCACTAATCCTGATCTACATGTTGAAACCTCTTCATCAAACCCCACTAATCCTGATCTACATGTTGAAACCTCTTCATCAAACCCCACTAATCCTGATCTACATGTTGAAACCTCTTCATCAAACCCCACTAATCCTGATCTACATGTTGAAACCTCTTCATCAAACCTCACTAATCCTGATCTACATGTTGAAACCTCTTCATCAAACCCCACTAATCCTGATCTACATGTTGAAACCTCTTCATCAAACCCCACTAATCCTGATCTACATGTTGAAACCTCTTCATCAAACCTCACTAATCCTGATCTACATGTTGAAACATCTTCATGAAACCCCACTAATCCTGATCTACATGTTGAAACCTCTTCATCAAACCCCACTAATCCTGATCTACATGTTGAAACATCTTCATCAAACCCCACTAATCCTGATCTACATGTTGAAACCTCTTCATCAAACCTCACTAATCCTGATCTACATGTTGAAACCTCTTCATCAAACCCCACTAATCCTGATCTACATGTTGAAACCTCTTCATCAAACCCCACTAATCCTGATCTACATGATGAAACCTCTTCATCAAACCTCACTAATCCTGATCTACATGTTGAAACCTCTTCATCAAACCTCACTAATCCTGATCTACATGTTGAAACCTCTTCATCAAACCCCACTAATCCTGATCTACATGTTGAAACCTCTTCATCAAACCCCACTAATCCTGATCTACATGTTGAAACCTCTTCATCAAACCCCACTAATCCTGATCTACATGTTGAAACCTCTTCATCAAACCCCACTAATCCTGATCTACATGTTGAAACCTCTTCATCAAACCCCACTAATCCTGATCTACATGTTGAAACCTCTTCATCAAACCTCACTAATCCTGATCTACACGTTGAAACCTCTTCATCAAACCTCACTAATCCTGATCTACATGTTGAAACCTCTTCATCAAACCCCACTAATCCTGATCTACATGTTGAAACCTCTTCATCAAACCTAACTAATCCTGATCTACATGTTGAAACCTCTTCATCAAACCTCACTAATCCTGATCTACACGTTAAAACCTCTTCATCAAACCTCACTAATCCTGATCTACACGTTGAAACCTCTTCATCAAACCTCACTAATCCTGATCTACATGTTGAAACCTCTTCATCAAACCCCACTAATCCTGATCTACATGTTGAAACCTCTTCATCAAACCCCACTAATCCTGATCTACACGTTAAAACCTCTTCATCAAACCTCACTAATCCTGATCTACACGTTGAAACCTCTTCATCAAACCTAACTAATCCTGATCTACATGTTGAAACCTCTTCATCAAACCTCACTAATCCTGATCTACACGTTAAAACCTCTTCATCAAACCTCACTAATCCTGATCTACACGTTGAAACCTCTTCATCAAACCTCACTATTCCTGATCTACATGTTGAAACCTCTTCATCAAACCCCACTAATCCTGATCTACATGTTGAAACCTCTTCATCAAACCTAACTAATCCTGATCTACATGTTGAAACCTCTTCATCAAACCTCACTAATCCTGATCTACACGTTAAAACCTCTTCATCAAACCCCACTAATCCTGATCTACATGTTGAAACCTCTTCATCAAACCTCACTAATCCTGATCTACACGTTAAAACCTCTTCATCAAACCTCACTAATCCTGATCTACATGTTGAAACCTCTTCATCAAACCTCACTAATCCTGATCTACATGTTGAAACCTCTTCATCAAACCCCACTAATCCTGATCTACATGTTGAAACCTCTTCATCAAACCTCACTAATCCTGATCTACACGTTAAAACCTCTTCATCAAACCTCACTAATCCTGATCTACACGTTGAAACCTCTTCATCAAACCTAACTAATCCTGATCTACATGTTGAAACCTCTTCATCAAACCCCACTAATCCTGATCTACATGTTGAAACCTCTTCATCAAACCCCACTAATCCTGATCTACACGTTGAAACCTCTTCATCAAACCCCACTAATCCTGATCTACATGTTGAAACCTCTTCATCAAACCTAACTAATCCTGATCTACATGTTGAAACCTCTTCATCAAACCTCAATAATCCTGATCTACACGTTAAAACCTCTTCATCAAACCTCACTAATCCTGATCTACATGTTGAAACCTCTTCATCAAACCCCACTAATCCTGATCTACATGTTGAAACCTCTTCATCAAACCTCACTAATCCTGATCTACATGTTGAAACCTCTTCATCAAACCTCACTAATCCTGATCTACATGTTGAAACCTCTTCATCAAACCTAACTAATCCTGATCTACATGTTGAAACCTCTTCATCAAACCCCACTAATCCTGATCTACATGTTGAAACCTCTTCATCAAACCCCACTAATCCTGATCTACACGTTAAAACCTCTTCATCAAACCTAACTAATCCTGATCTACATGTTGAAACCTCTTCATCAAACCTCACTAATCCTGATCTACATGTTGAAACCTCTGCCAATCTCTGATGCCTTTCAACAAGCTAGAGACATTAAATTGGGACTTTTTACAAGACTTACTGAATAAATTAACAAGGCATTACTAAAACTGCTACAAAACATTTACATAGTGTGTTCAATGAATATGCAATGGCAAGTGAAAAGGTATGCTACTGTGAACCCTGTGAATTAGCATAACTCCTTCCAGCATGTTCTTAAATAATGCTCTCATTTGCACATTATTGAGTTGGCTAATTCTAACTTCAGTCAGGCAATCTCTAGTAATTAAGACTCAAGGTTTCATTTTTAATGAAGTTTATGTTACATCCATCCTGACAGTAACAAGGAGGCTCCTAATAATTAAATTGACCAACCAGTTAGAGGGGTAATACCTCCTGGGGAGATATGACATGACTCATTATTAATTCAATATGGATATGCTCATTTAACTACTGTCCTGCTGCTGTGCAGAATGCTGTCTCTGACTAGGGGCGGGTCCCAAATGGCACCCTATTCCCTATATAGTGCACTACGTTTGACCAGAGCTCTATTGGAAACAGGGTACCATTTGGGAGGCATCCTTGAAGGTGTCAGTTTAGTTTTGTGTTAGATGAATCATGTTGACACCTATGATGAAATGCTTTTTATTGGTGTGTCTTTATTGGTCTGTACTACATGAGTTTGTTTAGGGCCTGGAGAAGTTCATAGACGGGGTTTAGGGACGTTATTTTCACAGCAGAGGATTGAGTTGCATAATATAACATAGACGAGTTAGGGCATTCCCTCTCAGTAAAGTTGTTTACAAAACACTTGCATGTGTTAAACACTTTGATAATGGATAAGGAAAACACCTTTAATAATGGATAATGAAAACTAGGGCCGCAATCCCCCCCCCATTCTAAAATTGTAGCAACAACAAAACAAAAAGAGCCATTGGTGTGCTTTAGGACCATGCGGACACCTCAGAGTGGTCGGGGAGGCAGTTTGGCTGTTTTAGTCGGCTGGATTTAGGATCTCGCTGACACCACATAGCGTGCAGAAAGGCTTCTGAAAGGCTGCCTTATAGGACGGTGCTGCTCTCTGCAGCTGCTGTCTGTGTATGTTGTGCTTTTTTCCAAGTTGTAAAAGCAAGCAAATCAGAAACGGGCTACTTTTTATTTGACTGATGTAGCTGGCAAGGTAACTGCTGTTTGACTTAACTTTTTTTTAATTCCTAGTGCTGAGCTAGTAGTGTAACTGACATGTAATGTTAGCTAATGTTTCATCCCCTCTCGACTGAAGTTTTGTCTGAAGAGAATGAACTAGCTAGCTATCTAGCTAGTAGCTACCAAAGCCAGTTCAGCTCTACATTAAAAAACAACAACGTTTTAGTCATTTAGCAGACGCTCTTATCCAGAGCGACTTACAGTTAGTGACTGTATACATTTTTCATACTGGCCCCCCGTGGGAAACGAACCCACAACCCTGGCGTTGCAAGCGCCATGCTCTCCCAACTGAGCTACAGGGGACTCTATCCTCTAGCTATCTGTCAGGTAGCAGTATCTAACAGCTGTTGTGTGTATGGAAATGTTTTGCGTCTTCTTTGTCCAGTTTCAACAGAAATAAATTAACTTGGCTAGTTTTCGCCAGTTGCTGTACCATTAGAGCGAGCGAAAAATTGTAGCTAGCTAGCTCACAAACGTTTCTCAATTTACATTTACATTTAAGTAATTTAGCAGACGCTCTTATCCAGAGCGACTTACAAATTGGTGCATTCAACTTAGGATGGCCAGTGGGACAACCACCACTGGGGGAGGGGGGGTGTGGAAGGATTACTGTTAGACTATTCCAGGTATTCCTTAAAGATCAAATCAAATCAAATCAAATCAAATTTTATTGGTCACATGCGCCGAATACAACAGGTGCAGACATTACAGTGAAATGCTTACTTACAGCCCTTAACCAACAGTGCATTTATTTTAAACAAAAAAAGTAAGAATAAAACAACAACAAAAAAAGTGTTGTGAAAAAAAGAGCAGAAGTAAAAATAAAGTGACAGTAGGGAGGCTATATATACACAATAGAATAAAGTGACAGTAGGGAGGCTATATATACAGGGGGGTACCGTTGCATAGTCAATGTGCGGGGGCACCGGCTAGTTGAGGTAGTTGAGGTAATATGTACATGTGGGTAGAGTTAAAGTGACTATGCATAAATACTTAACAGAGTAGCAGCAGCGTAAAAAGTATGGGGTGGGGGGGCAGTGCAAATAGTCCGGGTAGCCATGATTAGCTGTTCAGGAGTCTTATGGCTTGGGGGTAGAAGCTGTTGAGAAGTCTTTTGGACCTAGACTTGGCACTCCGGTACCGCTTGCCGTGCGGTAGCAGAGAGAACAGTCTATGACTAGGGTGACTGGAGTCTTTGACAATTTTGAGGGCCTTCCTCTGACACCGCCTGGTATAGAGGTCCTGGATGGCAGGGAGCTTTGCCCCTGTGATGTACTGGGCCGTACGCACTACCCTCTGTAGTGCCTTGCGGTCAGAGGCCAAGCAGTTGCCATACCAGGCGGTGATGCAACCAGTCAGGATGCTCTCGATGGTGCAGCTGTAGAATTTTTTGAGGATCTGAGGACCCATGCCAAATCTTTTTAGTCTCCTGAGGGGGAATAGGCTTTGTCGTGCCCTCTTCACGACTGTCTTGGTGTGTTTGGACCATGATAGTTTGTTGGTGATGTGGACACCAAGGAACTTGAAGCTCTCAACCTGTTCCACTACAGCCCCGTCGATGAGAATGGGGGCGTGCTCAGTCCTCTTTTTTTTCCTGTAGTCCACAATCATCTCCTTTGTCTTGGTCACGTTGAGGGAGAGGTTGTTGTCCTGGCACCACACGGCCAGATCTCTGACCTCCTCCCTATAGGCTGTCTCATCGTTGTCGGTGATCAGGCCTACCACTGTTGTGTCGTCGGCAAACTTAATGATGGTGTTGGAGTCGTGCCTGGCCATGCAGTCATGGGTGAACAGAGAGTACAGGAGGGGACTGAGCACGCACCCCTGAGGGGCCCCCGTGTTGAGGATCAGTGTGGCAGATGTGTTGTTACCTACCCTTACCACCTGGGGGCGGCCCGTCAGGAAGTCCAGGATCCAGTTGCAGAGGGAGGTGTTTAGTCCCAGGATCCTTAGCTTAGTGATGAGCTTTGAGGGCACTATGGTGTTGAATGCTGAGCTGTAGTCAATGAATAGCATTCTCACGTAGGTGTTCCTCTTGTCCAGGTGGGAAAGGGCAGTGTGGAGTGCGATAGAGATTGCATCATCTGTGGATCTGTTGGGGCGGTATGCAAATTGGAGTGGGTCTAGGGTTTCTGGGATTATGCTGTTGATGTGAGCCATGACCAGTCTTTCAAAGCACTTCATGGCTACAGACGTCAGTGCCACGGGTCGGTAGTCATTTAGGCAGGTTATCTTAGAGTTCTTGGGCACGGGGACTATGGTGGTCTGCTTGAAACATGTTGGTATTACAGACTCAGTCAGGGACATGTTGAAAATGTCAGTGAAGACACTTGCCAGTTGGTCAGCACATGCTCGGAGTACACGTCCTGGTAATCCGTCTGGCCCTGCGGCCTTGTGAATGTTGACCTGCTTAAAAGTCTTACTCACATCGGCTACGGAGAGCGTGATCACATAGTCGTCCGGAACAGCTGGTGCTCTCATGCATGCTTCAGTGTTGCTTGCCTCGAAGCGAGCATAGAAGTGGTTTAGCTCGTCTGGTAGGCTTGTGTCACTGGGCAGCTCGCGGCTGTGCTTCCCTTTGTAGTCTGTAATAGTTTTCAAGCCCTGCCACATCCGACGAGCGTCAGAGCCAGTGTAGTATGATTCAATCTTAGACCTGTATTGACTCTTTGCCTGTTTGATGGTTCGTCGGAGGTCATAGCGGGATTTCTTATAAGCGTCCGGGTTAGAGTCCCGTTCCTTGAAAGCGGCAGCTCTACCCTTTAGCTCAGTGCGGATGTTTCCTGTAATCCATGGCTTCTGGTTGGGGTATGTACGTACGGTCACTGTGGGGACGACATCATCGATGCACTTATTGATGAAGCCAGTGACTGATGTGGTGTACTCCTCAATGCTGTCTGAAGAATCCCGGAACATGTTCCAGTCTGTGCTAGCAAAACAGTCCTGTAGCTTAGCATCTGCGTCATCTGACCACTTTTTTATTAGCCGAATCACTGGTGCTTCCTGCTTCAGTTTTTGCTTATAAGCAGGAATCAGGAGGATAGAGTTATGGTCAGATTTGCCAAATGGAGGGCGAGGGAGAGCTTTGTATGCGTCTCTGTGTGTGGAGTAAAGGTGGTCTAGAGTTTTTTCCCCTCTGGTTGCACATTTAACATGCTGGTAGAAATTAGGTAGAACGGATTTAAGTTTCCCTGCATTAAAGTCCCCTGCTACTAGGAGCGCTGCATCTGGATGAGCGTTTTCCTGTTGATTAATGGCCTTGTACAACTCATTCAGTGCAATCTTAATGCCAGCATTGGTTTGTGGTGGTAAATAGACAGCTATGAAAAATATAGATGAAAACTCTCTTGGTAAATAGTGTGGTCTGCAGCTTATCATAAGATACTCTACCTCAGGCGAGCAAAACCTTGAGACTTCCTTAGTATTTGATTTGGTGCACCAGCTGTTGTTTACAAATATACAGAGACCGCCACCCCTCGTCTTACCCGAGTCTGCCGTTCTGTCCTGCCGATGTAGCGTATAGCCTGCTAGCTGAATGTTATCATTGTCGTCGTTCAGCCACGACTCCGTGAAACATAAGATATTACAGTTTTTAATGTCCCGTTGGTAGGATAACCGTAATCTTAAATCGTCCATTTTATTCTCCAAAGCTTGAACGTTGGCTAATAGGATTGATGGGAGAGGCAGTTTACTCGTTCGCCGTCGGATCCTTACGAGGCACCCCGACCTACGTCCACGATATCTCCGTCTCTTCCTCACGCGAATGACGGGGATCTGGGCCTTGTCGGGAGTCTGTAGAATATCCTTCGCGAACGCCTCGTTGAAGAAAAAGTGTTCGTCCAACGCGAGGTGAGTAATCGCTGTCCTGATATCCAGAAGCTCTCTTTGGTTATAAGAGACGATGGCAGAAACATTATGTACAAAATAAATTACAAATAACGCGGAAAAACACACATAATAGTACAATTGGTTAGAGGGCTGTAAAACGGCAGCCATCTTCTTCCGGCGCTGTTCTGTCAAAGAGGTAGGGTTTCAAGTGTCTCCGGAAGGTGGTTAGTGACTCTGCTGTCCTGGTGTCGTGGGGGAGCTTGTTCCACCATTGGGGTGCCAGAGCAGCGAAAAGCTTTGACTGAGCTGAGCGGGAACTGTGCTTCCGTAGAGGTAGGGGGGCTAGCAGGCCAGAGGTGGATGGACGTAGTGCCCTCGTTTGGGTGTAGGGTCTGATCAGAGCCTGAAGGTAAGGAGGTGCCATTCCCCTCACAGCTCCGTAGGCAAGCACCATGGTTTTGTAGTAGATATGAGATTCAACTGGAAGCCAGTGGAGTGTGCGGAGGAGCGGGGTGACATGAGAGAACTTGGGAAGGTTGAACACCAGACGGGCTGCAGCATTCTGGATAAGATGTAGGGGTTTAATGGCACAGGCAGGGAGCCCAGCCAACAGTGAGTTGCAGTAATCCAGACGGGAGATGACAAGTGCCTGGATTAGGACCTTGTGCCACTTTCTGTGTAAGGTAGGGTCGTACTCTGTGAATGTTGTAGAGCATGAACCTGCAGGATCAGGTCACCGCTTTGATGTTAGCGGAGAACGACAAAGATGTTGTCCAGGGTCACGCCAAGGTTCTTTGCACTCTGGGAGGAGGGCACAATGGAGTTGTCAACTGTGATGGCGAAATCATGGAGTAGTCCAACAGATCTCCAGCGGAGAAAGGCCACGAAGAAACAACGCGCGACCAACAGATGTGTAGTCTAAAGGAAGAAATTAGTGGATCTGATCCTGGTTCAACTTGAAACAAGGCTACAAAGCACACTTTTAACTACAACAAAACAAACGGAGTAAATAAGCTTCATTCGCACCACCATCACAACCCACTTTTGCACAGCTGATGCTGGCTATTTAATAGGGAATTCAATGGGAAGTGCCCAATCGGCAAGAGAAGCACTGAGACGGTTCAGACAAATTCATGGCCGTCACAACATGTAAGTATTGAAAGTACCAAATCAGGATGTTATGTCCGTTTGTAACATATGATCATAGAAAGTCAGGTTCTAAACCCAAAAGTCAGTGAACCATGTCTAGATGGCCTATATAATAACGAAATGGTATACTGTGGGGAGAACAAGTATTTGATACACTGCCGATTTTGCAGGTTTTCCTACTTACAAAGCATGTAGAGGTCTGTAATTTTGACCATAGGTACACTTCAACTGTGAGAGACGGAATCTAAAACAAAAATCCAGAAAATCACATTGTATGATTTTTAAGTAAATAATTTTCATTTTATTGCATGACATAAGTATTTGATACATCAGAAAAGCAGAACTTAATATTTGGTACAGAAACCTGCAATTACAGAGATCATAAGTTTCCTGTAGGTCTTGACCAGGTTTGCACACACTGCAGCAGGGATTTTGGCCCACTCCTCCATACAGACCTTCTCCAGATCCTTCAGGTTTCGGGGCTGTCGCTGGGCAATACGGACTTTCAGCTCCCTCCAAAGATTTTCTATTGGGTTCAGGTCTGGAGGCCACTCCTTAGTTGCCCTGGCTGTGTGTTTCGGGTCGTTGTCATGCTGGAAGACCCAGCCACGACCCATCTTCAATGCTCTTACTGAGGGAAGGAGGTTGTTGGCCAAGATCTCGCGATACATGGCCCCATCCATCCTCCCCTCAATACGGTGCAGTCGTCCTGTCCCCTTTGCAGAAAAGCATCCCCAAAGAATGATGTTTCCACCTCCATGCTTCACGGTTGGGATGGTGTTCTTGGGGTTGTACTCATCCTTCTTCTTCCTCCAAACACGGCGAGTGGAGTTTAGACCAAAAAGCTCTATTTTTGTCTCATCAGACCACATGACCTTCTCCCATTCCTCCTCTGGATCATCCAGATGGTCATTGGCAAACGGGCCTGGACATGCGCTGGCTTGAGTAGGGGGACCTTGCGTGCGCTGCAGGATTTTTCCATGATCGCGTAGTGTGTTACTAATGGTTTTCTTTGAGACTGTGGTCCCAGCTCTCTTCAGGTCATTGACCAGGTTCTGCCGTGTAGTTCTGGGCTGATCCCTCACCTTCCTCATGATCATTGATGCCCCATGAGGTGAGATCTTGCATGGAGCCCCAGACCGAGGGTGATTGACCGTCATCTTGAACTTCTTCCATTTTCTAATAATTGCGCCAACAGTTGTTGCCTTCTCACCAAGCTGCTTGCCTATTGTCCTGTAGCCCTTCCCAGCCTTGTGCAGGTCTACAATCTTATCCCTGATGTCCTTTCACAGCTCTCTGGTATTGGCCATTGTGGAGAGGTTGGAGTCTGTTTGATTGAATGTGTGGACAGGTGTCTTTTATACAGGTAACGAGTTCAAGCAGGTGCAGTTAATACAGGTAATGAGTGGAGAACAGGAGGGCTTCTTAAAGAAAAACTAACAGGTCTGTGAGAGCCGGAATTCTTACTGGTTGGTAGGTGATCAAATACTTATGTCATGCAATAAAATGCAAATTAATTACTTAAAAATCATACAATGTGATTTTCTGGATTTTTGTTTTAGATTCCGTCTCTCACAGTTGAAGTGTACCTATGATAAAAATTACAGACCTCTACATGCTTTGTAAGTAGGAAAACCTGCAAAATCGGCAGTGTATCAAATACTTGTTCTCCCCACTGTATATCAGTATGTTAAGTCCCGATTCAGCCTTGAAGGTCTATTTGTCATGACTGATCATAGGAAGTCAGAATTTCTCATTGGTGTTGATTTCAGCCTGCCCATTTCATGATGGTAAATCCCTTTTCAAGTATATTGGCAATGGACAGTGTCCAATTGCAGTATAACATGTTGACATTGGCAATATACTTAGCAATTTATTACAATGGCCATTTACCATCACGAATTGGACATGCTGTTACATTGGCTGTTACATTGCTGAAATGCCCAGTTCTCTGGCTTGTTGAACTCAGGACTGCCTAGCAATGATAATGGTTATTCTCCATCGCTTGTTGGTGTTGATTTCAGCCTGTCCATTTGGTGATGGTAAATCACTGCTTAAATATATTGCAAATGAACACTTTCCATTTGCAATATAACATATGGACAATGCCAATTTATCATACTGCAATTGGACAGTCAGCCATCAAGTCAGCCATCAGTCAATAGGATATCATAATGACACCAAACTGACTTTGTCCAACTTGTTTAGAGGCCAACTATCACATATGTCAGAGCCAGGCCGAAATTCATAGCGCCTTCTGTTAAAACCATTAAAAAAACTTAAATCACGTAGTTACGTTCGAACTGCGGGTTCTGACATTATTTGTTAGCCTAGCTGAGGCGAAATCCTGAGTTTTGGCTCAATGGGTAATTTGGAGCCCGAACAGCGGCCTTAATTAGTTCTGAAAATACACTTTTTTATGGGTCGCTACAGGGTCTGCTATCGGCCAGAAACTTGTCAGGTTCTATGGGCCAAGGTGGTTTCAATGCACTTAGTCTTGTGTTTTCTGGGACTTTCTTAAATGTCGTCATTTTCATGATGTTAAAAATGAATTTAACATATTGCAACTGTACAAGGCTGTTTCTCGGCCTGAGAATGTTCTAGAGCCACATAACTAATGGTGCAGTACCGACTTGAGCTCTAGAACAGGTGTGCAAAGTTTAAGAGCTCTAGGTCTGAAAGCTCTGTGCATCTGTAAGCCCCACACTGTGTCACTCCATCTTGGCTGTGTGTGTGAATTTTTCTTGGAGGTCTTCACAAGGCCGCAGGGCCAGATGGATTACCAGGACGTGTACTCAGAGCATGGGCTGACCAGCTGGCAAGTGTGTTCACTGATATTTTCAACCTCTTCCTAACCAAGTCTGTAATACCTACATGTTTCAAGCAGACCACCATAGTCCTTGTGGCCAAGAAACCGAAGGTAACCTGCCTAAATGACTATCGCCCCGTAGCACTCACATCTGTAGCCATGAAGTGCTTTGAAAGGCTGGTCATGGCTCACATCAACACCATCATCCTGGAAACCCTAGACCCACTCCAATTCACATACCATCCCAACATATCCACAGATGACGCAATCTCAATCACACTCCACACTGCCCTATCCCACCTGGACAAAAGGAACACCTATGTGAGAATGCTGTTAATTGACTACAGCTCAGCAACACCATAGTTCCCACAAAGCTCATCACTAAGATAAGGACCTTGGAACTAAACACCTCCCTCTGCAACTGGATCCTGGACATCCTGACGGGCTGATCCTCAACAACGGGGCCACTCAGGGGTGCGTGCTTAGTACCATCCTATACACCCTGTTCAGCCATGACTGCATGGTCAAGCATGGCTCCAACACCATCATTAAGTTTGCTGACAACACAACAGTGATCACCAACAACGATTAGACAGCCTATAGGGAGGAGGTCAGAGACCTGGCTGTGTGGTGCCAGGACAACAACCTCTTCCTAAACGTGAGCAAGACAAAGGAGATGATCGTGGATCCACCCAACAGGAAACCACCCAACAGGAAACCAGCTCTAACTCTATCCACCCAACAGGAAACCAGCTCTAACTCTATCCACCCAACAGGAAACCAGCTCTAACTCTATCCACCCAACAGGAAACCAGCTCTAACTATATCCACCCAACAGGAAACCAGCTCTAACTCTATCCACCCAACAGGAAACCAGCTCTAACTCTATCCACCCAACAGGAAACCAGCTCTAACCACCCAACAGGAAACCAGCTCTAACTCTATCCACCCAACAGGAAACCAGCTCTAATTCTATCCACCCAACAGGAAACCAGCCAGGTTAAATATAGGTGAAATAAATAAAAAATAATAAATAAAATGAACTCATCACTGTTATTTTTTATTATAACAAAACCGCCATTCATTAAATACAAATACCGAACTTGATTTTGCATGGATTCCGTGACGTGTTTAGCTTTTAACAGCTAGGACCGCTATTTCTTGTCCCAGCATCCCACTTAACAGACAGGTTGAAGCTTCCTTGACATAGGACCTAAGCTGCTAGCCATCAAGCTAACAAAGTTGGTACCAGATTAGTTTTGCAATGGAGCCCTTTTTGTCTGGAGAAATAAATGAACGGTTCCAGCGCTTGTTTCGGGACAAACCGGATCAGTTCCAATGTGGCAATTGTTTGCTTGCCGAGGATTATAGGCTTGAGGTGGCTTCCTTGATCATGCAGGTTGCCAGCCTACGTAAGAAACTGGGGGAAACGCAGAGTGGAATGTTTACATTTTATACGCCGGTGTTACGACTGGCCGGTGTTGCCTGGAGCTCCCCCATCTGATAGCGGAGTCAAAGGAGCACAGCAAGAGGAGCAAGGCAATCAACGATGGTCACATGTCACGAGCCGTGGAAGCCGAAGACAGCTGCCTCCCGCAAAGCAGTCTACACTCCCAACGAGAGGCCCGGAGCGGATACAAACAACAAATAGTTTCGCCGTCCTGGAGCCTGATCTTCCTGCTCCTTCATCGCTGGGGGTGCCTGTGTCTGCGGCCGCAGTGCCTACTACTACGATTTCGAAGTCGACGTCGGCAACCTTCCGTCCCTGTTCTGGATCGAGTGGGGCTTCTCCGTCTGTCGGAGGCCTGCACCAGGCGCCAGGAGCAACAGGCTCAAGTTATCCTGCCTCTCGTCCGTCCATAAAGGGTTCTCCGAATCCTGTGAAGCGTGGGAGTGGGCGGATTTCCTCGTGATTTTGGGCAGCTCCATGGTAAGAAATGTGACCGTTCCTGGTGCAAAAACAATGTCCTATCCCGGAGCTCAAGTAAATAACATTACCAAGCTGCTCCCGAATGTACAACGTCAGGACAAGGAAATCAATTCTATCGTAGTCCATGTGGGTTTTAATGACATTATGAAGGGCAGCTCTGAACAGTTGAAACTGGATTTTAAAGAGCTGATTGACTCTCTGCTAGACACTAATAAAAGACCCATCATATCTGGCCCTGTGCCCTCTCTGAATCATGGCATCATATCTGGCCCTGTGCCCTCTCTGAATCATGGCATCATATCTGGCCCTGTGCCCTCTCTGAATCATGGCATCATATCTGGCCCTGTGCCCTCTCTGAATCATGGCATCATATCTGGCCCTGTGCCCTCTCTGAATCATGGCATCATATCTGGCCCTGTGCCCTCTCTGAATCATGGCATCATATCTGGCCCTGTGCCCTCTCTGAATCATGGCATCATATCTGGCCCTGTGCCCTCTCTGAATCATGGCATCATATCTGGCCCTGTGCCCTCTCTGAATCATGGCATCATATCTGGCCCTGTGCCCTCTCTGAATCATGGCATTGAACGCTTTAGCACGATGGCTTCTCTTCACAACTGGCCACGTGATTATTGCAGCTCAATGGGTGTAACTTTTGTAGACAATTTCAATACCTTTTGGAAACAAAACACGTTTTATACGGAGGATGGGATCCACCCAAATTATTTTGGTTCCTGGATCCTTTCACAGCATTATAAGGCTGCGTTGAGACAATGACCTATCAATGACCCAAGCCCAGCTCAGTTAATCCCTACCATTGTGTCGCTGAGTTGTCATAATGCTTCAGCAAATGTACATTACATCAGGGGCATTGGTAGACACAATATAAGTAACCTAATTTATGTCCCTCTAACTGCCCTGAATGCCTCTGCTGATCCCACAGCTATTGTATGCAGTAATCATGTGTCTATGGACCAGATTTATACTGTTAGCACTGAGGCGGTGTGCCCTAGGAGGAAGTCCACTGTGTGCAGCTTAACCTGCACTAACATAAATAACATGAGCATATCTACTTCTGCTAAGCTTCCCAGGAAAGCAATGAAAACAAGCAAGCATCCCAGAAAAGTGCTCAAAATAGCCCACGTTAACATATGTAGCTTAAGAAACAAGGTTCATGAAATTAATAACTTGCTAGTAACAGATGATATTCATATTATGACTATCTCTGAGACTCACTTAGACAATACTTTTGATGATACAGTGGTAGCAATACAAGGTTATAACATTTACAGAAATACAGAAATGCCAGTGTGGGAGGTGTTGCTGTTTACATTCAGAACCACATTCCTTTAAAGATTAGAGAGGATCTCATGTTAAATACTGTTGAAGTAATAAGACTACAGGTTCATCTGCCTCACCTAAAGCCCATTCTGGTGGGAAGCTGCTATAGACCACCAAGTGCTAACATTCAATATCTGGAAAACGTGTGAAATACTTGATAATGTATGTGATATCAACAGAGACTTATATTTTCTGGGTGATTTAAATATTGACTGGCATTCATCAAGAAAAACCTTGAAACTGTAACCAGTGCCTGCAACCTGGTTCAGGTTATCAGTCAACCTACCAGGGTAGTTACAAACAGCCCAGGAATGAAATCATCCACATGTATTGATCACATCTTTACTAATGCTGCAGAAATGTGCTTGAAAGCAGTATCCAAATCCATTAGATGTAGTGATCACAATATAGTAGCCATATCTAGGAAAACCAAAGTTCCAAAGGCTGGGCCTAATATAGTGTATAAGAGGTCATACAATACGTTTTGTAGTGATTCTTATGTTGTTGATGTAAATAATATATGTTGGTCCGTGGTGTGTAATGAGGAGCAACCAGACGCTGCACTTGACACATTTATGAAATTGCTTATTCCAGTTACTAATAAGCATGCACCCATTAAGAAAATGACTGTAAAAATGGTTAAATCCCCGTGGATTGATGAAGAATTTAAAAATTGTATGGTTGAGAGGGATGAGGCAAAAGGAATGGCAAATAAGTCTGGCGGCACAACCACACGATAACATACGCACTATACACACACGTACACATGGATGTTGTGCTGTAGATATGTGGTAGTAGAGTAGAGGCCTGAGGGCACACACTCAGTGTGTTGTGAAATCTGTTATGAATGTATTGTAATGTTTTTCAAATGTATAACTGCCTTAATTTTGCTGGACCCCAGGAAGAGTAGCTGCTGCCTTGGCAGGAACTAATGGGGATCCATAATAAACCCCAGGAAGAGTAGCTGCTGCCTTGGCAGGAACTAATGGGGATCCATAATAAACTCCAGGAAGAGTAGCTGCTGCCTTGGCAGGAACTAATGGGGGTCCACAATAAATACAAATACAGACGACTTTGGGATGAAAATATTTTAGTTGTCCCACAGATCATTGTATTATTATTTAATTTCTGTTTTGTATGCGTTTGCCTACCTATTGTATTAAAAGCACATTCTTCATACACTCAGAATTCGCTGCTTCAACTTCAGTAGCCACCCTCTCCTAGTTGGGCGGGAGAGTTCAAGTGCGCCTAGTATGTGTGATCACATTGAGATAGAGTAGGCTGCCTACATGGGTGGAGAATCACCTGGCAGTTAACTGGAATATGAGATAGAGTAGGCTGCCTACATGGGTGGAGAATCACCTGGCAGTTAACTGGAATATGAGATAGAGTAGGCTGCCTACATGGGTGGAGAATCACCTGGCAGTTAACTGGAATATGAGATAGAGTAGGCTGCCTACATGGGTGGAGAATCACCTGGCAGTTAACTGGAATATGAGATAGAGTAGGCTGCCTACATGGGTGGAGAATCACCTGGCAGTTAACTGGAATATGAGATAGAGTAGGCTGCCTACATGGGTGGAGAATCACCTGGCAGTTAACTGGAATATGAGATAGAGTAGGCTGCCTACATGGGTGGAGAATCACCTGGCAGTTAACTGGAATATGAGATAGAGTAGGCTGCCTACATGGGTGGAGAATCACCTGGCAGTTAACTGGAATATGAGATAGAGTAGGCTGCCTACATGGGTGGAGAATCACCTGGCAGTTAACTGGAATATGAGATAGAGTAGGCTGCCTACATGGGTGGAGAATCACCTGGCAGTTAACTGGAATATGAGATAGAGTAGGCTGCCTACATGGGCGGAGAATCACCTGGCAGTTAACTGGAATATGAGATAGAGTAGGCTGCCTACATGGGTGGAGAATCACCTGGCAGTTAACTGGAATATGAAATAGAGTAGGCTGCCTACATGGGTGGAGAATCACCTGGCAGTTAACTGGAATATGAGATAGAGTAGGCTGCCTACATGGGTGGAGAATCACCTGGCAGTTAACTGGAATATGACATAGAGTAGGCTGCCTACATGGGTGGAGAATCACCTGGCAGTTAACTGGAATATGAGATAGAGTAGGCTGCCTACATGGGTGGAGAATCACCTGGCAGTTAACTGGAATATGAGATAGAGTAGGCTGCCTACATGGGTGGAGAATCACCTGGCAGTTAACTGGAATATGAGATAGAGTAGGCTGCCTACATGGGTGGAGAATCACCTGGCAGTTAACTGGAATATGAGATAGAGTAGGCTGCCTACATGGGTGGAGAATCACCTGGCAGTTAACTGGAATATGAGATAGAGTAGGCTGCCTACATGGGCGGAGAATCACCTGGCAGTTAACTGGAATATGAGATAGAGTAGGCTGCCTACATGGGTGGAGAATCACCTGGCAGTTAACTGGAATATGAAATAGAGTAGGCTGCCTACATGGGTGGAGAATCACCTGGCAGTTAACTGGAATATGAGATAGAGTAGGCTGCCTACATGGGTGGAGAATCACCTGGCAGTTAACTGGAATATGAGATAGAGTAGGCTGCCTACATGGGTGGAGAATCACCTGGCAGTTAACTGGAATATGAAATTATCTTACATTTGATTAGACTGTAGTTTACTACAGTATCTGTAAATAAATATTGATAATAGAAAGAAGTGGAGGACGCTCAACGTGAGTCAAAGTGCAATCATAACATGTAATCATAATTGAAAAGGAAAAGGTACAGAGCACACATAGGTCAGGTTACTATGGTGAGCATATGTTAGGTTACTATGGTGATCATAGGTTAGGTTACTATGGTGAGCATAGGTTAGGTTACTATGGTGAGCATAGGTTAGGTTACTATGGTGAGCATAGGTTAGGTTACTATGGTGAGCATAGGTTAGGTTACTATGGTGAGCATAGGTTAGGTTACTATGGTGATCATAGGTTAGGTTACTATGGTGAGCATAGGTTAGGTTACTATGGTGAGCATAGGTTAGGTTACTATGGTGAGCATAGGTTAGGTTACTATGGTGAGCATAGGTTAGGTTACTATGGTGAGCATAGGTTAGGTTACTATGGTGAGCATAGGTTAGGTTACTATGGTGAGCATAGGTCAGGTTACTATGGTGAGCATAGGTTTGGTTACTATGGTGAGCATAGGTTAGGTTACTATGGTGAGCATAGGTTAGGTTACTATGGTGAGCATAGGTTAGGTTACTATGGTGATCATAGGTTTGGTTACTATGGTGAGCATAGGTTAGGTTACTATGGTGAGCATTGGTTAGGTTACTATGGTGAGCATAGGTTAGGTTACTATGGTGAGCATAGGTTAGGTTACTATGGTGAGCATAGGTTAGGTTACTATGGTGATCATAGGTTAGGTTACTATGGTGAGCATAGGTTAGGTTACTATGGTGAGCATAGGTTAGGTTACTATGGTGAGCATAGGTTAGGTTACTATGGTGAGCATAGGTTAGGTTACTATGGTGAGCATAGGTTAGGTTACTATGGTGAGCATAGGTTAGGTTACTATGGTGAGCATAGGTTAGGTTACTATGGTGAGCATAGGTTAGGTTACTATGGTGAGCATAGGTCAGGTTACTATGGTGAGCATAGGTCATGTTACTATGGTGAGCATAGGTTAGGTTACTATGGTGAGCATAGGTTAGGTTACTATGGTGATAATAATAATAATATGCCATTTAGCAGACGCTTTTATCCAAAGCGACTTACAGTCATGCGTGCATACATTTTTTTGTGTACGTGTGGTCCTGGGGATCGAACCCACTACCTTGGCGTTACAAGCGCCGTGCTCTACCAGCTGAGCTACAGAGGATCATAGGTTAGGTTACTATGGTGAGCATAGGTTAGGTTACTATGGTGAGCATAGGTTAGGTTACTATGGTGAGCATAGGTTAGGTTACTATGGTGAGCATAGGTTAGGTTACTATGGTGAGCATAGGTTAGGTTACTATGGTGAGCATAGGTTAGGTTACTATGGTGAGCATAGGTCAGGTTACTATGGTGAGCATAGGTCATGTTACTATGGTGAGCATAGGTTAGGTTACTATGGTGAGCATAGGTTAGGTTACTATGGTGATAATAATAATAATATGCCATTTAGCAGACGCTTTTATCCAAAGCGACTTACAGTCATGCGTGCATACATTTTTTTGTGTACGTGTGGTCCTGGGGATCGAACCCACTACCTTGGCGTTACAAGCGCCGTGCTCTACCAGCTGAGCTACAGAGGATCATAGGTTAGGTTACTATGGTGAGCATAGGTTAGGTTACTATGGTGAGCATAGGTTAGGTTACTATGGTGAGCATAGGTCAGGTTACTATGGTGAGCATAGGTTAGGTTACTATGGTGAGCATAGGTTAGGTTACTATGGTGAGCATAGGTTAGGTTACTATGGTGAGCATAGGTTAGGTTACTATGGTGAGCATAGGTTAGGTTACTATGGTGAGCATAGGTTAGGTTACTATGGTGAGCATAGGTTAGGTTACTATGGTGAGCATAGGTCAGGTTACTATGGTGAGCATAGGTCAGGTTACTATGGTGAGCATAGGTTAGGTTACTATGGTGAGCATAGGTTAGGTTACTATGGTGAGCATAGGTTAGGTTACTATGGTGAGCATAGGTTAGGTTACTATGGTGAGCATAGGTCAGGTTACTATGGTGAGCATAGGTTTGGTTACTATGGTGAGCATAGGTTAGGTTACTATGGTGAGCATAGGTTAGGTTACTATGGTGAGCATAGGTTAGGTTACTATGGTGAGCATAGGTCAGGTTACTATGGTGAGCATAGGTTAGGTTACTATGGTGATCATAGGTTAGGTTACTATGGTGAGCATAGGTTAGGTTACTATGGTGAGCATAGGTTAGGTTACTATGGTGAGCATAGGTTAGGTTACTATGGTGAGCATAGGTTAGGTTACTATGGTGAGCATAGGTTAGGTTACTATGGTGAGCATAGGTTAGGTTACTATGGTGAGCATAGGTCAGGTTACTATGGTGAGCATAGGTCATGTTACTATGGTGAGCATAGGTTAGGTTACTATGGTGAGCATAGGTTAGGTTACTATGGTGATAATAATAATAATATGCCATTTAGCAGACGCTTTTATCCAAAGCGACTTACAGTCATGCGTGCATACATTTTTTTGTGTACGTGTGGTCCTGGGGATCGAACCCACTACCTTGGCGTTACAAGCGCCGTGCTCTACCAGCTGAGCTACAGAGGATCATAGGTTAGGTTACTATGGTGAGCATAGGTTAGGTTACTATGGTGAGCATAGGTCAGGTTACTATGGTGAGCATAGGTTAGGTTACTATGGTGAGCATAGGTTAGGTTACTATGGTGAGCATAGGTTAGGTTACTATGGTGAGCATAGGTTAGGTTACTATGGTGAGCATAGGTTAGGTTACTATGGTGAGCATAGGTTAGGTTACTATGGTGAGCATAGGTCAGGTTACTATGGTGAGCATAGGTCAGGTTACTATGGTGAGCATAGGTTAGGTTACTATGGTGAGCATAGGTTAGGTTACTATGGTGATAATAATAATAATATGCCATTTAGCAGACGCTTTTATCCAAAGCGACTTACAGTCATGCGTGCATACATTTTTTTGTGTACGTGTGGTCCCAGGGATCGAACCCACTACCTTGGCGTTACAAGCGCCGTGCTCTACCAGCTGAGCTACAGAGGATCATAGGTTAGGTTACTATGGTGAGCATAGGTTAGGTTACTATGGTGACGAGCGTTGCGCCTTTTCATTTTCAATAAGTATTGATTACCCATTTCACATTCTCGGGATCTTTTCAAACATCAGAAATCGATGTCTATTTCTTGTGATCAGTCAGATTTTTCTCCCGTTTTAATTGTGACATTTTTAATGCAGCGAAAATATTAAAATGTATTTTCAATTGAAAGGTAATGTGTTTGTTGTTATTGCCTATGATATTGACCCTTACATCCTTAGTGAATAACATGTAGATACTGCTAATTATGTCTAATCAATTAGGCTTCATGCATCATATGTTTTATAACATGAAAACATAATAATGCAAAGAAAAAGATGATCCCTGTATAATAGTTATTATTTATATTGATATTTGTTTGTATTATCTCTATTTCCCATGGTGGTTCTGTCATCATATTGCATGTATTATCTCTATTTCCCATTGTGGTTCTGTCATCATATTGCATGTATTATCTCTATTTCCCATGGTTGTTCTGTCATCATATCGTATGTATTTTCTCTATTTCCCATGGTGGTTCTGTCATCATATTGCATGTATTATCTCTATTTCCCATGGTGGTTCTGTCATCATATTGCATGTATTATATCTATTTCCCATGGTGGTTCTGTCATCATATTGTATGTATTATATATTTCCCATGGTGGTTCTGTCATCATATTGTATATATTATATATTTCCCATGGTGGTTCTGTCATCATATTGTATATGTATTATCTCTATTTCCCATTGTGGTTCTGTCATCATATTGCATGTATTATCTCTATTTCCCATGGTGGTTCTGTCATCATATTGCATGTATTATCTCTATTTCCCATGGTGGTTCTGTCATCATATTGTATGTATTATATATTTCCCATGGTGGTTCTGTCATCATATTGTATATGTATTATCTATATTTCCCATGGTGGTTCTGTCATCATATTGTATGTATTATATATTTCCCATGGTGGTTCTGTCATCATATTGTATATGTATTATCTCTATTTCCCATGGTGGTTCTGTCATCATATTGTATGTATTATATATTTCCCATGGTGGTTCTGTCATCATATTGTATGTATTATATATTTCCCATGGTGGTTCTGTCATCATATTGTATATGTATTATCTCTATTTCCCATGGTGGTTCTGTCATCATATTGTATGTATTATATATTTCCCATGGTGGTTCTGTCATCATATTGTATATGTATTATCTCTATTTCCCATGGTGGTTCTGTCATCATATTGTAGGGTCTGGGTGGCAGCCGCATACCCCGAGTTGATTCAGGCTGACAATATTGTGTGGCTATCATTTGCTGCTTTACAATGAATGGAATCGGTCCTCTTTTAACAACATTTGTTTCCTATTGTGAATCTCAGCAGGAGCGGAGTGATGACGTGTGATAGTGACAGTTGGATTCTCTTCTTCATCCGCGTGACCCGGCCTTTGTCCCGTGCGGCCCTGGGAATGTTCCGCCTCTCTACTCGACCAAGAGATACTTCAGAACGGCCCTTTGTCTTCCATCCTTTTTAGGCTCTAGGCTCCCAGATATATTACTATACTATAAAGGACACTTCAGACTAGGGCTCGGTTTGGCTTAGCTCAACCTTTGTCCGTATAAATGACTAAAGCATCTCACACATTCCATTTGATCTACTGCCGCTTGAACCAAGGCGTTTGGGAGCAGTGAGAAAGCCAAAGTGATCCTTTCAGAGACAGAGTCATGGTGGCATTTTCATTGAGGCTGAAACTACAATAGATAGGCCAAAGTTACCATATTGTAGAGCGGGGAAGTGCCACACATCTTCACAGAGCGCTAATAAGCACTGCTCCTTCCAGCTCAGATCAGTTGGTTAACATCAGGATCATTCACAGCTGGATGGGGTTGGGGTGGAGATACACTATATATACAAAAGTATGTGGACACCCCTTCAAATTAGTGGATTCGGCTATCTCCATAGACAAACATTGGCAGTAGAATGGCCTTACTGAAGAGCTCAGTGACTTTCAATGTGGCACCGTCATAGGATGCTACCTTTCCAACAAGTCAGTTTATCAAATGTCTGTCCTGCTAGAGCTGGCCCAGTCAACTGTAAGTGCTGTTATTGTGAAGTGGAAACATCTAGGATCAACAACGGCTCAGCCGCGAAGTGGTAGGCCACACAAGCTCACAGAATGAGACAGCCAAGTGCTGAAGCGCGTAGCGCGTAAAGATTGTCTGTCCTCGGTTGCAACACTCACTACTGAGTTCCAAACTGCCTCGGGAAGCAACTTCAGCACAAGAACTGTGCACAGAACGAGGTCCATACAGAAATGGCTTGTCGAAATCGGTGTGGAAGAACTTGACTGGCCAGCACAGATCCCTGACCTCAACCCCATCAAACACCTTTGGGATGAATTGGAACGCCGACTGCGAGCCAGGCCTAATCGCCCAACATCAGTGCCCGACCTCACTATTGCTCTTCTGGCTGAATGGAAGCAAGTCCCCGCAGCAATGTTCCAACATCTAGTGGAAAGCCTTCCCAGAAGAGTGGAGGCTGTTATAGCAGCAAAGGGGGGGACCAACTCCATATTAATGCCCAGGATTTTGGAATGAGATGTTTGACGAGCAGGTGTCCACATACTTTTTGTCATGTAGTGTATGTGGTGTGGTTGGGGTGGAGTTATGTGGTCTGATTGGGGTGGAGTTATGTGGTCTGATTGGGGTGGTCCTCCATCAGGTTGCTACTGTGTCTTTGTGATCATAATAAACTGTGATAACATCCCAGATGGCCTATAACCCTGTATAATGAGTACTTTAGAGCCCTCAATATGTCTGGAATTACAATGTATAAAATGTTATATTATAGCCAGCAAAATATCAAAGTGTCTATTGTGTTATAGGTCTGGATTTGTGGGAAAAAATTAAATAACACAAAAAAAGGTTTCAATTCATTATAATTCAGGGGAACCTTGGGAGCAAGAACACTCTGTCTGGTGTCAATTTGATCACCTCTCAGTGGGGAAGCTGGAGAGGAAGCCCAGTGAAATCAGAGTGGCAGGTTTACGTATGAATAATGTTGTCATAAAGGACCCTCTTGGACCCGGGACGCTCCAAGGCTCCCAGACAGTTGGGACACTTTAGGAAACGTCTGTTGAAAAGCCTGAAAATCAGACTCCTTTCTGCCGATCACCAATAGAGGAATGACAAGTTAAAAGAAGCTCTTCACGCGGAATAAAAACCCATCGAAATAAAAAGATGCTTCCATGCGCACCATGGAGCTGATTTCCTAACTCTATTTTCTCAAACAGGAATTGTGTGGCAACCAAGGAAACCTAACAGTTTGGTTGGTACTTTTATTAAGAACTCGGAGAGGATCGTTTTATAACCATAGTTTCCTTGAGTTCTTGATTTCCTATAGTAGTCTATAGGCCCATAGCTGTGACCATAGAGACAACAATGCCGGTCTCCCTTCCAGACCAGATTCTATTGCTAATCCGTCAGCCTGATGATGGACTGTATTGTGTATTTATGGAGCCTCATTAGCATAAATTATGACCAAAACGGCGTGCGCGTGTGTGGTCCCTGGCACCGGGAACCCGCCATGCGGAAACGTGCTCCGTGGTGAGCCTGGCAAATAGTTTGAATGGCCATGTCTCGCATTTGGTTTTCACATTCATATAATTGACTTGAGACTATTTTATACCGTTTTCACCAGGCTACATCAAACGCTTTATTTGCATTTCTGAGGTACTTTTCAAATTTGTTTTACATAAATACGAAAGTCACTTGCCTTATGAAGTTTCAGTTTAAATCCGCTTTCGTTGCTTTGTGGAGATATTTACCAGTTTTCATAGACCACACTCCATCTCCTCTCATATCCTGGACATGCTCCATCTCCTCTCCTATCCTGACCACGCTCCATCTCCTCTCCTATCCTGACCACGCTAACCCTAACCCTAACCATATCCTGACCACGCTCCATCTCCTCTCCTATCCTGACCACGCTAACCCTAACCCTAACCATATCCTGACCACGCTCCATCTCCTCTCCTATCCTGACCACGCTAACCCTAACCCTAACCATATCCTGGACATGCTCCATCTCCTCTCCTATCCTGACCACGCTAACGCTAACCCTAACCCTAACCCTAACCCTAACCCTAACCCTAACCCTAACCCTAACCCTATCCTGGACATGCAGGGAAAATTAGTAAATTGAGGCAGGTTCAAGTTTCATAACATTTTAGGTTTATTCATTAATTACTATAAATCAATGATGGTGGTTATTTTTTGTTTCAGTGAAGAATAATTGTGTAGGTCTATTAGGTCTAATAGGTCTAATAGGTCTATTAGGTCTATTAGGTCTAATAGGTCTATTAGGTCTATTAGGTCTAATAGGTCTAATGGGTCTATTAGGTCTAATAGGTCTAATAGGTCTATTAGGTCTAATAGGTCTAATAGGTCTATTAGGTCTAATAGGTCTAATATGTCTAATAGGTCTAATAGGTCTATTAGGTCTAATAGGTCTATTAGGTCTATTAGGTCTAATAGGTCTAATAGGTCTAATAGGTCTAATAGGTCTATTAGGTCTAATAGGTCTAATAGGTATAATAGGTATATTAGGTCTAATAGGTCTAATAGGTCTAATAGGTCTAATAGGTCTAATAGGTCTAATAGGTCTATTAGGTCTATTAGGTCTAATAGGTCTATTAGGTCTAATAGGTCTAATAGGTCTATTAGGTCTAATAGGTCTAATAGGTCTAATAGGTCTAATAGGTCTATTAGGTCTGATAGGTCTAATAGGTCTAATAGGTCTAATAGGTCTAATAGGTCTAATAGGTCTATTAGGTCTAATAGGTATATCAGGTCTAATAGGTCTAATGGGTCTAATAGGTCTAATAGGTCTATTAGGTCTAATAGGTCTAATAGGTCTAATAGGTCTAATAGGTCTATTAGGTCTAATAGGTCTAATAGGTCTAATAGGTCTAATAGGTCTATTAGGTCTAATAGGTCTAATAGGTATATTAGGTCTATTAGGTCTAATAGGTCTAATAGGTCTAATAGGTCTATTAGGTCTATTAGGTCTAATAGGTCTATTAGGTCTAATAGGTCTAATAGGTCTAATAGGTCTAATAGGTCTAATAGGTCTATTAGGTCTAATAGGTCTAATAGGTCTATTAGGTCTAATAGGTCTAATAGGTATATTAGGTCTAATAGGTCTAATAGGTCTATTAGGTCTATTAGGTCTAATAGGTCTAATAGGTCTAATAGGTCTAATAGGTCTAATAGGTCTAATAGGTCTATTAGGTCTAATAGGTCTAATAGGTCTATTAGGTCTAATAGGTCTAATAGGTATATTAGGTCTATTAGGTCTAATAGGTCTAATAGGTCTAATAGGTCTATTAGGTCTATTAGGTCTAATAGGTCTATTAGGTCTAATAGGTCTAATAGGTCTAATAGGTCTAATAGGTCTAATAGGTCTATTAGGTCTAATAGGTCTAATAGGTCTATTAGGTCTAATAGGTCTAATAGGTATATTAGGTCTAATAGGTCTAATAGGTCTATTAGGTCTATTAGGTCTAATAGGTCTAATAGGTCTATTAGGTCTAATAGGTCTAATAGGTCTAATAGGTCTAATAGGTCTAATAGGTCTAATAGGTCTATTAGGTCTGATAGGTCTAATAGGTCTAATAGGTCTAATAGGTCTAATAGGTCTAATAGGTCTAATAGGTCTATTAGGTCTAATAGGTCTATCAGGTCTAATAGGTCTAATAGGTCTAATAGGTCTAATAGGTCTATTAGGTATAATAGGTCTAATAGGTCTAATAGGTCTAATAGGTCTATTAGGTCTAATAGGTCTAATAGGTCTAATAGGTCTAATAGGTCTATTAGGTCTAATAGGTCTAATAGGTATATTAGGTCTATTAGGTCTAATAGGTCTAATAGGTATATTAGGTCTAATAGGTCTAATAGGTCTATTAGGTCTAATAGGTCTATTAGGTCTAATAGGTCTAATAGGTCTATTAGGTCTAATAGGTCTAATAGGTCTAATAGGTCTATTAGGTCTAATAGGTCTAATAGGTCTAATAGGTCTAATAGGTCTAATAGGTCTAATAGGTCTATGGCATATTGCGATGATGATTGTATTTATAGTGCATTAATTAAATGGATGCAACATTTAATAGCAATTTAATAATTAATTTGATATATTTGCACGTGCTAAGTGTTTTTGCAAATTTGAAACGATGATTTTCCTGTCTGATTATGGGTGAAAATATTGACAGTTTCGCGTGACACGTTTATGCAGCTTTACTCACCAATATAACCCTTTACACACCTGCCTGAATGTATTGAACCCCCATTATCAGGTTACACACCTGCCTGAATGTATTGAACCCCCATTATCAGGTTACACACCTGCCTGAATGTATTGAACCTCCATTATCAGGTTACACACCTGCCTGAATGTATTGAACCCCCATTATCAGGTTACACACCTGCCTGAATGTATTGAACCCCCATTATCAGGATCAGAACAGATCAGGTCAATAGATCTGTTCATATTCACACTGACTCACACACTGAATACATTTATAGACTAACATAAATACAACGCACATGACTCCAAATTGTAAAACAATTTTTGGGGAAAGAGCAATAATATGGTAATTTAGCAGAAGGTTTTTAACATCCAAAGCCACTTTTTTACCCTTTACACTATTTTCAGATGGAAATTCTTTATATTGGCCCAAAGGTGTCCATGTAAATTCAGTAGGTGTCCATGTAAATTCAGTAGGTGTCCATGTAAATTCAGTAGGTGTCAATGAATAGAGATTAGCATTTTCTGCAAGTAACCCCGTCCTCCCTGAGTGACTGTCAAGTGATATGAAGAGGTGACACATTAGTGGATCTGCTCTGGGGGGGTTGGATTGTGGTCCAGCTACTGGCACCACAATCCACTATCACACGGCACCACAATCCACTATCACACGGCACCACAATCCACTATCACACGGCACCACAATCCACTATCACACAGCACCACAATCCACTATCACACGGCACCACAATCCACTATCACAAAGGACAACCACAATCCACTATCACACGGCACCACAATCCACTATCACAAAGGACAACCACAATCCACTATCACACGGCACCACAATCCACTATCACAAGGCACCACAATCCACTATCACAAGGCACCACAATCCACTATCACACGGCAGAGAGAGGAGGACATGGAAGTATAGCTGCTACTTATCAGGACGGGATGAAACGGGGAGATGAGATCGGTTCCACTCAACTAACACGGAGAGAAAAGTTGACTACCACTTTACTAAAGTCAAGACGGCAGCTCACAGCTCGGCAAAGACAACCAGGCTGACTTTCCCAGGAAGACAAGAGAGAGCTACATCACAGAGTTCTGGAGACCGGATCGATATACCGCAACTTTCAGACGTTAAACTTTGACTATACTCCTGTGTTTTAGATTTTATACATGCATAATATTTATTTTAATGCAGAGTGCTGAGAAGTGTTCACCACGGACCCTAACTAAGCGGAACGAGTTATTTGAAGTGAAGTGTTCTGAAAGAACACTGTCAGGATGCCCCGACCAGGGAGGAACACGTACAGCGACCAGAAACCTCCCTACTCCTATATCTCCCTCACCGCCATGGCCATCCAGTCCTGCCCGGAGAAGATGCTCCCTCTCAGCGAGATCTACAAGTTCATCATGGACAGGTTCCCTTACTACAGAGAGAACACTCAGCGGTGGCAAAACTCTTTACGACACAACCTGTCCTTCAACGACTGTTTCATCAAGATCCCGCGGCGCCCGGACCAGCCCGGGAAGGGTAGCTTCTGGGCTCTGCACCCCAGCTGCGGGGACATGTTCGAGAACGGGAGTTTCTTACGGCGCCGAAAACGGTTCAAGGTGATGATGATGATCATGGCGCAGGAGCACCTGGCTCAGTCCAAGCAGTCTGACGCGGCCCATTACCCCCAACAGCAGGCTAAGCTCAGCACCACCAGCACACACCTCACTCAGATCTCCAGCTATAATTTGGGATTGTTGCAGCCATCAACTTTTAAACACCCATTTGCTATAGAGAACATCATCGCGAGAGAGTACAAGGTTCCCGGGAGTCTGGCGTTCTCCACCATGCAGTCCATGTCTGCAGGCTACCCGCTGCACAACCAGCTGACTGCGGCCTGGCCTCACATGTACAACACTATGGTGGACTCTGTTTCTCCTATCTCTATGAGCGGTGAATATGGGGCCTACGGCATGCCCCTTAAATCTCTGTGTCACGGAGGCCAGACCCTACCTGCCATCCTAGTGCCCATCAAACCCACCCCGACTCCGGTGGATCTTGACGCCCCACATCCCCGCCTTCCTCTCGAACTCTCACCAGTCTCTGAGCCCCACGTCCCCGCAGGCAGCCACCAGTCAAAGCAGCAACTCCACCCCCGGGAAGATTCACACCAACCCCACACTGCAGTCCGTGGTGGTGCATCGATCTACAGAGCTATACAGAACCCTTTATTAACTAGACCAGCAGGTTCAGACCAAATCCAAAGTTTATTTTGACTCTTGCCGCTGACATATTGGGCCGAGAATCACTACAATCAAGGCAATATACTTCCGTGTTGCAGTGTAGAGCCTACATTGTGTATTTTGATTTCGGTGTTTTGCTTTGAATGCTCATTGTCTTATAACATGGGTCCAACAGAGATATAGTGAAATATTGCACTTCAGCATATAAAGTATTCGTGTTTACAGTTTTGTCCGAGTTGTAAAGGAGTGAGGCACAGCAAACTGCGGCTCAGTCAGAAGCATGAGAGAGATAGTTACTTTTCTTTAAAACCATTATTCCATTTGTGTCTGGGCTTCCAATACTTTCATTGCACATGACAAACTATGGTTACATTGGGTGTAAGGTCATGTCAGACTTTTTTACTACATTATTTCAGCTATTATCAAGGACCACGAAGTTAGTTATTGTGATTATAACTGAACAATGCAAGCCCTCTGAACTACAATCTGACTAGTTAGACAATGACATATCTGATGACAACAAACATTTGGCTAGAATGTCAATGTGTGATATCATACAAGCAGACAACCCTAAACCTCTGAATTGATCTATTGTTTTTAACAAATTGTTATTTTTGATGCTGGAGTGGGAATAACAAATATGTATTAGATTTACCATCTCTGTAAAAAAACAAACAGAATTATTACACTTTTTTTCAATCTTAAAACATAATAATGTTAAAGGACCTATAGGGTTGTACGGTCCTTGCTAAATGCAAAAGAAATATGTGAATAAATGTGAATAATTGCAAATAAGTTGATATGACAATGTTGTAAAATGCACTTTTTAGCTAGATTTTTTAGATATCTATTTTGCAGGAGCTGTTCTGTGAAGCGTTTAATTTAAAGCCCTGGTGACCAGTGGATTAAACCGCTGTAAATGTTGACTTTTCTCTGTTAAAGGGACAGCATGCTCAACCCTAAACTACGTGTTTTTCTGCCAGCATGCGTGCTTTCTAAACATTTTCATATAGTCTGCATTGAATTAAAAACATGGTCATCGAAATATTTTCTCATTAAAATGGTGTACGCTTTATTGTAATGGTTGGTGTATTCTGTGACGGTTAACAGCTGGTATAATACTGTCATCATGCAGTTATTTATACAAATACTTCCAGACAGACAACATAATAACAGGTTAATTATAATACAATAATATTAGTAATAATAATAATACTTATTATTATTATTGTTATTACTATTACTAGTATTACGTCATATGCCTTTTTATTTTCGAATAGGCCTATTTCATTTCAAGTTAGGCCTATTTCAAAATGCCATTACAAATAAATCAAAATCAAATGTATAGAGTAAATCAAATGAATGTTTGGATAATCTTGAATATGGCTCAGGTATATCGCTGTGTCTATCGTCGTACAGAACGCTGTGGACAGTGTGTATGCTACCGGAACCCACCGTGAATATCGCTGTGTCTATCGTCGTACAGAACGCTGTGGACAGTGTGTATGCTACCGGAACCACCGTGAGAGATACTCTTCCTCATGCGGCTCCCACGGGAGCAGTCAGAACAGAGAACAGAACGAAGGAACGGCTGAATCGGAATCAGAATGCGGGTGATTAGAGCGCAGACAACCGGCCTCATTCATTCAGCTACACACGATTAGACACGGAGAGAAGCAACACATTAACACGGAGAGGAAATACAACCACCTTAGGCTATACTTAGTTATAACACCATGAGATTTTGCTTCGAACTTCTCAAAAATATCAATCATAAACATAGTAGGCCTAGTTCGTAATTGTCGTAATTATCATTTAAGACATTTTAAAATCCCATAACGTTTTTGTGTTTTGCACTGACATAACTGCTAATAATTTTGCACCAGTTAATTAAAGTTTCACTTTAAGGGCTATTTAGTAAGCCATCTTATAGCCTTTACAACACTGATATTATGGATTAGGTGGCAAGTGGATAACGAGTTAACTTTCGTTGATGCACTATCAATGTGATGTATCTCTGCATGTCAATATTTTCACAAAGTAATAATCAAAGTAGATTATTAAACATTTTAAATCTATTGAAATTACAGAAATAGACAAGTATTTCATATGTATTGTGTATATTACTATTTATATACAAACGGTTCTAGTGTGGTACATTTATATCTTAGGGTACTACGGGGTAACTAGCCCCCTGGGGTAACTGTAATTCACATAAAGACCACAAGATGTCACCACATTATTTCCCCAACATTTTCCCTGGCTGCCACTGCTCTTGCTCAACAAAAAATGTCCTCTGTGTCATCACAACTTTTTGGGACATTTCAACAAAACGATTTTGTGGTAAATTGATCAAAAAAAATAATAATTTTGAAAAAGTTGTAGATATATTCCAATGAAGTTAGATCTACAGTGTCTTGTGAAAGTATTCACCCCCCTCAGCATTTTTCCTATTTTGTTCCCTTACAACCTGGAATTTAAATTGATTTTTTGGGGGTTTGTATCATTTGATTTACACAACATGCCTACCACTTTGAAGATGCAAAATATTTTTTATTGTGAAACAAACAAGAAATAAGACAAAAAAACAGAAAACTTGAGCGTGCATAACTATTCACCCCCCACCAAAGTCAATACTTTGTAGAGCCACCTTTTTGCAGCAATTACAGCTGCAAGTCTCTTGGGGTATGTCTCTATAAGCTTGGCACATCTAGCCACTGGGATTTTTTTTCCCATTCTTCAAGGCAAAACTGCTCCAGCTCCTTCAAGTTGGATGGGTTCCGCTGGTGTACAGCCATCTTTAAGTCATACCACAGATTCTCAATTGAATTGAGGTCGGGCTTTGACTAGGCCATTCCAAGACGTTTAAATGTTTCAGCTTAAACCACTCAAGTGTTGCTTTAGCAGTATGCTTAGGGTCATTGTCCTGCTGGAAGGTGAACCTCCGTCCCAGTCTCAAATCTCTGGAAGATTGAAACAGGTTTCCCTCAAGAATTTCCCTATATTTAGCGCCATCCATCATTTCTTCAATACTGACCAGTTTCCCAATCCCTGCCAATGAAAAACATCCCCACAGCATGATGCTGCCACCACCATGCTTCACTGTGGGGATGGTGTTCTCGGGGTGATGAGAGGTGTTGGGTTTGCGCCAGAAATAGCGTTTTCCTTGATGGTCAAAAAGCTCAATTTTAGTCTCATCTGACCAGAGTACCTTCTTCCATATGTTTGGGGAGTCTCCCACATGCCTTTTGGCGAACACCAAACATGTTTGCTTATTTCTTTCTTTAAGCAATGGCTTTTTTCTGGCCACTCTTCCGTAAAGCCCAGCTCTGTGGAGTGTACGGCTTAAAGTGGTCCTATGGACAGATACTCCAATCTCCGCTGTGTAGCTTTGCAGCTCCTTCAGGGTTACCTTTGGTCTCTTTGTTGCCTCTCTGATTAATGCCCTCCTTGCCTGGTCCGTGAATTTTGGTAGGCAGCCCTCTCTTGGCAGGTTTGTTGTGGTGCAATATTGTTTCAATTTTTTAATAATGGATTTAATGGTGCTCCGTGGGATGTTCAAAGTTTCAGATATTTTTTTATAACCCAACCCTGATCTGTACTTCTCCACAACTTTGTCCCTGACCTGTTTGGCGAGCTCTTTGGTCTTCATGGTGCCGCTTGCTTGGTGGTGCCCCTTGCTTAGTGGTGTTGCAGACTCTTGGGCCTTTCAGAACAGGTGTATATATACTGAGATCATGTGACACTTAGATTGCACACAGGTGGACTTTATTTAACTAATTATGTGACTTCTGAAGGTAATTGGTTGCACCAGATCTTATTTAGGGGCTTCATAGCAAAGGGGGTGAATACATATGCACGCACCACTTTTCCGTTATTATTTTTTATAATTTTTGAAAATATATATTTTTTTCATTTCACTTCACCAATTTGGACTATTTTGTGTATGTCCATTACATGAAATCCAAATCCATTTAATTTACTGGTTGTAATGCAACAAAATAAGAAAAACGCCAAGGGGGATGAGTACTTTTGCAAGGCACTGTACAATTGTTTTTTAAATATAGAAGTAGAGAAAAAATAAGAAACACAAAAGCTCTGATGAAGACCTTGAGGCCGATACGTAAAGCTTAATAAAGAGCAGTTATACTATCAAGAGCAGTGATACTATCAAGAGCAGTGATACTATCAAGAGCAGTGATACTATCAAGAGCAGTGATACTATCAAGAGCAGTGTACGGGTTTCTTATTTTTTCTCATCTTATTCAACTGTTACTTTGCACCTGCAAAGAAGATAGTGCCTTTTGAATTTTAAATATACAAGTAGGAAAGCCTTAAGTGTAATGAATACTCAGGGAGAAAAAGGTGTAGATTCACGCGCAGAGCGGCAGGTGTTTATTATGCCTTTGCAGAAGGCAGGAATCGCGGTCACAGGCAGGCAATGGCCATACACAGGCAGGCAATGGCCATACACAGGCAGGCAATGGCCATACACAGGCAGGCAATGGCCATACACAGGCAGGCAATGGCCATACACAGGCAGGCAATGGCCATACACAGGCAGGCAATGGCCATACACAGGCAGGCAATGGCCATACACAGGCAGTCAATGGCCATACACAGGCAGGCAATGGCCATACACAGGCAGGCAATGGCCATACACAGGCAGGCAATGGCCATACACAGGCAGTCAATGGCCATACACAGGCAGGCAATGGCCATACACAGGCAGGCAATGGCCATACACAGGCAGGCAATGGCCATACACAGGCAGGCAATGGCCATACACAGGCAGGCAATGGCCATACACAGGCAGGCAATGGCCATACACAGGCAGGCAATGGCCATACACAGGCAGGCATACAGGCAGGTGAAACAAAACTAGGACTGAAGGCTAAAACTGGTTCTCACAAACGAGCTATAAAAAGGCTTAGTAGAGTCAAAACGAACAATACCTCACAAGGCACAAACAGAAAGAACTGAACTAAATAAGGAGCTGATGAGACCAGGTGAGTAACTGACACAGGTGAAATCAATGAACAAAAAGGAAAGACAGGGCTACGTTCAAGAACACAAAGAAACAGGGCTACGTTCAAGAACACAAAGAAACAGGGCTTCGTTCAAGAACATAAAGAAACAGGGCTACGTTCAAGAACACAAAGAGACAGGGCTACGTTCAAGAACACAAAGAAACAGGGCTACGTTCAAGAACTTAAAGAAACAGGGCTACGTTCAAGAACACAAAGAGACAGGGCTACGTTCAAGAACACAAAGAAACAGGGCTACGTTCAAGAACACAAAGAAACAGGGCTACGTTCAAGAACACAAAGAAACAGGGCTACGTTCAAGAACACAAAGAAACAGGGCTACGTTCAAGAACACAAGGTGAACTAGGAAAATAAATACAGAACCTTACATTAAGATACATAGTCCACTTATTTAGAGAGAAAAATTTAGATAATTTTTGAGTAAAGTAGAAATATGTTGGAGGAGTGTGTTGGGGGCAACTCCCCCCGCTACTAGGGGACAATGACTAGCCCAGTTAGCACTAGTTTATGCTAACTTTGCTAGCTAGCACCTTCACTAGCAGTAAATGCTAGCCAGCTAGCTAGTTAGCATAAGCTGCTAGGAGTGCTAGCTAGCAACCTTACTACCAGATCGTCTGAGGTAAAATACATTTAAAAGGTAACTTAATTGCAGTTGTAAATGTTTCCACTAGTGACCGATAGCTTTACAGTTAGTTACTTTATAGCCTTTTAGCTATTTTACACAGCACTTTATGTCATATTGCTGGATAGCTAGCTACGAGAGAGCTTTTCAACTGGCATCTCTCCCCCTGGGTTAGGTGTGAGCAGAGCAGGAGATGGCCCGTGAGCTGTGCTCCAGTTTTACTGGAGATAGCTTCATTTATGACCTATGTACAAATTAGAATTGTGCAATAGCAGAGCATAAGAGAGTTGCCGCATCAAAGTTACACTGAGTTAATTAGTTAAGTTATTGTTATTAAATGTTATTTAATGTTATTAGTTATATTCCATTCCAATATTATATACCAATTAATATATTTTTTAATGAATTAAAAACAACTATTGAAAACCTTTTGCTCCTGAATGTCACTTTAAAGACTGCTGGCATTATTCATTTAATATTTAGTGCAATTGTACGTAATGGATTGTATGGAAAACGAACAACAAAGAAAGAACAAAGAAAATTAATGTACAGGTGAGTTAAAAAGAGTGACTTTACATAAAATCTCCTCATAGTGCGGATATTAATGGTGACATGTGCAACACCATTCCCCCCCCCCCCCCATATTTAATTTAAATCATTAAAATAAGACAGCTAGAATTAGCTTTTAAGTATTACTTACTAAAGTATGAAAAAATGTATGCACTCACTAACTATAAGTCGCTCTGGATAAGAGCGTCTGCTAAATTACTAAAATGTCAAATGTAAATGTAAAGAATTGATAAAAAAAATGGATTAAATGGATTTTAACACAGTTGTGTGAAACCGTTTGCCATAATCTTCTACCGGGGTAACTGGCTCCCCCCGTACATTAAAAAATGACAATTTTCTAAAAACAACATTTCATGAAATAACTAAAAATGTGTAAACTGTAGTGATTTATTTTCCTTTATAGCTTATTCGTCTAAGCATGACCTTCATCCACATACCATTATTTTCCCAAACATTGCTTTTTTATGTCAGCAATTAGACATTGTTCTTAGGGTATTTGGTATTTTGGTATTTTATCAGGATCCCCATTAGCTGTTGCAAAAGCAGCAGCTACTCTTCCTGGGGTCCACACAGAACATGAAACGTAACATAATACAGAACATGAAACGTAACATAATACAGAACATGAAACGTAACATAATACAGAACATGAAACGTAACATAATACAGAACATGAAACGTAACATAATACAGAACATGAAACGTAACATAATACAGAACATGAAACGTAACATAATACAGAACATTAATAGACAAGAACACGGACAGAACTACAAACAAGGACAGAACTACAAACATAGCAAGTTACCCCCAGTAACCTATACGTTTACTTGTATTTATATTAAAATGCATTCATTCTGAATGTGAGCGAGATCAGGAGCTGTGAAGCAACAGTTTCTCCAGTTGACAAGCTCGAATACCGCCTCTGAGCTACTTCATTCTCTCCATTCACTGAATAGAAAGAGCAACTGGGCCACCAATGTAGATTTAGCCTTTTTTCGACAAGACAAAAATACTGATTTCTCACAAACATTTCTGAGAAACTAGGAAATGGGCTCGGAGACCTAACCCTAACCCTAACCCTAATGTCTGACTGGGAAACTAGGAAACGGGCTCGGAGACCTAACCCTAACCCTAACCCTAATGTCTGACTGGGAAACTAGGAAACGGGCTCGGAGACCTAACCCTAACCCTAACCCTAATGTCTGACTGGGAAACTAGGAAACGGGCTCGGAGACCTAACCCTAACCCTAACCCTAATGTCTGACTGGGAAACTAGGAAACGGGCTCGGAGACCTAACCCTAACCCTAACCCTAATGTCTGACTGGGAAACTAGGAAACGGGCTCGGAGACCTAACCCTAACCCTAACCCTAATGTCTGACTGGGAAACTAGGAAACGGGCTCGGAGACCTAACCCTAACCCTAACCCTAATGTCTGACTGGGAAACTAGGAAACGGGCTCGGAGACCTAACCCTAACCCTAACCCTAATGTCTGACTGGGAAACTAGGAAACGGGCTCGGAGACCTAACCCTAACCCTAACCCTAATGTCTGACTGGGAAACTAGGAAACGGGCTCGGAGACCTAACCCTAACCCTAACCCTAATGTCTGACTGGGAAACTAGGAAACGGGCTCGGAGACCTAACCCTAACCCTAACCCTAATGTCTGACTGGGAAACTAGGAAACGGGCTCGGAGACCTAACCCTAACCCTAACCCTAATGTCTGACTGGGAAACTAGGAAACGGGCTCGGAGACCTAACCCTAACCCTAACCCTAACCCTAATGTCTGACTGGGAAACTAGGAAACGGGCTCGGAGACCTAACCCTAACCCTAACCCTAATGTCTGACTGGGAAACTAGGAAACGGGCTCGGAGACCTAACCCTAACCCTAACCCTAACCCTAATGTCTGACTGGGAAACTAGGAAACGGGCTCGGAGACCTAACCCTAACCCTAACCCTAATGTCTGACTGGGAAACTAGGAAACGGGCTCGGAGACCTAACCCTAACCCTAACCCTAATGTCTGACTGGGAAACTAGGAAACGGGCTCGGAGACCTAACCCTAACCCTAACCCTAATGTCTGACTGGGAAACTAGGAAACGGGCTCGGAGACCTAACCCTAACCCTAACCCTAATGTCTGACTGGGAAACTAGGAAACGGGCTCGGAGACCTAACCCTAACCCTAACCCTAACCCTAACCCTAACCCTAACCCTAATGTCTGACTGGGAAACTAGGAAACGGGCTCGGAGACCCCTTTGGAATTTCAATCTACCCCTCCCCTCTTTCTGACTCCCTGTTTGCCCAACAGTGCTCGGGTTTTCCCGTTCTGGCATTGTGGCTTTTACATTAATGTTTATTAAAACACAAGTGGTGAATTCCTAGCTTTATGTTTGGAATCAATATGGCTGCGTTGACACAGGCAGCCCAATTCTGTTCTTTTGCCCAAGTGTTGACAAAATAGCTGATCTGATTGGTCAAAAGACCAATTAATGGAAAAATAATCCAAATTGGTCTGCCTTTGTAAACGCAGCCTACACTATATAATAAGCCATTTAGCAGACGCTTTTATCCAAAGCGACTTACAGTCATGCGTGCATACATTTTTGTGTATTGGTGGTCCCGGGGATCGAACCCACTACCTTGGCGTTACAAGCGCCGTGCTCTACCAGCTGAGCTACAGAGGACCACGCATGTTAATTTAATCTATTCACTCTTTATATTGAGTTCTATTGCTGTCAGTTCTTTATCCTAGCCAGTCAATTCCCAACCTCCTCATCTCATCTTCTATTACAGCTGCCAGTTTGTTCCCAGCTTTCTACTGCTGTACATGAGAGATGAGTTAACATGTAAACCGGTTTAGAGTTGTACAGTACAGCCCACCTTACTTAGCCTTTGCCCTGCTAATATAACAGTTTACATTAGATTGCTGTTCACACCAACTCACTCCTGTTTATTTCTATCTGAAATAATGTTTAGAGAGGGATTATAATAAATATATATTTGTATCCTGTCCAACTCACACACCTGTACATGTGTCATGCTGATGCTGATGCCGCTCCACTACAGACCGGTCGATGTGAATTGGGGAGTGTTCGGCCCTCCTTTTCCTGTAGTCCACGATCACTCCTTTGTCTTGCTCACGTTGAGGGAGAGGTTGTTATCCTGGCACCACACTGCCAGGTCTCTGACCACCTCCCTATAGGCTGTGTCATCGTTGTCGGTGATCAGGCCTACCACCGTTGTGTCGTCAGCAAAGTTAATGATGGTGTTGGAGTCGTGCTTGGCCATGCAGTCGTGGGTGAACAGGGAGTACAGGAGGGGACTGAGCACGCACCCCTGAGGGGCCCCCGTGTTGAGGATCAGCATGGCGGATGTGTTGTTACCTACCCTTACCACCTGGGGGCGGCCCGTCAGGAAGTCCAGGATCCAGTTGCAGAGAGAGGTGTTTAGTCCCAGGGTCCTTAGCTTAGTGATGAGCTTTGTGGGCACTATGGTTGTTGAACGCTGAGCTGTAGTCAATGAACAGCATTCTCACATACAGTGGGGGAAAAAAGTATTTAGTCAGCCACCAATTGTGCAAGTTCTCCCACTTAAAAAGATGAGAGATGCCTGTAATTTTCTACTATGACAGACAAAATGAGAAAAATTAATCCAGAAAATCACATTTTAGGATTTTTAATGAATTTATTTGCAAATTATGGTGGAAAATAAGTATTTGGTCAATAACAAAAGTTTCTCAATACTTTGTTATATACCCTTTGTTGGCAATGACACAGGTCAAACGTTTCTGTAAGTCTTCACAAGGTTTTCACACACTGTTGCTGGTATTTTGGCCCATTCCTCCATGCAGATCTCTTCTAGAGCAGTGATGTTTTGGGGCTGTCGCTGGGCAACACGGACTTTCAACTCCCTCCAAAGATTTTCTATGGGGTTGAGATCTGGAGACTGGCTAGGCCACTCCAGGACCTTGAAATGCTTCTTACGAAGCCACTCCTTCGTTGCCCGGGCGGTGTGTTTGGGATCATTGTCATGCTGAAAGACCCAGCCACGTTTCATCTTCAATGCCCTTGCTGATGGAAGGAGGTTTTCACTCAAAATGTCACAATACATGGCCCCATTCATTCTTTCCTTTACACGGATCAGTCGTCCTGGTCCCTTTGCAGAAAAACAGCCACAAAGCATGATGTTTCCACCCCCATGCTTCACAGTAGGTATGGTGTTCTTTGGATGCAACTCAGCATTCTTTGTCCTCCAAACACGACGAGTTGAGTTTTTACCAAAAAGTTCTATTTTGGTTTCATCTGACCATATGACATTCTCCCAATCCTCTTCTGGATCATCCAAATGCACTCTAGCAAACTTCAGACAGGCCTGGACATGTACTGGCTTAAGCAGTGGGACATGTCTGGCACTGCAGGATTTGAGTCCCTGGTGGCGTAATGTGTTACTGATGGTAGGCTTTGTAACTTTGGTTCCAGCTCTCTGCAGGTCATTCACTAGGTCCCCCCGTGTGGTTCTGGGATTTTTGGCTCACCGTTCTTGTGATCATTTTGACCCCACGGGGTGAGATCTTGCGTGGAGCCCCAGATCGAGGGAGATTATCAGTGGTCTTGTATGTCTTCCATTTCCTAATAATTGCTCCCACAGTTGATTTCTTCAAACCAAGCTGCTTACCTATTGCAGATTCAGTCTTCCCAGCCTGGTGCAGGTCTACAATTTTGTTTCTGGTGTCCTTTGACAGCTCTTTGGTCTTGGCCATAGTGGAGTTTGGAGTGTGACTGTTTGAGGTTGTGGACAGGTGTCTTTTATACTGATAACAAGTTCAAACAGGTGCCATTAATACAGGTAACGAGTGGAGGACAAAGGAGCCTCTTAAAGAAGAAGTTACAGGTCTGTGAGAGCCAGAAATCTTGCTTGTTTGTACGTGACCAAATACTTATTTTCCACCATAATTTGCAAATAAATTCATAAAAAATCCTACAATGTGATTTTCTGGATTTTTTTTCTCATTTTGTCTGTCATAGTTGGAGAATTTGCACAATTGGTGGCTGACTAAATACTTTTTTTCCCCACGGTAGCTGTTCCTTTTGTCCAGGTGGGAAAAGGCAGTGTGGAGTGCGATTGAGATCAAATCAAATCAAATTGTATTTGCCACATGCGCCGAATACAACAGGTGTAGACATTACCGTGAAATGCTTACTTACAGCCCTTAACCAACAATGCATTTTTTTTAAAATAAAAAAGTAAAATAAAAGATTGCGTCATCTGTGGATCTGTTGGAGTGTTGTGCGAATTGGAGTGGGTCTAGTGTTTCCGGGATGATGGTGTTGATGTGAGCCATGACTAGCGTTTCAAAGAACTTCATGGTCATTTAGGCAGGTTTCCTTCGCTTTTCTGGGCACAGGGACTATGGTGATCTGCTTGAAACATGTAGGTATTACAGACTTGGTCAAGGAGAGGTTGAAAATGTCAGTGAAGACACTTGCAAGTTGGTCAGCGCATGCTCTGAGTACACGTCCTGGTAAACCATGGCCTTGTGAATGTTGACCTGTTTAAAGGTCTTGCTCACATCGGCTATGGAGAGCGTGGTCACACAGTCGTCCGGAACAGCTGGAGCTCTCATGCATGCTTCAGTGTTGCTTCCCTCGAAGCTAGCATAGAAGGCATTTAGCTTGTCTGGTAGGCTCGCGTCACTGGGCAGCTCACTGATGGGTTTCCCTTTGTAGTCCGTAATAGTTTGCTAGCCCTGCCACATCCGACGAGCGTCAAAGCCGTGGTAGTAGGATTCAATCTTAGTCCTGTGTTGACGCTTTGCCTGTTTGATGGTTCATCTGAAGGCATAGTGGGATTTATTATAAGCCTCCGGATTAGTGTCCCGCTCCTTGAAAGCGGCAGCTCTAGCCTTTAGCTCAGTGCAGATGTTGCCTGTAATCCATGGCTTCTGGTTGGGATATGTACGTACGGTCACTGTGGGGACAATATCGTCGATGCACTTATTGATGAAGCCGGTGACTGAGGTGGTATACTCCTCAATGCCATCTGAAGAATCCTGGAACATATTCCAGTCTGCGCTAGCAAAACAGTCCTGTAGCGTAGCATCCGCGTCATCTGACCACTTCCGTATTGAGCGAGTCACTGGTACTTCCTGCTTTAGTTTTTGATTGTAAGCAGGAATCAGGAGGATAGAATTATGGTCAGATTTGCCAAATGGAGGGCGAGGGAGAGCTTTGTATGCGTCTCTGTGTGTGGAGTAAATGTGGTCTAGAGTTTTTTTTCCTCTGGTTGCATATTTAACATAATGGTAGAAATTAGGTAAAACGGATTTAAGTTTGCCTGCATTAAAGTTCCCGGCCACTAGGAGCGCCACTTCTGGATGAGCATTTTCTTGTTTGCTTATGGCCTCACACAGCTCGTTGAGTGTGGTCTTAGTGCCAGCATCGGTTTGTGGTGGTAAATAGACGGCTACGAAAAATATAGATGAAAACTCTTGGTAGATAGTGTGGTCTACAGCTTACCCGACTAGAATCACTACTCTCGACGGGTCTGACCTAGAGTATGTGGACAACTACAAATACCTAGGTGTCTGGTTAGACTGGAAACTCAACTTCCAGACTCACATAAAGAATCTCCAATCCAAAGTTAAATCTAGAATCGGCTTCCTATTTCGCAACAAAGCCTCCTTCACTCATGCTGCCAAACATGCCCTCGTAAAACTGACTATCCTACCGATCCTTGACTTCGGCGATGTCATTTACAAAATAGCCTCCAACACTCTACTCAGCAAATTGGATGTAGTCTATCACAGTGCCATCCGTTTTGTCACCAAAGCCCCATATACAACCCACCACTGTGACCTGTACGCTCTTGTTGGCTGGTCCTCACTACATATTCGTCGCCAAACCCACTGGCTCCAGGCCATCTATAAATCACTGCTAGGCAAATCCCCGCCTTATCTTAGCTCATTGGTCACCATAGCAACACCCACCCGTATTCTGCGCTCCAGCAGGTATATCTCACTGGTCATCCCCAAAGCCAACACCTCCTTTGGCCGCCATTCCTTCCAGTTCACTGCTGCCAATGACTGGAACGAACTGCAAAAATCTCTGAAGCTGGAGACTCTTATCTCCCTCACTAACTTTAAGCATCAGTTGTCAGAGCAGCTTACCGATCACTGCACCTGTACACAGCCCATCTGAAATTAGCCCACCCAACTACCTCACCTACATTTGCACACACTGTATATATTTTTTTCTGTTGTATTTTTGACTTTATGTTTTGTTTTACCCCATATGTAACTCTGTGTTGTTGTTTTTATCGCACTGCTTTGCTTTATCTTGGCCAGGTCGCAGTTGTAAATGAGAACTTGTTCTCAACTGGCTTACCTGGTTAAATAAAGGTGAAAAAAATAAAGAAATAAAAAATCACGAGGTACTCTACCTCAGGCGAGCAATACCTGGAGACTTCCTTAATATTAGACATCGCGCACCAGCTGTTATTGACAAATAGACACACACCCCCACCCCTCGTCTTACCAGACGTTGCTGCTCTGTCCTGCCGGTGCACGGAAACCCAGCCAGCTCTATATTATCCGTGTCGTCGTTCAGCCACGACTCGTGAAACATAAGATATTACAGTTTTTAATGTCCCGTTGGTAGGATAGTCTCGAACAGAGATCATCCAGTTTATTCTCCAATGATTGCACGTTGGCCAATAGAACGGATGGTAGAGGCGGGTTATCCGCTTGAATTCTCACAAGGCACCTCGATCTCCGCCCCCTGTACCTCTGTCTTTTCTTCACACGAATAATGGGGATTTGGGCCTGGTCTCGGAGAAACAGTATATCCGTTGCGTCAGACTCAATAAAGAAAAAATCTTAGTCCAGTTCGAGGTGTTCCAAATTGGAGGAGCTCCAGAACGGTTTGCAGTAACTTTTTACAAGAATGTGTCATAATATAATTTACACCCTCATAAAAGAAAATACAAAGACACTTTTCACAGATGCCAAACATAGCGGGCGCATTCCTCTGCTCAGACGTTGCTGACGCCAGCCAGATCTTAAAACGCCTGGATACAGTATTTTGCACTCCAGTCTAGTAGGTGGCGGTAATGCAACAAATTGGATGGCAACCGCCGTTAAACTTCATCGAAGAAGAAGTCCTTGACCCGGAAGTAGTTAGTTATTATTGCCTGTATCACAGCGGTTTCACGTTGAACGCTGAAGCTCACATCAATGCCATCGTTCAAGTATATCACAGGCTACTAGCTAACTATTTATAGTTGTATTGTTCTCAGCTACATCTCATCTCATAACCAGGCCAACCTAATACAGCAGTACATATGGAGCTGACCTGGTGAGCTTGGTTTGTGATTAACCATTTGGCGAGAGTGTTTGACGTAGTGATGTTAGTTGTAACGTAATCATGATGAAATGCTGTTCCCAATCTCCTCGTAGGGAGGACGTCCCGCTCCCAGCCCCAGACTGTCTATTATTCAACAAAGACCTCTATGACAAGTACTCCCTGGCGCCGACCATGAAGGGACTCTGGGCTATCGCTGAAGTAAGGTACAGTATGCATCTAGCAGTAGCTACCTAACATAGCGTCAATGGTCAGCTGATTGATGGGAGTTTGAGCTCTTTCTCATTGTTGGAACTGGTAACCATTAGAATGATGAGCAGTTGTTGTGGTGTCCAGTCCCGCAGTAAAGGATGAAGTGAAGGAGGAGTTAGGGGACCCAACAGGACCAGCCAAGCTCCCCTCTACACAGAACCAGTCCAAAAGCAGCAGCAGTAACACCAAGGATGAGAGGAGTGGCACCAGAGAGCCCAGTTCTGACAGTCAGGATGAACACAGTGACCATAAAGATGACCACCCACCTGCTGGTGAGGCAGTCTCCAGCCACCCTAGGCCCCCCGGCCAGGACCCCAGTCACCCTAGGCCCCCCGGCCAGGACCCCAGCCACCCTAGACCCCCCGGCCAGGACCCCAGCCACCCTAGACCCCCCGGCCAGGACCCCAGCCTTCCCGTCCTTCCCGGCCAGGTACCAGAGATGTTCCCGGAGCCCAGGGTACCATACCCCTGTTTCTCCAGACTCACCAGTAAAGACCAGCTGACATATCTCCGTGTGCTGACCAGCAAACAGCCCAGAGAGGCTCCTCAGGTAGGCTACTGACTGGCTCTTAATAATACGAATATAATAAACTTCATTTGCACAATACATACAGAGAAGCTCCTCATGCACATAATGCTCTCAACACGCTATGCTGTTGTCACACTGTGGCTGTTCCTGGAAGGTCACTCTGTGGCTGTTCCTATAAGGTCACTCTGTGGCTGTTCCAAAAAGGTCACACTGTGGCTGTTCCTGGAAGGTCAGAGCCTGTGGCTGTTCCTGGAAGGTCAGAGCCTGTGGTTGTTCCTGGAAGGTCACACTGGCTGTTCCTGGAAGGTCAGAGCCTGTGGCTGTTCCTGGAAGGTCAGAGCCTGTGGCTGTTCCTGGAAGGTCAGAGCCTGTGGCTGTTCCTGGAAGGTCAGAGCCTGTGGCTGTTCCTGTAAGGTCAGAGCCTGTGGCTGTTCCTGGAAGGTCAGAGCCTGTGGCTGTTCCTGGAAGGTCAGAGCCTGTGGCTGTTCCTGGAAGGTCAGAGCCTGTGGCTGTTCCTGGAAGGTCAGAGCCTGTGGCTGTTCCTGGAAGGTCAGAGCCTGTGGCTGTTCCTGGAAGGTCACACTGTGGCTGTTCCTGGATGGTCAGAGCCTGTGGCTGTTCCTGGAAGGTCACACTGTGGCTGTTCCTATAAGGTCACACTGTGGCTGTTCCTGGAAGGTCACACTGTGGCTGTTCCTGTAAGGTCACACTGTGGCTGTTCCTGGATGGTCAGAGCCTGTGGCTGTTCCTGGAAGGTCAGAGCCTGTGGCTGTTCCTGGAAGGTCAGAGCCTGTGGCTGTTCCTGGAAGGTCAGAGCCTGTGGCTGTTCCTGGAAGGTCAGAGCCTGTGGCTGTTCCTGTAAGGTCACACTGGCTGTTCCTGTAAGGTCAGAGCCAGTGGCTGTTCCTGTAAGGTCAGAGCCTGTGGCTGTTCCTGGAAGGTCAGAGCCTGTGGCTGTTCCTGGAAGGTCAGAGCCTGTGGCTGTTCCTGGAAGGTCAGAGCCTGTGGCTGTTCCTGGAAGGTCAGAGCCTGTGGCTGTTCCTGGAAGGTCAGAGCCTGTGGCTGTTCCTGGAAGGTCAGAGCCTGTGGCTGTTCCTGGAAGGTCAGAGCCTGTGGCTGTTCCTGTAAGGTCAGAGCCTGTGGCTGTTCCTGGAAGGTCAGAGCCTGTGGCTGTTCCTGGAAGGTCAGAGCCTGTGGCTGTTCCTGGAAGGTCAGAGCCTGTGGCTGTTCCTGTAAGGTCACACTGTGGCTGTTCCTGTAAAGTCAGAGCCTGTGGCTGTTCCTGGAAGGTCACACTGTGGCTGTTCCTGGAAGGTCACACTGTGGCTGTTCCTGGAAGGTCAGAGCCTGTGGCTGTTCCTGGAAGGTCAGAGCCTGTGGCTGTTCCTGTAAGGTCAGAGCCTGTGGCTGTTCCTGGAAGGTCAGAGCCTGTGGCTGTTCCTGGAAGGTCAGAGCCTGTGGCTGTTCCTGGAAGGTCAGAGCCTGTGGCTGTTCCTGGAAGGTCAGAGCCTGTGGCTGTTCCTGGAAGGTCAGAGCCTGTGGCTGTTCCTGTAAGGTCACACTGTGGCTGTTCCTGGAAGGTCAGAGCCTGTGGCTGTTCCTGGAAGGTCAGAGCCTGTGGCTGTTCCTGGAAGGTCAGAGCCTGTGGCTGTTCCTGGAAGGTCACACTGTGGCTGTTCCTGGAAGGTCAGAGCCTGTGGCTGTTCCTGGAAGGTCACACTGTGGCTGTTCCTGGAAGGTCAGAGCCTGTGGCTGTTCCTGGAAGGTCAGAGCCTGTGGCTGTTCCTGGAAGGTCAGAGCCTGTGGCTGTTCCTGGATGGTCAGAGCCTGTGGCTGTTCCTGGATGGTCAGAGCCTGTGGCTGTTCCTGGATGGTCACACTGTGGCTGTTCCTGGAAGGTCAGAGCCTGTGCATTCGGTCATTGTACTTAAAACATGCTATTGACATTTACAGAACTCAATATTGTGAATTGTGCCTTCCTCACTGTCAGATTGGAATCACAGCGTACCTTCACCCTACCCGATCCTGCACTAACCCTGTTTATCTCTGCCGATCAGACTCTGTTGCTGCATGTGAACAGTGAGAGGACAGAGTTCATGAGGTACCTTCAGGAAGTGGCCAGGATGTGTCCCGACGACTACAACTACATATCCCAGGGGGCCGCGCTCTTCTCAGAGGTAATGCACTGTTACTTCCTGGTTACTAGTCTGCTGATGTTACAACTCTGAACGGTACTCTCATCTTTCTCTGTTCTAGGAGTACCTGAGAGCCTGTCTAGACCAGATGAGGAAGTATCCCCAACTCTATCTGATCCATGAGATAACCAGCCTCACAGGAGGAAACTTCTCATCCAGCCTCCAGCTCAACTTTGAGAAACAGCTCCTTACTATGGTGAGATATACTAGAATAATGTGTTCTATAGAACAGCTCCTTACTATGGTGAGATATACTAGAATAATGTGTTCTATAGAACAGCTCCTTACTATGGTGAGATATACTAGAATAATGTGTTCTATATAGAACAGCTCCTTACTATGGTGAGATATACTAGAATAATGTGTTCTATATAGAACAGCTCCTTACTATGGTGAGATATACTAGAATAATGTGTTCTATAGATCAGCTCCTTACTATGGTGAGATATACTAGAATAATGTGTTCTATAGAACAGCTCCTTACTATGGTGAGATATACTAGAATAATGTGTTCTATAGAACAGCTCCTTACTATGGTGAGATATACTAGAATAATGTGTTCTATAGAACAGCTCCTTACTATGGTGAGATATACTAGAATAATGTGTTCTATATAGAACAGCTCCTTACTATGGTGAGATATACTAGAATAATGTGTTCTATATATAACAGCTCCTTACTATGGTGAGATATACTAGAATAATGTGTTCTATAGAACAGCTCCTTACTATGGTGAGATATACTAGAATAATGTGTTCTATATAGAACATCTCCTTACTATGGTGAGATATACTAGAATAATGTGTTCTATAGAACAGCTCCTTACTATGGTGAGATATACTAGAATAATGTGTTCTATATATAACAGCTCCTTACTATGGTGAGATATACTAGAATAATGTGTTCTATAGAACAGCTCCTTACTATGGTGAGATATACTAGAATAATGTGTTCTATAGAACAGCTCCTTACTATGGTGAGATATACTAGAATAATGTGTTCTATAGAACAGCTCCTTACTATGGTGAGATATACTAGAATAATGTGTTCTATATAGAACAGCTCCTTACTATGGTGAGATATACTAGAATAATGTGTTCTATATAGAACAGCTCCTTACTATGGTGAGATATACTAGAATAATGTGTTCTATAGAACAGCTCCTTACTATGGTGAGATATACTAGAATAATGTGTTCTATATAGAACAGCTCCTTACTATGGTGAGATATACTAGAATAATGTGTTCTATAGAACAGCTCCTTACTATGGTGAGATATACTAGAATAATGTGTTTTATAGAACAGCTCCTTACTATGGTGAGATATACTAGAATAATGTGTTCTATAGAACAGCTCCTTACTATGGTGAGATATACTAGAATAATGTGTTCTATATAGAACAGCTCCTTACTATGGTGAGATATACTAGAATAATGTGTTCTATATAGAACAGCTCCTTACTATGGTGAGATATACTAGAATAATGTGTTCTATAGAACAGCTCCTTACTATGGTGAGATATACTAGAATAATGTGTTCTATAGAACAGCTCCTTACTATGGTGAGATATACTAGAATAATGTGTTCTATATAGAACAGCTCCTTACTATGGTGAGATATACTAGAATAATGTGTTCTATATAGAACAGCTCCTTACTATGGTGAGATATACTAGAATAATGTGTTCTATAGAACAGCTCCTTACTATGGTGAGATATACTAGAATAATGTGTTCTATATAGAACAGCTCCTTACTATGGTGAGATATACTAGAATAATGTGTTCTATAGAACAGCTCCTTACTATGGTGAGATATACTAGAATAATGTGTTCTATAGAACAGCTCCTTACTATGGTGAGATATACTAGAATAATGTGTTCTATAGAACAGCTCCTTACTATGGTGAGATATACTAGAATAATGTGTTCTATAGAACAGCTCCTTGCTATGGTGAGATATACTAGAATAATGTGTTCTATAGAACAGCTCCTTGCTATGGTGAGATATACTAGAATAATGTGTTCTATAGAACAGCTCCTTACTATGGTGAGATATACTAGAATAATGTGTTCTATATAGAACAGCTCCTTACTATGGTGAGATATACTAGAATAATGTGTTCTATAGAACAGCTCCTTGCTATGGTGAGATATACTAGAATAATGTGTTCTATAGAACAGCTCCTTACTATGGTGAGATATACTAGAATAATGTGTTCTATATATAACATAATGTGTTCTATATCATCCATTGTACTTGAGCCACAGAACCTGTCCTCCTCCTTTCTGTCTCCAGGGCGAGGTGGTGATCACAGACCACAAGGTGGTGCCTAATGAAGCCCAGTTGGCATTTGACTACGAGACTGTTTCATCAGATATTCCTCCAGTGAAGAAAGCAAAGCTCTCACACTCTGTAAGAATAATGCTTTACTTCTTAATTACTACAACAAAGAGAGACATCATTGGTTATTGTCTCAGGTTGGAGCTCAGTCTTTGGGAGGCCTTTGTATATGAACACACTCCAGCAGCACTCTTCCTCACAATATCTCTAGAGGTGGCTGATGCATCACTCTGGACACACCATTGATGTTTCTAAACAGAGTTATGTCTTAGAGTCCTCATTTTACACACTAAATAAGTGACTGTATTACTCCATCCCCTGGAAACAGTATTATGGGCTATTCTTCAGATGTTGGTGTTTGTTTCCTGTTCAGGGCGTCAGTACTGACAGTAATGCAGAGAAGCTGAGTGGTCGCTATGAACCCCATGTTGTCCCCTGGAAACAGGATTATGGGCTATTCTTCAGATGTTGGTGTTTGTTTCATGTTTAGGGCGTCAGTACTGACAGTAATGCAGAGAAGCTGAGTGGTCGCTATGAACCCCATGTTGTCCTGAGTAGAGAAAGTCTGGTCAGACTGCTGGACAACCACGGTCCGGACTTCACTGACCCCTGGGAGTTACCTGTAGTGGTCAAAACCAACCCTGGGAGAGGTAGGATATAACCTAACCCCTCATCCTGACCCCTGACCCTAACCCCTCATCCTGACCCCTGACCCCCTCATCCTGACCCCTGACCCTAACCCCTCATCCTGACCCCTGGGAGTTACCTGTAGTGGTCAAAACCAACCCTGGGAGAGGTAGGATATAACCTAACCCCTGATGCCTAACCCCTCATCCTGACCCCTGACCCCTCATCCTGACCCCTGACCCTAACCCCTCATCCTGACCCCTCATCCTGACCCCTGGGAGTTACCTGTAGTGGTCAAAACCAACCCTGGGAGAGGTAGGATATAACCTAACCCCTGATGCCTAACCCCTCATCCTGACCCCTGACCCCTCATCCTGACCCCTGACCCTAACCCCTCATCCTGACCCCTCATCCTGACCCCTCATCCTGACCCCTGGGAGTTACCTGTAGTGGTCAAAACCAACCCTGGGAGAGGTAGGATATAACCTAACCCCTCATCCTGACCCCTGACCCTAACCCCTCATCCTGACCCCTGACCCCTCATCCTGACCCCTGACCCCTCATCCTGACCCCTCATCCTGACCCCTCATCCTGACCCCTGACCCTAACCCCTCATCCTGACCCCTGGGAGTTACCTGTAGTGGTCAAAACCAACCCTGGGAGAGGTAGGATATAACCTAACCCCTGATGCCTGACCCCTGACCCTAACCCTCATCCTGACCCCTGACCCCTCATCCTGACCCCTGACCCTAACCCCTCATCCTGACCCCTCATCCTGACCCCTGGGAGTTACCTGTAGTGGTCAAAACCAACCCTGGGAGAGGTAGGATATAACCTAACCCCTGATGCCTGACCCCTGACCCTAAACCCTCATCCTGACCCCTGACCCCTCATCCTGACCCCTGACCCTAACCCCTCATCCTGACCCCTGACCCTAACCCCTCATCCTGACCCCTGACCCCTCATCCTGACCCCTGACCCTAACCCCTCATCCTGACCCCTGACCCCTCATCCTGACCCCTGACCCTAACCCCTCATCCTGACCCCTGACCCCTCATCCTGACCCCTGACCCCTCATCCTGACCCCTCATCCTGACCCCTGACCCTAACCCCTCATCCTGACCCCTGACCCCTAACCCCTCATCCTGACCCCTGACCCTAACCCCTCATCCTGACCCCTCATCCTGACCCCTGACCCCTGACCCCTCATCCTGACCCCTGACCCCTCATCCTGACCCCTAACCCCTCATTACCTGTAGTGGTCATACTGCTCACGTTCTTTCTCCTTGTCTCCTTCTCAAAACCCATTGGAGGAGAAGGTCAAAAGGGAGGGACCTCTGGCTTTCTCATCCATTTGAGAAGGAGATGGGTAGGACGTGAGGAGTATGCAATTGAGATCTTCCAAATATCAACCTTGGGAGAGGTAGGACATTACCCTGAACCCTAACCAGGGGCCCACCAGATAGCATATGACAGCGAAATGTGTAGAATGACTGGAAATTAGCTTTAAAACTGCAGAATTCTCTCTCAGCATCATGGCAAAATATGTAGAATGTCAGGAAATTAGCTTTAAAACTGCTTAGAAAAATGTTTAGAATAGCATTATAGAACTGCATTTTTTTCAACACAAAATATCTTGAAATCAATGATTTGAAGTATATAAACCCTGGATCGCTGATGCTTTGTATTGGCCAATGAGAGGCTTTGAAGCCACCGGTCGGCCATATTGTCAAAGCAAATGTTATTTGTAATCCTTCTGCACACACTGCAGCAGGGATTTTGGCCCACTCCTCCATACAGACCTTCTCCAGATCCTTCAGGTTTCGGGGCTGTCGCTGGGCAATACGGACTTTCAGCTCCCTCCAAAGATTTTTCTATTGGGTTCAGGTCTGGAGACTGGCTCGGCCACTCCAGGACCTTGAGATGCTTCTTACACGGAGCCACTCCTTAGTTGCCCTGGCTGTGTGTTTCGGGTCGTTGTCATGCTGGAAGACCCAGCCACGACCCATCTTCAATGCTCTTACTGAGGGAAGGAGGTTGTTGGCCAAGATCTCGCGATACATGGCCCCATCCATCCTCCCCTCAATACGATGCAGTCGTCCTGTCCCCTTTGCAGAAAAGCATCCCCAAAGAATGATGTTTCCACCTCCATGCTTCACGGTTGGGATGGTGTTCTTGGGGTTGTACTCATCCTTCTTCTTCCTCCAAACACGGCGAGTGTAGTTTAGACCAAAAAGCTCTATTTTTGTCTCATCAGACCACATGACCTTCTCCTATTCCTCCTCTGGATCATCCAGATGGTCATTGACAAACTTCAGACGGGCCTGGACATGCACTGGCTTGAGCAGGGGGACCTTGCGTGCGCTGCAGGATTTTAATCCATGACGACGTAGTGTGTTACTAATGGTTTTCTTTGAGACTGTGGTCCCAGCTCTCTTCAGGTCATTGACCAGGTCCTGCCGTGTAGTTCTGGGCTGATCCCTCACCTTCCTCATGATCATTGATGCCCCATGAGGTGAGATCTTGCATGGAGCCCCAGACCGAGGGTGATTGACCGTCATCTTGAACTTCTTCCATTTTCTAATAATTGCGCCAACAGTTGTTGCCTTCTCACCAAGCTGCTTGCCTATTGTCCTGTAGCCCATCCCAGCCTTGTGCAGGTCTACAATTTTATCCCTGATGTCCTTACACAGCTCTCTGGTCTTGGCCATTGTGGAGAGGTTGGAGTCTGTTTGATTGAGTGTGTGGACAGGTGTCTTTTATACAGGCAACGAGTTCAAACAGGTGCAGTTAATACAGGTAATGAGTGGAGAACAGGAGGGCTTCTTAAAGAAAAACGAACAGGTCTGTGAGAGCCGGAATTCTTACTGGTTGGTAGGTGATCAAATACTTATGCAAATTAATCAGTTAAAAATCATACAATGTGATTTTCTGGATTTTTGTTTTAGATTCCGTCTCTCACAGTTGAAGTGTACCTATGATAAAAAGTACAGACCTCTACATGCTTTGTGAGTAGGAAAACCTGCAAAATCGGCAGTGTATCAAATACTTGTTCTCCCCACTGTAGAGGGAGTACCAGTACTGAGTCAGGGGTACCAGGTAATAACATGGCTATATACAGGTAGTACCAGTACTGAGTCAGGGGTACCAGGTAATAACATGGCTATATACAGGGAGTACCAGTACTGAGTCAGGGGTACCAGGTAATAACATGGCTATATACAGGGAGTACCAGTACTGAGTCAATATGCAGGGGTACCAGGTAATAACATGGCTATATACAGGGAGTACCAGTACTGAGTCAATATGCAGGGGTACCAGGTAATAACATGGCTATATACAGGGAGTACCAGTACTGAGTCAGGGGTACCAGGTAATAACATGGCTATATACAGGGAGTACCAGTACTGAGTCCATGTGCAGGGGTACCAGGTAATAACATGGCTATATACAGGGAGTACCAGTACTGAGTCAATGTGCAGGGGTACCAGGTAATAACATGGCTATATACGGGGAGTACCAGTACTGAGTCAATGTGCAGGGGTACCAGATAATAACATGGCTATATACAGGCAGTACCAGGTAATAACATGGCTATATACAGGGAGTACCAGTACTGAGTCAGGGGTACCAGGTAATAACATGGCTATATACAGGGAGTACCAGTACTGAGTCAGGGGTACCAGGTAATAACATGGCTATATACAGGGAGTACCAGTACTGAGTCAGGGGTACCAGGTAATAACATGGCTATATACAGGGAGTACCAGTACTGAGTCCATGTGCAGGGGTACCAGGTAATAACATGGCTATATACAGGGAGTACCAGTACTGAGTCAATGTGCAGGGGTACCAGGTAATAACATGGCTATATACGGGGAGTACCAGTACTGAGTCAATGTGCAGGGGTACCAGATAATAACATGGCTATATACAGGCAGTACCAGGTAATAACATGGCTATATACAGGGAGTACCAGTACTGAGTCAGGGGTACCAGGTAATAACATGGCTATATACAGGTAGTACCAGTACTGAGTCAGGGGTACCAGATAATAACATGGCTATATACAGGGAGTACCAGTACTGAGTCAGGGGTACCAGGTAATAACATGGCTATATACAGGGAGTACCAGTACTGAGTCAGGAGTACCAGGTAATAACATGGCTATATACAGGGAGTACCAGTACTGAGTCAATATGCAGGGGTACCAGGTAATAACATGGCTATATACAGGGAGTACCAGTACTGAGTCAGGAGTACCAGGTAATAACATGGCTATATACAGGGAGTACCAGTACTGAGTCAGGGTACCAGGTAATAACATGGCTATATACAGGGAGTACCAGTACTGAGTCAATATGCAGGGGTACCAGGTAATAACATGGCTATATACAGGGAGTACCAGTACTGAGTCAGGGGTACCAGGTAATAACATGGCTATATACAGGGAGTACCAGTACTGAGTCAGGGGTACCAGGTAATAACATGGCTATATACAGGGAGTACCAGTACTGAGTCAGGGTACCAGGTAATAACATGGCTATATACAGGGAGTACCAGTACTGAGTCAATATGCAGGGGTACCAGGTAATAACATGGCTATATACAGGGAGTACCAGTACTGAGTCAGGGTACCAGGTAATAACATGGCTATATACAGGGAGTACCAGTACTGAGTCAGGGTACCAGGTAATAACATGGCTATATATACAGGGAGTACCAGGTAATAACATGGCTATATACAGGGAGTACCAGGTAATAACATGTCTATATACAGGGAGTACCAGTACTGAGTCAGGGGTACCAGGTAATAACATGGCTATATACAGGGAGTACCAGTACTGAGTCAGGGTACCAGGTAATAACATGGCTATATACAGGGAGTACCAGTACTGAGTCAGGGGTACCAGGTAATAACATGGCTATATACAGGGAGTACCAGTACTGAGTCAATATGCAGGGGTACCAGGTAATAACATGGCTATATACAGGGAGTACCAGTACTGAGTCAATATGCAGGGGTACCAGGTAATAACATGGCTATATACAGGGAGTACCAGTACTGAGTCAATATGCAGGGGTACCAGGTAATAACATGGCTATATACAGGGAGTACCAGTACTGAGTCAGGGGTACCAGGTAATAACATGGCTATATACAGGAAGTACCAGTACTGAGTCAGGGGTACCAGGTAATAACATGGCTATATACAGGGAGTACCATTACTGAGTCAGGGGTACCAGGTAATAACATGGCTATATACAGGTAGTACCAGTACTGAGTCAATATGCAGGGGTACCAGGTAATAACATGGCTATATACAGGGAGTACCAGTACTGAGTCAGGGGTACCAGGTAATAACATGGCTATATACAGGGAGTACCAGTACTGAGTCAATATGCAGGGGTACCAGGTAATAACATGGCTATATACAGGGAGTACCAGTACTGAGTCAGGGGTACCAGGTAATAACATGGCTATATACAGGGAGTACCAGTACTGAGTCAATATGCAGGGGTACTAGGTAATAACATGGCTATATACAGGGAGTACCAGTACTGAGTCAGGGGTACCAGGTAATAACATGGCTATATACAGGGAGTACCAGTACTGAGTCAGGGGTACCAGGTAATAACATGGCTATATACAGGGAGTACCAGTACTGAGTCAATATACAGGGGGTACCAGGTAATAACATGGCTATATACAGGGAGTACCAGTACTGAGTCAGGGGTACCAGGTAATAACATGGCTATATACAGGGAGTACCAGTACTGAGTCAATATGCAGGGGTACCAGGTAATAACATGGCTATATACAGGGAGTACCAGTACTGAGTCAGGGGTACCAGGTAATAACATGGCTATATACAGGGAGTACCAGTACTGAGTCAGGGGTACCAGGTAATAACATGGCTATATACAGGGAGTACCAGTACTGAGTCAGGGGTACCAGGTAATAACATGGTTATATACAGGGAGTACCAGTACTGAGTCAATGAGCAGGGGTACCAGGTAATAACATGGCTATATACAGGGAGTACCAGGTAATAACATGGCTATATACAGGGAGTACCAGTACTGAGTCAGGGGTACCAGGTAATAACATGGCTATATACAGGGAGTACCAGGTAATAACATGGCTATATACAGGGAGTACCAGTACTGAGTCAGGGGTACCAGGTAATAACATGGCTATATACAGGGAGTACCAGTACTGAGTCAATATGCAGGGGTACCAGGTAATAACATGGCTATATACAGGGAGTACCAGTACTGAGTCAATATACATTTACATTAACGTCATTTAGCAGACGCTCTTAGCCAGAGCGACTCGCAAATTGGTGCGTTCACCCTATAGCCAGTGGGATAACCACTTTACAATTTGGGGAGGGGGGGGGGTTAGAAGGAACACTTTATCCTATCCCAGGTATTCCTTAAAGAGGTGGGGTTTCAAATGTCTCCGGAAGGTGGTGAGTGACTCCGCTGTCCTGGCGTCGTGAGGGAGCTTGTTCCACCATTGGGGTGCCAGAGCAGCGAACAGTTTTGACTGGGCTGAGCGGGAGCTATGCTTCCGCAGAGGAAGGGGAGCCAGCAGGCCAGAGGTGGATGAACGCAATGCCCTCGTTTGGGTGTAGGGACTGATCAGAGCCTGAAGGTACAGAGGTGCCGTTCCCCTCACTGCTCCATAGGCAAGCACCATGGTCTTGTAGCGGATGCGAGCTTCAACTGGAAGCCAGTGGAGTGTGCGGAGGAGGGGGGTGACGTGAGAGAACTTGGGAAGGTTGAACACCAGACGGGCTGCGGCATTCTGGATGAGTTGTAGGGGTTTAATGGCACAGGCAGGGAGGCCAGCCAACAGCGAGTTGCAGTAGACCAGACGGGAGATGACAAGTGCCTGGATTAGGACCTGTGCCGCTTCCTGTGTAAGGCATGGTCGTACTCTCCGAATGTTGTAGAGCATGAACCTGCAGGAGCGGGTCACCGCCTTGATGTTGGCAGAGAACGACAGGGTGTTGTCCAGGGTCACGCCTAGGCTCTTCGCACTCTGGGAGGAGGACACAGCGGAGTTGTCAACCGTGATGGCGAGATCATGGAACGGGCAGTCCTTCCCCGGGAGGAAGAGCAGCTCCGTCTTGCCAGGGTTCAGCTTGAGGTGGTGATCCGTCATCCATACTGATATGTCTGCCAGACATGCAGAGATGCGATTCGCCACCTGGTTATCAGAAGGGGGAAAAGAGAAGATTAGTTGTGTATCGTCAGCGTAGCAATGATAGGAAAGGCCATGTGAGGATATGACAGAGCCAAGTGACTTGGTGTATAGGGAGAAAAGGAGAGGGCCTAGAACTGAGCCCTGGGGGACACCAGTGGTGAGAGCACGTGGTGCGGAGACAGCTTCTCGCCACGCCACTTGGTAGGAGCGACCGGTCAGGTAGGACGCAATCCAGGAGTGAGCCGCGCCGGAGATGCCCAGCTCGGAGAGGGTGGAGAGGAGGATCTGATGGTTCACAGTATCAAAGGCAGCAGACAGGTCTAGAAGGACAAGAGCAGAGGAGAGAGAGTTAGCTTTAGCAGTGCGGAGAGTCTCCGTGACACAGAGAAGAGCAGTCTCAGTTGAATGACCAGTCCTGAAACCTGATTGGTTTGGATCAAGAAGGTCATTCTGAGAGAGATAGCAAGAGAGTTGGCTAAAGACGGCACGCTCAATAGTTTTGGAAAGAAAAGAAAGAAGGGATACTGGTCTGTAGTTGTTGACATCAGTGGGGTCGAGTGTTGGTTTTTTGAGAAGGGGAGCAACTCTCGCTCTCTTGAAGACGGAAGGGACATGGCCAGCGGTCAAGGATGAGTTGATCAGCGAGGTGAGGTAGGGGAGAAGGTCACCGGAGATGGTCTGGAGAAGGGAGGAGGGGATGGGGTCAAGCGGGCAGGTTGTTGGGCGGCCTGCAGTCACAAGTCGCAGGATTTTATCTGGAGAGAGAGGGGAGAAAGAAGTCAAAGCATAGGGTAGGGCAGTGTGAGCAGGACCAGCAGTGTCATTAGACTTAACAAACGAGGATCGGATGTCGTCAACCTTCTTTTCAAAGTGGTTGACGAAGTCATCTACAGAGAGAGAGGAGGGGGGGGGGGGGGGGGGGGAGGATTCAGGAGGGAGGAAAATGTGGCAAAGAGCTTCCTAGGGTTAGAGGCAGATGCTTGGAATTTAGAGTGGTAGAAGGTGGCCTTAGCAGCAGAAACAGATGAAGAAAATGTAGAGAGGAGGGAGTGAAAAGATGCCAGGTCGGCAGGGAGTTTAGTTTTCTTCCATTTCCGCTCCGCTGCCCGGAGCTCTGTTCTGTGAGCTCGCAATGAGTCATCAAGCCACGGAGCTGGAGGGGAGGACCGAGCCGGCCGGGAGGATAGGGGACACAGAGAGTCAAAGGATGCAGAAAGGGAGGAGAGGAGGGTTGAGGAGGCAGAATCAGGAGATCGGAGGGAGAAGGATTGAGCAGAGGGAAGAGATGATAGGATGGAAGAGGAGAGAGTAGTGGGAGAGAGAGAGCGAAGGTTGCGGCGGCGCATTACCATCTGTGTAGGGGCAGAGTGAGTAGTGTGGGAGGAGAGCGAGAGAGAAAAGGAAACAAAGTAGTGGTCGGAGACATGGAGGGGAGTTGCAGTGAGATTAGTAGAGGAGCAGCATCTAGTGAAGATGAGGTCAAGCGTATTGCCTGCCTTGTGAGTAGGGGGGGACGGTGAGAGGGTGAGGTCAAAAGAGGAGAGGAGTGGAAAGAAGGAGGCAGAGAGAAATGAGTCAAATGTGGACATAGGGAGGTTGAAATCCCCCAAAACTGTGAGGGGTGAGCCATCCTCAGGGAAGGAACTTATCAAGGCGTCAAGCTCATTGATGAACTCTCCAAGGGAACCTGGAGGGCGATAGATGACAAGGATATTAAGCTTAAATGGGCTAGTGACTGTGACAGCATGGAATTCAAATGAGGAGATAGACAGATGGGTTAGGGGAAAAATTGAGAATGTCCACTTGGGAGAGATGAGGATTCCTGTACCACCACCCCTCTGACCAGATGCTCTCGGGGTATGCGAGAACACATGGTCAGACGAGTTGAGAGCAGTAGGAGTAGCAGTGTTTTCAGTGGTGATCCATGTTTCCGTCAGCGCCAGGAAGTCGAGGGACTGGAGGTTGGCATAGGCTGGGATGAAGTCAGCTTTGTTGGCAGCAGAACGGCAGTTCCAGAGGCTGCCTGCGACCTGGAACTCCACGTGGGTGGTGCGTGCAGGGACCACCAGGTTAGAGAGGCAGCAGCCACGCGGTGTGGTGCGTTTGTGTAGCCTGTGCAGAGAGGAGAGAACAGGGATAGGCAGAGACATAGTTGACAGGCTGTAGCAAATGGCTACAAAAATGCAGAGGAGATCGGAATGAAATGAGCTAAGCATCTGGGAGCGGAGAGAGCAGGGCCTCCCTCACCAAAAACGTCTACCTCAGAAACTAAAATTGTTTCACTGAACCACCCGAACAAAAACTCTCCCAACTTCCGCCTTTAGAAATCAGAATTGTTGTGAACCACAGCGGTTCAATGTTTAAAGGAATAGACTCAACCCACTTTATTCAGCTAGCCAACTATGACACCATAGCTAACTAGCAAGCTAGCATCCAATAACAATAACACACCGTTTAGCACCAACACTTGGTCACAACAAACCACCAATAGTGTGATAACACACTAAACAGATCATTCGTGTCTGTGTCAAGTTCCTTTCATGACGCAGCAATGATTCGACGTTGGCTAGCTAGGACAAGTATATTGTATTTAGCTACTACCGTACAGTTAACTGGTCGTGTTGGGTAGCTAGCAATGGCCACTGTGTTGACTTTGTTTGAAGAACGGCTAGCTAGCTAGCTTCGTGCTACACCCGGCACACAATGGCTATTGTGTTGACTCTGACTCTGTTCGAAAAAACGGCTAGGTAGCTCGCACAATATGCAGGGGTACCAGGTAATAACATGGCTATATACAGGGAGTACCAGTACTGAGTCAATGTGCAGGGGTACCAGGTAATAACATGGCTATATACAGGGAGTACCAGTACTGAGTCAATATGCAGGGGTACCAGGTAATAACATGGCTACAGTGCATTCGGAAAGTATTCAGACCCCTTCCTTTTTCCACATTTTGTTACATTACAGCCTTATTCTAAAATGGATTGCATTATTTTTTTCCCTCATCAATCTACACACAATACCCCATAATGACAACGCAATAACAGGTTTTTAGAAATTTTTGCACATTTATTAAAAATAAACAACAGCAATACCTTATTTACATATATACGTATTCAGACCCTTTGCTATGAGACTCGAAATTGAGCTTGGATGCATCCTGTTTCCATTGATCATCCTTCAGATGTTTCTAAAACTTGATTGGAGTCCACCTGTGGTAAATTCAATTGATTGGACATGATTTGGAAAGGCACACACCTGTCTATACAAGGTCCCACAGTTGACAATGAATGTCAAAGCAAAAACCAAGCCATGAGGTCGAATGAATTTTTCCGTAGAGCTCTGAGACAGGATTGCGTCGAGGCACAGATCTGGGGAAGGGTACCAAAACATTTGTGACTCATTTCAGGAAACTAGGCGGATGTCACGCGTCACTACTTCACAGGAGCGCCATTTGAACGTAAACTCTTTTGGCAGAAATTCCTTCTGGAACATGTGAACTTTCATGTGCCTTAATAACAAACTTGTAAGCCATCTGTAAATACCAATACAATTGTTAAATTACGAGCCTAGTTGGTTTAGCCACGGAAAAAGACAGCAACCTTCCCGCTAGCCATGATTGGCTGAGATAATGAGTGGGCTGGAAATGCCGAGAGATGAGTTCGGATTGGTCTGCCATGTAGCGCGCTTCTGTCTATAACATGAGCTGGTCAGTATGTGTAGGTAATCCTGGAGCATCCTGGAGCCCCAGGCCGAGGGAGATTGACAGTTCTTTTGTGTTTCTTCCATTTGCGAATAATTGCACCAACGGTTGTCACCTTCTCACCAAGCTGCTTGGCGATGGTCTTGTAGCCCATTCCAGCCTTGTGTAGGTCTACAATCTTGTCCCTGACATCCTTGGAGAGCTCTTTGGTCTTGGCCATGGTGGAGAGTTTGGAATCTGATTGATTGATTGCTTCTGTGGACAGGTGTCATTTATACAGGTAACAAGCTGAGATTAGGAGCACTCCCTTTAAGAGAGTGCTCCTAATCTCAGCTCGTTACCTGTATAAAAGACACCTGGGAGCCAGAAATCTTTCTGATTGAGAGGGGGTCAAATACTTATTTCCCTCATTAAAATCAATTTATAAAAAATGTGTTTTTCTGGATGTTTTTGTTGTTATTCTGTCTCTCACTGTTCAAATAAACCTACCATTAAAATTATAGACTGATCATGTCTTTGTCAGTGGGCCAACGTACAAAATCAGCAGGGGATCAAATACTTTTTTTCCCTCACTGTATATGTCGATACTATTCCCAGAGGTGACCCAGAACATTTCCCAGTCCGGGTGATCAAAGCTGTTTTGATGCATAGATTAAAATTGGTCAGACCAACTTTGAACAGTCCATTGAGAGATCTACCATGTTTCGACCCTAACCCTAACCCTAATGTGAACCATGTCTCTGTATTGCAGGCAGTAAACAGAGTAAGACAGTGTACATCGACCCTCCACTGTTGCAGACAGCGATGACTGTGAGAGAGAGGAGTCTGCTGTTCCATGAGGAGAGCATGAAGCTGTCAGTCAACAAGACTGGAACTAAGAATGTCTTCCACCTCATGACTGAGGTTCCAGCTATGGACAGACAACTACCCGCTGTATGTAGCCTAACCCTGACCTTAACCCTACATCTCCTAGCTGTATGTAACCTAACCCTGACCTTAACCCTACATCTCCTAACTGTTAGTAGCCTAACCCCCAACCCTGACCTTAACCCTACATCTCCTAGCTGTTAGTAACCTAACCCTGACCTTAACCCTACATCTCCTAGCTGTTAGTAGCCTAACCCCTAACCCTAACCCTAACCCTAACCCTACATCTCCTAGCTGTTAGTAACCTAACCCCTAACCCTGACCTTAACCCTACATCTCCTAGCTGTTAGTAACCTAACCCCTAACCCTGACCTTAACCCTACATCTCCTAGCTGTTAGTAACCTAACCCTGACCTTAACCCTACATCTCCTAACTGTTAGTAGCCTAACCCCTAACCCTGACCTTAACCCTACATCTCCTAACTGTATGTAGCCTAACCCCTAACCCTGACCTTAACCCTACATCTCCTAACTGTTAGTAGCCTAACCCCTAACCCTGACCTTAACCCTACATCTCCTAACTGTATGTAACCTAACCCCTAACCCTGACCTTAACCCTACATCTCCTAACTGTTAGTAACCTAACCCCTAACCCCTAACCCTAACCTTAACCCTACATCTCCTAACTGTATGTAACCTAACCCCTAACCCTGACCTTAACCCTACATCTCCTAACTGTTAGTAACCTAACCCCTAACCCCTAACCCTGACCTTAACCCTACATCTCCTAACTGTTAGTAACCTAACCCCTAACCCCTAACCCTGACCTTAACCCTACATCTCCTAACTGTTAGTAGCCTAACCCCTAACCCTGACCTTAACCCTACATCTCCTAACTGTATGTAACCTAACCCCTAACCCTGACCTTAACCCTACATCTCCTAACTGTATGTAGCCTAACCCCTAACCCTGACCTTAACCCTACATCTCCTAACTGTATGTAACCTAACCCCTAACCCTGACCTTAACCCTACATCTCCTAACTGTATGTAACCTAACCCCTAACCCTGACCTTAACCCTACATGTCCTAACTGTTAGTAACCTAACCCCTAACCCCTAACCCTAACCCTGACCTTAACCCTACATCTCCTAACTGTTAGTAACCTAACCCCTAACCCCTAACCCCTAACCCTGACCTTAACCCTACATCTCCTAACTGTTAGTAACCTAACCCCTAACCCTGACCTTAACCCTACATCTCCTAGCTGTTAGTAACCTAACCCTGACCTTAACCCTACATCTCCTAACTGTTAGTAACCTAACCCCTAACCCTGACCTTAACCCTACATCTCCTAGCTGTATGTAGCCTAACCCCTAACCCTGACCTTAACCCTACATCTCCTAACTGTTAGTAGCCTAACCCCTAACCCTGACCTTAACCCTACATCTCCTAACTGTTAGTAGCCTAACCCCTAACCCCTAACCCTGACCTTAACCCTACATCTCCTAACTGTTAGTAGCCTAACCCCTAACCCCTAACCCTGACCTTAACCCTACATCTCCTAACTGTTAGTAGCCTAACCCCTAACCCTGACCTTAACCCTACATCTCCTAACTGTTAGTAGCCTAACCCCTAACCCTGACCTTAACCCTACATCTCCTAACTGTTAGTAGCCTAACCCCTAACCCTGACCTTAACCCTACATCTCCTAACTGTTAGTAACCTAACCCCTAACCCTAACCTTAACCCTACATCTCCTAACTGTTAGTAGCCTAACCCCTAACCCTGACCTTAACCCTACATTTGGTTTCATAGCAGATGTTTTGTAATGGTTTCCCTTCCTAGAGTAAGAAGTTGGTTTCTAACTGAGTGTGTGTTCTACAGGAGAGCTCTAACTGAGTGTGTGTTCTACAGGAGAGCTCTAACTGAGTGTGTGTTCTACAGGAGAGCTCCCAGAGGAGGCTGGTGTCGTTTGAGAGCTCTGGTCTGGACTTTGGTCTGGATCTCACAGACCTAGAAACATTTGGAGAAACGACTCAGTCCCCCAAGAGGCTGAAGACCCATAAACTACAGAAAGACTTGGTTAGTCAGTCTAAAACCAAGTCTAAACAGTACAGTGGGACACTGGTTAAAGAGGTCTCTAAGGCCAGCAGAAGTCAGGAGGAAGAGGTGAACTTGGTTTCAGAGAAAGCGCATGGAGAGCAGAGCTGTGCTGAACAATCATTGGCTGCTACTGTCCCCTCAGCCAATCCGCTGAAGCCTGGCTCTTTACAGGACTCTGAGGAGCAGTTATTCTCAGGTGGAGACTCAGAGGACGAGCGCCTGGTGATCGATGACCCTGTATCTCCAGTCACCACCACCAACAGGGTGACCCAACTCTCCCCAACTCATCAACAGGACACCCCACGGTCCCCCTCCGCCCCAGGGACAGACCCAGCCTCGCCTCGTCACCACCACTCCCCGCCACTGGGACAAGGAGAGTGTCCAGGAAGGCTAAGGGACCAGGGTGCTGTGACCAGCTGGGTCAGATCTTAGCCATGCAGAAAGCCATGCTCAAACCCAACCCCTCGAACAACCAGACCCAGGACCCAACCAGCCCCTGGTCCTCCCAGCCCGCAGAACCCCTCTCCAACCCAAACCCCCAGTCGCTGGTGAAGCCCTGTGTCTCCATCTACCTGGAGAGTACCCAGGATGGAGAGACGTATGTCGACGCCCCTTCTCGGTCTGCACCAATAGTCAACAGGACGACTGTACAACAGAAACGTTAGTATTAACCATCAACATGGACAGATACAAATATATTCCAACAGTATGTGAGATTGTAGCATGTTGTTATGTGTGTAATGATGATAGCAGTGGATGTGTTACATGTTAATGTGTCCCCCCCCCAGGGCTGCTGTGTTACATGTTAATGTGTCCCCCCCCCCCCAGGGCTGCTGTGTTACATGTTAATGTGTCCCCCCCCCAGGGCTGCTGTGTTACATGTTAATGTGTCCCCCCCCAGGGCTGCTGTGTTACATGTTAATGTGTCCCCCCCCCCCCCCCCCCCCAGGGCTGCTGTGTTACATGTTAATGTGTCCCCCCCCAGGGCTGCTGTGTTACATGTTAATGTGTCCCCCCCCAGGGCTGCTGTGTTACATGTTAATGTGTCCCCCCCCAGGGCTGCTGTGTTACATGTTAATGTGTCCCCCCCAAGGGCTGCTGTGTTACATGTTAATGTGTCCCCCCCCCCCCCCCCCCCCCAGGGCTGCTGTGTTACATGTTAATGTGTCCCCCCCCAGGGCTGCTGTGTTACATGTTAATGTGTCCCCCCCCAGGGCTGCTGTGTTACATGTTAATGTGTCCCCCCCCAGGGCTGCTGTGTTACATGTTAATGTGTCCCCCCCCAGGGCTTCTGTGTTACATGTTAATGTGTCCCCCCCCAGGGCTTCTGTGTTACATGTTAATGTGTCCCCCCCCCAGGGCTTCTGTGTTACATGTTAATGTGTCCCCCCCCAGGGCTGCTGTGTTACATGTTAATGTGTCCCCCCCCAGGGCTGCTGTGTTACATGTTAATGTGTCCCCCCCCAGGGCTGCTGTGTTACATGTTAATGTGTCCCCCCCCCCAGGGCTGCTGTGTTACATGTTAATGTGTCCCCCCCCCCAGGGCTGCTGTGTTACATGTTAATGTGTCCCCCCCCCCCCCCCCCCCCCCCCCCCCCCCAGGGCTGCTGTGTTACATGTTAATGTGTCCCCCCCCAGGGCTTCTGTGTTACATGTTAATGTGTCCCCCCCCAGGGCTGCTGTGTGATGATCTCATGGTGGGGGCTGAGGATGAGGAGGACTATTCCTCTCCAGAGGAAGGAAACCTGCTGTATAAACTGTACAGTCTACAGGACCTGCTGCTGTTGGTGCGGAGCGACGTCTGTCAGGCCTATACACGCAGGCTGGGCACCAGCAACAAGGTCTGGACAGAGATACAGGGCCTTCAGAAACTAGTCACACCCCTTGACTTTTTACACATTCTGTTGTTACAAGGTGGGATTAAAATGTAATTGTCATTTTTTTGTGAACGATCTACACAAAATACTCGGTAATGTCAAATTGGAAGAAAGATTTGTAAAACACTAATACATCTTGATTACATAAGTATTCAATCAATCCCGAGTCAATACATGTTAGAATCACCTTTGGCAGCGATTACAGCTCTGAGTCTTTCTGGGTAAAAGCTTTGCACACCTGGATTGTACAATATTTGCACTAAGACCGCTCTCAACGAGCTGTATAAGGTCAATTGGTAGAGCATGGCGCTTGTAACGCCAGGGTAGTGGGTTCGATCCCCGGGACCACCCATACGTAAAAATGTATGCACATATGACTGTAAGTCGCTTTGGATAAAAGCGTCTGCTAAATGGCATATTATCTATTATTATTATAAGAAAATGCTCATCCAGAAGCGGCGCTCCTAGTGGCCGGGGACTTTAATGCAGGCCACCTTAAATCCGTTTTACCTCATTTCTACCAGCATGTCACATGTGCAACGAGGGAAAACAACTCTAGACCACCTTTACTCCACACACAGAGACTCATACAAAGCTCTCCCTCGCCCTCCATTTGGCAAATCTGACCATAACTCTATCCTCCTGATTCCTGCTTACAAGCAAAAACTAAAGCAGGAAGCACCAGTGACTCGGTCAATAAAGAAGTGGTCAGATGAAGCAGATGCTAAGCTACAGGACTGTTTTGCTAGCACAGACTGGAACATGTAACTCTGTGTTGTTGTTTTTAACCTGTGTGTTTGTGTCCTTCAGGTGGTTCCTGTCTATATCCTGTCCAAGATGGAGTACCAGCTTTCTTATGGAGTGGAGAGTCTAACTAAGACTGAGGCCTGCCGGCTGTGGACTGAGACACGCCTACACTCCAGCACTGTCTGCTATATAGGTAATATACTACTACACTGTCTCCTATAGAGGTAATATACTACTACACTGTCTCCTATAGAGGTAATATACTACTACACTGTCTCCTATAGAGGTAATATAATACTATACTGTCTCCTATAGAGGTAATATACTACTACACTGTCTCCTATATAGGTAATATACTACTACACTGTCTCCTATAGAGGCAATATACTACTACACTGTCTGCTATATAGGTAATATACTACTACACTACTACACTGTCTCCTATAGAGGTAATATACTACTACACTGTCTCCTATAGAGGTAATATACTACTACACTGTCTCCTATAGAGGTAATATACTACTACACTGTCTGCTATAGAGGTAATATACTACTACACTGTCTCCTATAGAGGTAATATACTACTACACTGTCTCCTATAGAGGTAATATACTACTACACTGTCTCCTATAGAGGTAATATACTACTACACTGTCTCCTATAGAGGTAATATACTACTACACTGTCTCCTATAGAGGTAATATACTACTACACTGTCTCCTATAGAGGTAATATACTACTACACTGTCTCCTATAGAGGTAATATACTACTACACTGTCTCCTATAGAGGTAATATACTACTACACTGTCTCCTTAGAGGTAATATACTACTACACTGTCTCCTATATAGGTAATATACTACTACACTGTCTCCTATAGAGGTAATATACTACTACACTGTCTCTATATAGGTATAGGTAATATACTACTACACTGTCTCCTATAGAGGTAATATACTACTACACTGTCTCCTATAGAGGTAATATACTACTACACTGTCTCTATAGAGGTAATATACTACTACACTGTCTCCTATAGAGGGTAATATACTACTACACTGTCTGCCTATAGAGGTAATATACTACTACACTGTCTCCTATAGAGGTAATATACTACTACACTGTCTCCTATAGAGGTAATATACTACTACACTGTCTCCTATAGAGGTAATATACTACTACACTGTCTCCTATAGAGGTAATATACTACTACACTGTCTGCTATAGAGGTATATACTACTACACTAGCTACACTGTCTCCTATAGAGGTAATATACTACTACACTGTCTCCTATAGAGGTAATATACTACTACACTGTCTCCTATAGAGGTAATATAATACTACACTGTCTCCTATATAGGTAATATACTACTACACTGTCTCCTATAGAGGTAATATACTACTACACTGTCTCCTATAGAGGTAATATACTACTACACTGTCTCCTATAGAGGTAATATACTACTACACTGTCTCCTATAGAGGTAATATACTACTACACTGTCTGCTATAGAGGTAATATACTACTACACTGTATCCTATAGAGGTAATATACTACTACACTGTCTCCTATAGAGGTAATATACTACTACACTGTCTCCTATAGAGGTAAATATACTACTACACTGTCTCCTATAGAGGTAATATACTACTACACTGTCTCCTATATAGGTAAACTACTACCTACTACACTGTCTCCTATAGAGGTAATATACTACTACACTGTCTCCTATAGAGGTAATATACTACTACACTGTCTCCTATAGAGGTAATATACTACTACACTGTCTGCCTATAGAGGTAATATACTACTACACTGTCTCCTATAGAGGTAATATACTACTACACCTGTCTCCTATAGAGGTAATATACTACTACACTGTCTCCTATAGAGGTAATATACTACTACACTGTCTCCTATAGAGGTAATATACTACTACACTGTCTCCTATAGAGGTAATATACTACTACACTGTCTCCTATAGAGGTAATATACTACTACACTGTCTCCTATAGAGGTAATATACTACTACACTGTCTCCTATAGAGGTAATATACTACTACACTGTCTCCTATAGAGGTAATATACTACTACACTGTCTCCTATAGAGGTAATATACTACTACACTGTCTCCTATAGAGGTAATATACTACTACACTGTCTCCTATAGAGGTAATATACTACTACACTGTCTCCTATAGAGGTAATATACTACTACACTGTCTCCTATAGAGGTAATATACTACTACACTGTCTCCTATAGAGGTAATATACTACTACACTGTCTCCTATAGAGGTAATATACTACTACACTGTCTCCTATAGAGGTAATATACTACTACACTGTCTCCTATAGAGGTAATATACTACTACACTGTCTCCTATAGAGGTAATATACTACTACACTGTCTCCTATAGAGGTAATATACTACTACACTGTCTCCTATAGAGGTAATATACTACTACACTGTCTCCTATAGAGGTAATATACTACTACACTGTCTCCTATAGAGGTAATATACTACTACACTGTCTCCTATAGAGGTAATATACTACTACACTGTCTCCTATAGAGGTAATATACTACTACACTGTCTCCTATAGAGGTAATATACTACTACACTGTCTCCTATAGAGGTAATATACTACTACACTGTCTCCTATAGAGGTAATATACTACTACACTGTCTCCTATAGAGGTAATATACTACTACACTGTCTCCTATAGAGGTAATATACTACTACACTGTCTCCTATAGAGGTAATATACTACTACACTGTCTCCTATAGAGGTAATATACTACTACACTGTCTCCTATAGAGGTAATATACTACTACACCTGTCTCCTATAGAGGTAATATACTACTACACTGTCTCCTATAGAGGTAATATACTACTACACTGTCTCCTATAGAGGTAATATACTACTACACTGTCTCCTATAGAGGTAATATACTACTACACTGTCTCCTATAGAGGTAATATACTACTACACTGTCTCCTATAGAGGTAATATACTACTACACTGTCTCCTATAGAGGTAATATACTACTACACTGTCTCCTATAGAGGTAATATACTACTACACTGTCTCCTATAGAGGTAATATACTACTACACTGTCTCCTATAGAGGTAATATACTACTACACTGTCTCCTATAGAGGTAATATACTACTACACTGTCTCCTATAGAGGTAATATACTACTACACTGTCTCCTATAGAGGTAATATACTACTACACTGTCTCCTATAGAGGTAATATACTACTACACTGTCTCCTATAGAGGTAATATACTACTACACTGTCTCCTATAGAGGTAATATACTACTACACTGTCTCCTATAGAGGTAATATACTACTACACTGTCTCCTATAGAGGTAATATACTACTACACTGTCTCCTATAGAGGTAATATACTACTACACTGTCTCCTATAGAGGTAATATACTACTACACTGTCTCCTATAGAGGTAATATACTACTACACTGTCTCCTATAGAGGTAATATACTACTACACTGTCTCCTATAGAGGTAATATACTACTACACTGTCTCCTATAGAGGTAATATACTACTACACTGTCTCCTATAGAGGTAATATACTACTACACTGTCTCCTATAGAGGTAATATACTACTACACTGTCTCCTATAGAGGTAATATACTACTACACTACTACACTGTCTCCTATAGAGGTAATATACTACTACACTGTCTCCTATAGAGGTAATATACTACTACACTGTCTCCTATAGAGGTAATATACTACTACACTGTCTCCTATAGAGGTAATATACTACTACACTGTCTCCTATAGAGGTAATATACTACTACACTGTCTCCTATAGAGGTAATATACTACTACACTGTCTCCTATAGAGGTAATATACTACTACACTGTCTCCTATAGAGGTAATATACTACTACACTGTCTCCTATATAGGTAATATACTACTACACTGTCTCCTATAGAGGTAATATACTACTACACTGTCTCCTATAGAGGTAATATACTACTACACTGTCTCCTATAGAGGTAATATACTACTACACTGTCTCCTATAGAGGTAATATACTACTACACTGTCTCCTATAGAGGTAATATACTACTACACTGTCTCCTATAGAGGTAATATACTACTACACTGTCTCCTATAGAGGTAATATACTACTACACTGTCTCCTATAGAGGTAATATACTACTACACTGTCTCCTATAGAGGTAATATACTACTACACTGTCTCCTATAGAGGTAATATACTACTACACTGTCTCCTATAGAGGTAATATACTACTACACTGTCTCCTATAGAGGTAATATACTACTACACTGTCTCCTATAGAGGTAATATACTACTACACTGTCTCCTATATAGGTAATATACTACTACACTGTCTCCTATAGAGGTAATACATACTACTACACTGTCTCTATAGAGGTAATATACTACTACACTGTCTCCTATAGAGGTAATATACTACTACACTGTCTCCTATAGAGGTAATATACTACTACACTGTCTCCTATAGAGGTAATATACTACTACACTGTCTCCTATAGAGGTAATATACTACTACACTGTCTCCTATAGAGGTAACTATACTACTACACTGTCTCCTATAGAGGTAATATACTACTACACTGTCTCTATAGAGGTAATATACTACTACACTGTCTCCTATAGAGGTAATATACTACTACACTGTCTCCTATAGAGGTAATATACTACTACACTACTACACTGTCTCCTATAGAGGTAATATACTACTACACTACTACACTGTCTCCTATAGAGGTAATATACTACTACACTGTCTCCTATAGAGGTAATATACTACTACACTGTCTCCTATAGAGGTAATATACTACTACACTGTCTCCTATAGAGGTAATATACTACTACCCACACTTGTCTCCTATAGAGGTAATATACTACTACATCTGTCTCCTATAGGAGGAATATACTTACTACACTGTCTCCTATAGATAGGGTAATATACTACTACACTGTCTCCTATAGAGGTAATATACTACTACACCTGTCTCCTATAGAGGTAATATACTACTACACTGTCTGCTATAGAGGTAATATACTACTACAACTGTCTCCTATAGAGGTAATATACTACTAACACTGTCTCCTATATAGGTAATATACTACTACACTGTCCTCCTATAGAGGTAATTATACTACTACACTGTCTCCTATAGAGGTAATATACTACTACACTGTCTCCTATAGAGGTAATATACTACTACACTGTCTCCTATAGGAGGTAATATACTACTACACTGTCTCTATAGAGGTAATATACTACTACACTGTCTCCTATAGAGGTAATATACTACTACACTGTCTCTATAGAGGTAATATACTACTACACTGTCTCCTATAGAGGTAATATACTACTACACTGTCTCCTATAGAGGTAATATACTACTACACTGTCTCCTATAGAGGTAATATACTACTACACTGTCTCCTATAGAGGTAATATAACTACTACACTGTCTCCTATAGAGGTAATATACTACTACACTGTCTCCTATAGAGGTAATATACTTCTACACTGTCTCCTATAGAGGTAATATACTACTACACTGTCTCCTATAGTAGGTAATATACTACTACACTGTCTCCTATAGAGGTAATATACTACTACACTGTCTCCTATAGAGGTAATATACTACTACACTGTCTCCTATAGAGGTAATATACTACTACACTGTCTCCTATAGAGGGTAATATACTACTACACTGTCTCCTATAGAGGTAATATACTACTACACAGTCTCCTATGAGGTAATATACTACTACACTGTCTCCTATAGAGGTAATATACTACTACACTGTCTCCTATAGAGGTAATATACTACTACACTGTCTCCTATAGAGGTAATATACTACTACACTGTCTCCTATAGAGGTAATATACTACTACACTGTCTCCTATAGAGGTAATATACTACTACACTGTCTCCTATAGAGGTAATATACTACTACACTGTCTCCTATAGAGGTAATATACTACTACACTGTCTCCTATAGAGGTAATATACTACTACACTGTCTCCTATAGAGGTAATATACTACTACACTGTCTCCTATAGAGGTAATATACTACTACACTGTCTCCTATAGAGGTAATATACTACTACACTGTCTCCTATAGAGGTAATATACTACTACACTGTCTCCTATAGAGGTAATATACTACTACACTGTCTCCTATAGAGGTAATATACTACTACACTGTCTCCTATAGAGGTAATATACTACTACACTGTCTCCTATAGAGGTAATATACTACTACACTGTCTCCTATAGAGGTAATATACTACTACACTGTCTCCTATAGAGGTAATATACTACTACACTGTCTCCTATAGAGGTAATATACTACTACACTGTCTCCTATAGAGGTAATATACTACTACACTGTCTCCTATAGAGGTAATATACTACTACACTGTCTCCTATAGAGGTAATATACTACTACACTGTCTCCTATAGAGGTAATATACTACTACACTGTCTCCTATAGAGGTAATATACTACTACACTGTCTCCTATAGAGGTAATATACTACTACACTGTCTCCTATAGAGGTAATATACTACTACACTGTCTCCTATAGAGGTAATATACTACTACACTGTCTCCTATAGAGGTAATACTACTACTACACTGTCTCCTATAGAGGTAATATACTACTACACTGTCTCCTATAGAGGTAATATACTACTACACTGTCTCCTATAGAGGTAATATACTACTACACTGTCTCCTATAGAGGTAATATACTACTACACTGTCTCCTATAGAGGTAATACTACTACTACATTGTCTCCTATAGAGGTAATATACTACTACACTGTCTCCTATAGAGGTAATATACTACTACACTGTCTACTATAGAGGTAATATACTACTACACTGTCTCCTATAGAGGTAATATACTACTACACTGTCTGCTATATAGGTAATATACTACTACACTGTCTCCTATAGAGGTAATATACTACTACACTGTCTCCTATATAGGTAATATACTACTACACTGTCTCCTATAGAGGTAATATACTACTACACTGTCTCCTATAGAGGTAATATACTACTACACTGTCTCCTATAGAGGTAATATACTACTACACTGTCTCCTATAGAGGTAATATACTACTACACTGTCTCCTATAGAGGTAATATACTACTACACTGTCTCCTATAGAGGTAATATACTACTACACTGTCTCCTATAGAGGTAATATACTACTACACTGTCTCCTATAGAGGTAATATACTACTACACTGTCTCCTATAGAGGTAATATACTACTACACTGTCTCCTATAGAGGTAATATACTACTACACTGTCTCCTATAGAGGTAATATACTACTACACTGTCTCCTATAGAGGTAATATACTACTACACTGTCTCCTATAGAGGTAATATACTACTACACTGTCTCCTATAGAGGTAATATACTACTACACTGTCTCCTATAGAGGTAATATACTACTACACTGTCTCCTATAGAGGTAATATACTACTACACTGTCTCCTATAGAGGTAATATACTACTACACTGTCTCCTATAGAGGTAATATACTACTACACTGTCTCCTATAGAGGTAATATACTACTACACTGTCTCCTATAGAGGTAATATACTACTACACTGTCTCCTATAGAGGTAATATACTACTACACTGTCTCCTATAGAGGTAATATACTACTACACTGTCTCCTATAGAGGTAATATACTACTACACTGTCTCCTATAGAGGTAATATACTACTACACTGTCTCCTATAGAGGTAATATACTACTACACTGTCTCCTATAGAGGTAATATACTACTACACTGTCTCCTATAGAGGTAATATACTACTACACCTGTCTCCTATATAGGTAATATACTACTACACTGTCTCCTATAGAGGTAATATACTACTACACTGTCTCCTATAGAGGTAATATACTACTACACTGTCTCCTATAGAGGTAATATACTACTACACTGTCAACTACACTGTCTCCTATAGAGGTAATATACTACTACACTACTACCACTGTCTCCTATAGAGGTAATATACTACTACACTGTCTCCTATAGAGGTAATATACTACTACACTGTCTCCTATAGAGGTAATATACTACTACACTGTCTCCTATAGAGGTAATACACTCCAGCATTGTCTCCTATAGAGGTAATATACTACTACACTGTCTCCTATAGAGGTAATATACTACTACACTGTCTACTATAGAGGTAATATACTACTACACTGTCTCCTATAGAGGTAATATACTACTACACTGTCTGCTATATAGGTAATATACTACTACACTGTCTCCTATAGAGGTAATATACTACTACACTGTCTCCTATAGAGGTAATATACTACTACACTGTCTCCTATATAGGTAATATACTACTACACTGTCTCCTATATAGGTAATATACTACTACACTGTCTCCTATAGAGGTAATATACTACTACACTGTCTCCTATAGAGGTAATATACTACTACACTGTCTCCTATAGAGGTAATATACTACTACACTGTCTCCTATAGAGGTAATATACTACTACACTGTCTCCTATAGAGGGAATATACTACTACACTGTCTCCTATATAGGTAATATACTACTACACTGTCTCCTATATAGGTAATATACTACTACACTGTCTCCTATAGAGGTAATATACTACTACACTGTCTCCTATAGAGGTAATATACTACTACACTGTCTCCTATAGAGGTAATATACTACTACACTGTCTCCTATAGAGGTAATATACTACTACACTGTCTCCTATAGAGGTAATATACTACTACACTACTACACTGTCTCCTATAGAGGTAATATACTACTACACTACTTCACTGTCTCCTATAGAGGTAATATACTACTACACTGTCTCCTATAGAGGTAATATACTACTACACTGTCTCCTATAGAGGTAATATACTACTACACTGTCTCCTATAGAGGTAATACACTCCAGCATTGTCTCCTATAGAGGTAATATACTACTACACTGTCTCCTATAGAGGTAATATACTACTACACTGTCTACTATAGAGGTAATATACTACTACACTGTCTCCTATAGAGGTAATATACTACTACACTGTCTGCTATATAGGTAATATACTACTACACTGTCTCCTATAGAGGTAATATACTACTACACTGTCTCCTGTAGAGGTAATATACTACTACACTGTCTCCTATAGAGGTAATATACTACTACACTGTCTCCTATAGAGGTAATATACTACTACACTGTCTCCTATAGAGGTAATATACTACTACACTGTCTCCTATAGAGGTAATATACTACTACACTGTCTCCTATAGAGGTAATATACTACTACACTGTCTCCTATTGAGGTAATATACTACTACACTGTCTCCTATAGAGGTAATACACTCCAGCACTGTCTGCTATATAGGTAATATACTACTACACTGTCTCCTATAGAGGTAATACACTACTACACTGTCTCCTATAGAGGCAATATACTACTACACTGTCTCATATAGAGGTAATATACTACTACACTGTCTCCTATAGAGGTAATATACTACTACACTGTCTCCTATAGAGGTAATACACTACTACACTGTCTGGGGTGATGTTATCTACCCTCACCACCTGGGGTGATGTTGTCTACCCTCACCACCTGGGGTGATGTTGTCTACCCTCACCACCTGGGGTGATGTTGTCTACCCTCACCACCTGGGGTGATGTTGTCTACCCTCACCACCTGGGGTGATGTTGTCTACCCTCAACACCTGGGGTGATGTTATCTACCCTCACCACCTGGGGTGATGTTGTCTACCCTCACCACCTGGGGTGATGTTATCTACCCTCACCACCTGGGGTGATGTTGTCTACCCTCACCACCTGGGGTGATGTTGTCTACCCTCACCCCCTGGGGGCGGCCCGTCAGGAAGTCCAGGATCCAGTTGCAGAGGGAGGTTTTCAGTCCTATGGATCCCCATTAGTTCCTGCCAAGGCAGCAGCTACTCTTCCTGGGGTTTATTATGGATCCCCATTAGTTCCTGCCAAGGCAGCAGCTACTCTTCCTGGGGTTTATTATGGATCCCCATTAGTTCCTGCCAAGGCAGTAGCTACTCTTCCTGGGGTTTATTATGGATCCCCATTAGTTCCTGCCAAGGCAGCAGCTACTCTTCCTGGGGTTTATTATGGATCCCCATTAGTTCCTGCCAAGGCAGCAGCTACTCTTCCTGGGGTTTATTATGGATCCCCATTAGTTCCTGCCAAGGCAGCAGCTACTCTTCCTGGGGTTTATTATGGATCCCCATTAGTTCCTGCCAAGGCAGCAGCTACTCTTCCTGGGGTTTATTATGGATCCCCATTAGTTCCTGCCAAGGCAGCAGCTACTCTTCCTGGGGTTTATTATGGATCCCCATTAGTTCCTGCCAAGGCAGCAGCTACTCTTCCTGGGGTTTATTATGGATCCCCATTAGTTCCTGCCAAGGCAGCAGCTACTCTTCCTGGGGTTTATTATGGATCCCCATTAGTTCCTGCCAAGGCAGCAGCTACTCTTCCTGGGGTTTATTATGGATCCCCATTAGTTCCTGCCAAGGCAGCAGCTACTCTTCCTGGGGTTTATTATGGATCCCCATTAGTTCCTGCCAAGGCAGCAGCTACTCTTCCTGGGGTTTATTATGGATCCCCATTAGTTCCTGCCAAGGCAGCAGCTACTCTTCCTGGGGTTTATTATGGATCCCCATTAGTTCCTGCCAAGGCAGCAGCTACTCTTCCTGGGGTTTATTATGGATCCCCATTAGTTCCTGCCAAGGCAGCAGCTACTCTTCCTGGGGTTTATTATGGATCCCCATTAGTTCCTGCCAAGGCAGCAGCTACTCTTCCTGGGGTCCAGCAAAATTAAGGCAGTTATACAATTTTAAAAACATTACAATACATTCACAACAGATTTCACAACACACTGTGTGCCCTCAGGCCCCTACTCCACCACTACCACATATCTACAGTACAAAATTCATGTGTACGTGTGTGTATAGTGCGTATGTTATCATGTGTGTGTGCATGTGTCTGTGCCTATGTTTGTGTTGCTTCACAGTCCTGTTCCATAAGGTGTATTTTTATCTGTTTTTTAATCTAATTTTACTGCTTGCATCTGTTAATTGATGTGGAATAGAGTTCCATGTAGTCATGGCTCTATGTAGTACTGTGTCCCTCTCATAGATCCAGCAGCAGACTATGATCAATAATGTCAAAAGCAGCACTGAAGTCTAACAAAACAGCCCCCACAATCTTTTTATCATCAATTTCTCTCAGCCAATCATCAGTCATTTGTGTAAGTGCTGTGCTTGTTGAATGTCCTTCCCTATAATCGTGCTGAAAGTCTGTTGTCAATTTGAGTACTGTAATATAGCATTGTATCTGGTCAAATACAATTTTTTCCAAAACTTTACTAAGGGTTGGTAACAGGCTGATTGGTCGGCTATTTGAGCCAGTAAAGGGGGCTTCACTATTCTTAGGTAGTGAAAGGACTTTAGCTTCCCTCCAGGCCTGGGGGCACACACTTTCTAGTAGGCTTAAATTGAAAATATGGCAAATAGGAGTGGCAATATCGTCCTCTGTTATCCTCAGTAATTTTCCATCCAAGTTGTCAGACCCCGGTGGCTTGTCATTGTTGATAGACAACAATAATATTTTCACCTCTTCCACACTCACTTTACGGAATTCAAAATTACATTGCTTTTCTTTCATAATTTGGATGTGTAGTGTCAGCGTTTGTTGCTGGCATGTCATGCCTAAGTTTGTTAATCTTTCCAATGAACAAATCATTAAAGTAGTTGGCAATATCAGTGGGTTCTGTGATGAATGAGCCATCTGATTCAATGAATTATGGAGCTGAGTTTGCCTTTTTTCCCAAAATTTCATTTAAGGTGCTCGAAAGCTTTTTACTATCATTCTTTATGTCATTTATCTTTGTTTCATAGTGTAGTTTCTTCTTCTTTTTATTCAGTTTAGTCACATGATTTCTCAATTTGCAGTACGTTTGCCAATCGGTTGTGCAGCCAGACTTATTTGCCATACGTTTAGCCTCATCCCTCTCAATCATACAGTTTTTCAATTCCTCATCAATCCACAGGGATTTAACAGTTTTTACAGTCATTTTCTTAATGGGGGCATGATTATTAGTAACTGGAATAAGCAATTTCATAAATGTGTCAAGTGCAGTGTCTGGTTGCTCCTCATTACACACCACGGACCAGCAAATATTATTTACATCATCAACATAGGAATCACTACAAAACTTATTGTATGACCTCTTATACACTATATTAGGCCCAGCCTTTGGATCTTTGGTTTTCCTAGATATGGCTACTATATTGTGATCACTACATCCAATGGATTTGGATACTGCTTTCAAGCACATTTCTGTGTTGTTTGTAAAAACCCTGGTAGGTTGACTGATAACCTGAACCAGGTTGCAGGAACTGGTTACAGTTTGACGCTTTTTCTTGAGTGGGCAGTTTGATGAAAGCCAGTCAATATTTAAATCACCCATAAAATATACCTCTCTGTTGATATCTCATACATTATCAAGCATTTCACACATGTTATCCAGATACTGACTGTTAGCACTTGGTGGTCTATAGCAGCTTCCCACCAGAATGGGCTTTAGGTGAGGCAGATGAACCTGTAGCCATATTACTTCAACAGTATTTAACATGAGATCCTCTCTAAGCTATACAGGAATGTGGTTCTGAATATAAACAGCAACACCTCCACCATTTGCATTTCTGTATTTTCTGTAAATGTTATTACCTTGTAATCGAAGGTAATACAGTACATTCGGAAAGTATTCAGACCCCTTGACTTTTTCCACATTTTGTTATGTTACAGCCTTATTCTAAAATGGATTCAATAAAACAATTTCCTCATTAATCTACAGACAATACCACATAATGACGAAGTGAAAACAGGTTTTTAGAAATCCTTGCAAATAAAAAAACAAGATACCTTATTTAAATTAGTATTAAGACCCTTTGCTATGGGACTCGAAATTGAGCTCAGGTGCATCCTGTTTCCATTGATCATCCATGAGATGTTTCTACAACTGGATTGGAGTCCACCTGTTGTAAATTCAATTGATTGGACATGATTTGGAAAGGCACACATCTGTCTGTATAAGGTCCCACAGTTGACAGTGCATGTCAGAGCAAAAACCAAGCCATGAGTTCGAAGGAAATGTCCGTAGAGTTCCGAGACAGGATTGTGTCGAGGCACAAGTTTGGAACCACCAAGACTCTTCCTAGAGCTGGCCACCCAGCCAAACTGAGCAATCGGTGGAGAAGGGCCTTGGTCAGGGAGGTGACCAAGAACCTGATGGTCACACTGACAGAGCTCCAGAGTTCCTCTGTGGAGATGGGTGAACCTTCCAGAAGGACAACCGTCTCTGCAGCACTCCACCAATCAGGCCTTTATGGTAGAGTGGCCAGACAGAAGTCACTCCTCAGTAAAAGTCATGACAGCCCGCTTGAAGTTTGCCAAAAGGCACCTAAAGGACTCTCAGACCATGAGAAACAAGATTCTCTGGTCTGATGAAACCAAGATTGAACTATTTTGCCTGAATGCGAAGCGTAACGTCTGGATGAATCCTGGCACCATCCCTACGGTGAAGCATGGTGGTTGCAGCATCATGCTGTGGGGAGGTTTTTCAGCGGCAGGGACAGGGAGACTATTCAGGATTGAGAGAAAGATGAACGGAGCAAAGTACAGAGAGATCCTTGATGAAAACCTGCTCCATAGTGCTCAGGACCTCAGACTGGGGTGAAGGTACACCTGAAAATAGCTGTGCAGCAATGTTCTACATCCAACCTGACAGAGCTTGATAGGATCTGCAGAGTAGAATGGGAGAAACTCCCCAAATACAGGAGTGCCAAGCTTGTAGCGTCATACCAAAGAAGACTCAAGGCTGTACTCGCTGCCAAAGGTGCTTCAACAAAGTACTGAGTAAAGGGTCTGAATACTTATGTAAATGTGATATTTCAGTTTATTGTAGTTTTTTTTTACAAACATTTCTTAAAACCAGTTTTTGCTTTGTCATTATATTTTAGAATAAGGCTGTAACGTAACAAAATGTGGAAAAAGTCAAGGGGTCTGAATGCTTTTCAAATGCACTTTACAGTGTTGTAACAATTTGCAAATAGTTAAAGGTAAAATAAATAAACATAAATAAATATGGGTTGTATTTACAATGGTGTTTGCTGTTCACTGGTTGCCTTTTTCTTGTGGCAACAGGTCACAAATATTGCTGCTGTGATTGCACACTGTGTTATTTCACCCATTAGACATTGGAGTTGATCAAAATTGGGTTTGTTTTTGACCAGATTTAATAATTTAACCAGATCCTAATTGGTTGTCAAATTGTATGTTTCTTTTGATGACATAGAAGGCCCTCTCTCTTTTCTCCCTCTCCTCTCTCTCTCTAGGTCATATCAGTGCCCACACATCAAAGGTAGCTCTGCTCCGGAAGCTGCCAGAAAACTGGAAACCCAACGCTTCCTGTGACTTCAAGTGAGCTTCCTTAAGGACAGGAGAGCCATACTACAGAAATGCATCTGATCTATTCATCACTATTCAAAATAGCTTTCCTCAGTGATCATTGTAGCGTTACAATCAGTGATGTATGTTGGAATAATGATCTAATATCTATTGTCTTCAGTCCAACCTGATGTCATCTATTGTCTCTCTTCTCTCTCTCCTCGCTCACTTCTGTCCTCTTGTCTCTCTCTCTCTCCTCTCCTCTCCTCTCCTCTCCTCTCCTCTCCTCTCCTCTCCTCTCCTCTGTCTCTCCTCTCCTCTCCTCTCCTCTCCTCTCCTCTCCTCTCCTCTCCTCTCCTCTCCTCTCCTCTCCTCTCCTCTCCTCTCCTCTCCTCTCCTCTCCTCTCCTCTCCTCTCCTCTCCTCTCCTCTCCTCTCCTCTCCTCTCCTCTCCTCTCCTCTCCTCTGTCTCTACTCTCCTCTGTCTCTACTCTCCTCTCCTCTCCTCTCCTCTCCTCTCCTCTCCTCTCCTCTCTCCTCTCCTCTGTCTCTACTCTCCTCTCTCTCTACTGTCCTCTCCTCTCCTCGCCTCTACACTCCTCTTCTCTCTCCTCTCCTCTCTCTACTCTTCACTCCTCATCTCTACTCTACTCTACTCTACAATCCTCTCCTCTCCTCTCCTCTCCTCTCCTCTCTCTCCTCTCTCTCTCTCCTCTACTCTCCTTTCTCTCCTCTCTCTCTATCCTCTCTCTCCCCCTCTCTCTCTCCTCTCTCTCTCTCCTCTCCTCTCCTCTCTCTCTCCTCTCTCTCTCTCCTCTCTCCTCTCTCTCCCTCTCTCCTCTCTCTCTCTCTCTCCTCTCTCTCCTCTACTCTCCTCTCTCTCTTCTCTCTCCTTCCTCTCTTCTCTCTCTTCTCTCTCCTCTCTCTCCTCTCTCTCCTCTCTCTCTCTCCCTCTCTCCTCTCTCTCCCTCTCTCCTCTCCTTTCTCTCCTCTCTCTCTCCTCTACTCTCCTCTACTCTCCTCTCTCTCTCCTCTCTCTCTCTCCTCTCTCTCTCTTCTCCTCTCCTCTTTCTCCTCTCTCCTCTGTCTGCTGTCCTCCTTCTCCTCTCTCTCTCCACCCTGCAGACCAGCCAAGTCCCTCAACATACTGCATCATCTGCTGAAGAAGATCACTGGGTGAGTTGACTTCCTCTTACTGTCTGAGTTGACTTCCTCTTACTGGTGAGTTGACTTCCTGTTACTGGTGAGTTGACTTCCTCTTCCTGGTGAGTTGACTTCCTGTTACTGGTGAGTTGACTTCCTCTTACTGGTGAGTTGACTTCCTCTTCCTGGTTTCCCGTCACGCTGTGTTGTGAAGGTGGTGTAATGTCTTCCACATTTTATTGTAGTGTAACATTTATTTTATTTTATTGTCACACACCATATAGATGCAGTGTAATGTATTGTTTTACAGGGTCAGCCATAGTAGTACGGTGTCCCTGGAGCAAATTAGGGTTAAGTGACTTGCTCAAGGGCACATCAACAGATTTTTAACTTTGTCGTTGTGGGTATTCGAACCAGCGACCTTTCGTTTACTGGCCCATCACCTAGTGTAGTATTAGGGATGGGCATTTGAAATGATTTCACTATTCAAATAATATCATGATACAGTCTTCACACCCCTTGACAACAAAAATGTTGTGTTAAAGCCTGAATTAAAAATGGATTCAATTGAGATGTTGTGTCCCTGGCCTACACACAGTAATGAAATGTATTGAGTCAATAAGTATTCAACCCCTTTCTTATGGCAAGCCTAAATAAGTTCAGGTGTAAAAATGTACTTTACAATTGAATTGAAATTAGGCCTAACTGAATGATAAGGAGGGTGAACAGGTTGATTTAATTTAGAAAGACAATCGTGTAATTATGAGTTTGATTTATGCCTTTTTATCAGCTGCAAATCATTTGACCGCGCGCCTTGTGGGTTGATACCATTCTCTTTTATGTTTTATTTACTGTAACTCTGTTACTAATCCAAACTACACCTAAACTACACCCAAACTACACCTAAACTACACCCAAACTACACCTAAACTACACCCAAACTACACCTAAACTACACCCAAACTACACCCAAACTACACCTAAACTACACCTAAACTACACCCAAACTACACCCAAACTATACCCAAACTATACCCAAACTACACCTAAACTACACCTAAACTACACCCAAACTACACCCAAACTATACCCAAACTATACCCAAACTACACCCAAACTACACCCAAACTACACCCAAACGACACCCAAACGACACCCAAACGACACCCAAACGACACCCAAACTACACCCAAACTACACCTAATCTACACCTAAACTACACCTAAACTACACCTAAACTACAACCAAACTACACCCAAACTACACCCAAACTATACCCAAACTACACCCAAACTACACCCAAACTACACCCAAACTATACCCAAACTACACCTAAACTACACCTAAACTACACCCAAACTAAACCTAAACTACACCCAAACTACACCCAAACTACACCCAAACTACACCCAAACTACACCTAAACTACACCAAAACTACACCTAAACTACACCCAAACTACACCCAAACTACACCCAAACTACACCCAAACTACACCTAAACTACACCCAAACTACACCCAAACTACACCCAAACTACACCCAAACTACACCCAAACTACACCTAAACTACACCTAAACTACACCTAAACTACACCCAAACTACACCCAAACTACACCTAAACTACACCCAAACTACACCCAAACTACACCTAAACTACACCCAAACTACACCTAAACTACACCCAAACTACACCCAAACTACACCCAAACTACACCCAAACTACACCCAAACTACACCCAAACTACACCCAAACTACACCCAAACTACACCCAAACTACACCCAAACTACACCCAAACTACACCCAAACTACACCCAAACTACACCCAAACTACACCCAAACTACACCCAAACTACACCCAAACTACACCCAAACTACACCCAAACTACACCTAAACTACACACAAACTACACCCAAACTACACCTAAACTACACCCGAACTACACCTGAACTACACCCAAACTACACCTAAACTACACCCAAACTACACCCAAACTACACCCAAACTACACCCAAACTACACCTTGACTACACCTAAACTACACCTTGACTACACCTAAACTACACCCAAACTACACCTAAACTACACCCAAACTACACCCAAACTAATTTCACACATAATAAGAGTTAGCCTATAGACAATAATCTGATGAGTGACAATATTAGGACTATCAGTTGTCAGATTGTCCATGAAGAGACGGGCGCATCTTGTAATTGACAGATGCAGGGAAAGAAGCATCACTTTATCAAGTCCTCCTCCAGAGTCACATGCAGGTAAAACATTGTGATTTCTATATAGAATCTGAAAGAGCATATTCTGCACGTTCAATGACACTTATCTTTGAATATCTGTGCTGTCCGTGCATTGAGCACATGACCACTGGCGCGGCAGCATTTCTCTGGCTACTGGCGCGGCAGCATTTCTCTGGCCACTAAGGAGAGACTAGCAACATAATAAACATAATGAAAATATTCTGTCGTCAATGGATGAACGGGCGCTAGAAACTGATCATGGTGCAAACTGAGAGTGGTTAGCCGCCGTGGTCAATGGCTTTCCATATCTGGGGAGAGATGAAACCAGGTGAGCGACTGTCTGAGACTGTGGTGTTGATACTCCTGGAGCTTTACATGGGCAAAGGCAGAAATGTGACCATGGACAACTTCTTCACATTCATTTCCCTGGCAGACAAGTTGATTAAAAAGAAGACTAGCCTGCTAGGAGCTGCTCAGAACAACATACCATTGGAGCTGGACTCCACATCAGTGATGGAGCGTGGGAAAGCAACTCTCCCGGTGTACAGAGTGTTTCATCCTCAGCACCATCTGGATCTGTCTTCCCCAAGCACCACAGCTCCCACTGGGGAACAGAAGACCCAATGTCAAGGCAGCAGGTCCTGCTCTCCCTCGTCCCCAAGCACCACAGCTCCCACTGGGGAACAGAAGACCCAATGTCAAGGCAGCAGGTCCTGCTCTCCCTCTTCCCCAAGCACCACAGCTCCCACTGGGGAACAGAAGACCCAATGTCAAGGCAGCAGGTCCTGCTCTCCCTCTTCCCCAAGCACCACAGCTCCCACTGGGGAACAGAAGACCCAATGTCAAGGCAGCAGGTCCTGCTCTCCCTCTTCCCCAAGCACCACAGCTCCCACTGGGGAACAGAAGACCCAATGTCAAGGCAGCAGGTCCTGCTCTCCCTCTTCCCCAAGCACCACAGCTCCCACTGGGGAACAGAAGACCCAATGTCAAGGCAGCAGGTCCTGCTCTCCCTCGTCCCCAAGCACCACAGCTCCCACTGGGGAACAGAAGACCCAATGTCAAGGCAGCAGGTTCTGCTCTCCCTCGTCCCCAAGCACCACAGCTCCCACTGGGGAACAGAAGACCCAATGTCAAGGCAGCAGGTGCACATGAAACAAGGCCCATGAAAACTGTGCAGTGCAAACGATTTGTTTGTGGGGTTTGCTCACACAAAGCCTCGAAGCTGTGTGCAGACTGTGGACCCAAAGCATAAAGAGAAGATGAGATTGATTGATGTGTAAAGGCACGGGTGTAAGGACACAATACAGTGTCTGATACAATCAACCAATGACTGTTTCTATATCTTGTCATTCATATATTTCCATGCAATTCATCCTTTACAATTGTTTATACAGCAAATACAGCAAATACAGCAAATACAGCAAATCCAGCAAATATAGCAAATACAGCAAATCCTTTCTACTTTGTCAAAAGAAGCTGAACTTTATTAAGGTCCTCTGTAGCTCAGCTGGTAGAGCGCATAAATGGCATATTATTATTATTATTATTAATTACTCTATTAATAATCTAATCTACAAATAAGTTGATAAAATTTGATTCCAGTGTAATGTTTTTATTGTAATGGAAACTAAAACAGGCTTACGTTTTTCCAGGACTTTGTAGAATTATACAAAACATATCCTTGACTCTATCTTAGTTTTTTAAAATAAAAGTTGATGACAACTTTTGAACGGTAGTGTATGAACAGACTGTTACACTACCAATCAGGTTTGTTCAAATAGGATCCATCTCATTGGTCAGTGCTGATCAGTGATCCACCATGCATCCCTACACCTTCCCCCTAGCCCTTTAGGGTGCACAGATCTGAATGGAAGCAATGAAGTGGGGGGCGGCAGTTAGCTTAGTGGTTAAGAGCGTTGTGCCAGTAACCGAAAGGTCGCTAGCTCTAATCCCCGAGCCGACTAGGTGAAAAATCTGTCGATGTGCCCTTGAGCAAGGCACTTAACCCTACTTGGATAAGAGCGTCTGCTAAATGACTAAAATGCAAAATGTAAATGTAATGACAGCTTTGCACACTCTTGAGATTCTCTCAACCAGCTTCACCTGGAATGCTTTTCCAACAGTCTTGAAGGAGTTCCCACAAACACTACCGTTCAAAAGTTTGGGGTCACTTAGAAATTAGAAAAATATATATTTTTTTAACCATTAAAATAACATCAAAATGATCAGAAATATAGTGTAGACATTGTTAATGTTGTAAATGGCTATTGTAGCTGGAAATGGCTGAATTTTAATGGTATATCTACATAGGCATACAGAGGCCCATTATCACAACCATCAGTCCTGTGTTCCAATGGTACGTTGTGTTTGCTAATCCAAATTTATAATTTAAAAAAGCTAATTGATCATTAGAAAACCCTTTTGCAATTATGTTAGCACAGCTGAAAGCTGTTGTGTTGATTTAAAGAAGCAAGTCTTGAGACTAGTTGAGTATATGGAGCATCAGCAATTGTGAGATCGATTACAGGCTCAAAATGGCCAGAAACATTTACATTTTAGTCATTTAGCAGACGCTCTTATCCAGAGCGACTTACATCAGCAATTAGGGTTAAGTGCCTTGCTTAAGGGCACATCGACAGATTTTTCACCTAGTCGGCTCGGGGATTAGAACCAGCGACCTTTCGGTTACTGGCACAACGCTCTTACCCACTAAGCTACCTGCCGCCCTAGAAACAAATAACTTTCTTCTGAAACTCGTCAGTCTATTCTTGTTCTGAGAATGAAGGCTATTCCATGCAAGAAATTGCCAAGAAACTGAAGATCTCGTATAACGCTGTGAACTACTCCCTTCACAGAACAGCTCAAACTGGCTTTAACCAGAATAGAAAGAGGAGTGGGAGGCCCCGGTGCACAACTGAGCAAGAGGACAAATACATTAGAGTGTCTAGTTTGAGAAACAGACGCCTCACAGGTCCTCAACTGGCAGCTTCATTAAATAGTACCCGCAAAACACCAGTCTCAACGTCAACATTGAAGAGGCGACTCTGGGATGCTGACCTTCTAGGCAGAGTTGCAAAGAAAAAGCCATATCTCAGACTGGCCAATAAAAAGAAAAAATTAAGATGGGCAAAAGAACACAGACACTGGACAGATGAAGATTGGAAAAAAGTGTTATGGACAGACGAATCAAAGTTTGAGGTGTTTGGATCACAAAGAAGAACATTTGTGAGACGCAGACCAAATGAAAAGATGCTGGAGGAGTGCTTGATGCCATCTGTCAAGCATGGTGGAGGCAATGTGATGGTCTGGGGGTGCTTTGGTGGTGGTAAAGTGGGGGATTTGTACAGGGTAAAACGGATCTTGAAGAAGGAAGGCTATCACTCCATTTTGCAACGCCATGCCATACCCTGTGGACGGCGCTTGATTGGAGCCAATTTCCTCCTACAACAGGACAATGACCCAAAGCACAGCTCCAAACTACGCAATAACTATTTAGGGAAGAGGCAGTCAGCTGGTATTCTGTCTATAATGGAGTAGCCAGCACAGTTACCAGATCTCAACCCTATTGAGCTGTTGTGGGAGCAGCTTGACCGTATGGTACGTAAGAAGTGCCCATCAAGCCAATCCAACTTGTGGGAGGTGCTTCAGGAAGCATGGGGTGAAATCTCTTCAGATTACCTCAACAAAGTGCTTTCCTCTCTATCTTAAATAAGCATGCCCCATTCAAAAAATTCCAAACTAAGAACAGATATAGCCCCTGGTTCACCCCAGCCTTGACTGCCCTTGACCAGCACAAAAACATCCTGTGGCGTACTGCATTAGCATCGAACAACCCCCGCAATATGAAACATTTCAGGGAAGTCAGGAACCAATATACACAATCAGTTAGGAAAGCAAAGGCTAGCTTTTTCAAACAGAAATTTGCATCCTGTAGCACTAACTCCAAAACGTTGACTGATAACCTGAACCAGGTTGCAGGCACTAGTTACAGTTTGAAGCTTTCTCTTGAGTGGGCAGCCTGATGAAAGCCAGTCAATATTTAAATCACCCAGAAAATATACCTCTCTGTTGATATCACATACATTATCAAGCATTTCACACGTTATCCAGATACTGACTGTTAGCACTTGGTGGTCTATAGCAGCTTCCCACCAGAATGGGCTTTAGTTGAGGCAGATGAACCTGTAGCCATATTACTTCAACAGTATTTAACATGAGATCCTCTAAGCTTGACAGGAATGTGGTTCTGAATATAAACAGAAACACCTCCACCTTTGGCATTTCTGTCATTTCTGTAGATCTTATAACCATGTATTGCTACCACTGTATTTAAAGGTATTATCTAAGTGAGTTTCAGAGATTGCAAATTATTGATTTCATGAACCTTGTTTCTTGGGCTACATATGTTAACGTGGGCTATTTTTAACACGCCTGTGATGCTTGATTGTTTTCATTGCTTTACTGTTAAGCTTAGCAGAAGTAGACATGCTCATGTTATTTACGTTAGTGCAGGTTGAGCTGCACACAGTGGACTTCCTACTAGGGCACACCACCTCAGTGCTAACAGTATTACTCTGGTTCATAGGCACATGATTACTACATCCAATAGCTGTAGGATCAGCAGAGGCATTCAGGGCAGTTAGACGGACATAAATTAGGTTACTTACAATGTGTCTTCCAACGCCCCGGGATAATGTACATTTGCTGAAGCATTATGACAACTCAGCGACATAATTGTAGGGATTAACTGAGCTGGACTTGGGTCATTGATAAGTCATTGTCTCAACGCAGCCTTATAATGCTGTGAAATTATCCAGGAACTCAAATTATTTGGGTGGTTCCCATCCTCCTTATAAAACGAGCTTTGTTTCCAGAAGGTATCACAATTGTCAATAAATGTTACACACACAGAGCTGGAATAGTCACGCAGCCAGTTATGGAGTGCTAAAAGTCTAGTGAAACGTTCAATGCCACGATTTAGGGAGGGATATTATGGGCCGTTTGTTGGTGTCAAGGAGAGACCCAATCAGATCTTTAAAATCCATCTTCAGCTGTTTTTAGCTGCCCTTCATGTCATTGAATCCCACATGAACTATGATAGACTCACTTTCCTGATGCTGGTTTAAAATGTTTGGGAGCAGCTTATTGATGCCCTATACTGTAAAGGTTTGGTTCCAGGGACTGAGACATTTCTCACCATTGAACTTCCCAATACAACGGGCGGAGAAGGAAATGGAGAAATCTGCCATTCCTACCCCTCACAGTTGTGTCTGGGTGCCACTATCTGATCTCTGTATCTATAGGTTATCTGAGGGCCACTCTCTGATCTGTGTGTTGTAACGGTTTTGACTTGAGGTTATTGTTTGTTAGGGGTGCCAGGTAGGTTGTGCCTACCAGAGAAAATATTGATTTCTCCTTTTTGCTTCTGAGGGAATGAGTCCTGTCCAGTCCATCACGTCTACACCAGTACAAAGGACTCATGTAAATGTCAGTATGGAAATAAACAACTGTGTTCTTTTGCGTTGGTTGTATTACCAAAATAATTGATCACACAGTCAATATAAGTCACAAAACAATAACAACCTTGGTTCACTGGTAAATGTCCCGTACCCCGGGCATAAAAAAAAGTCCAGCCCGGTAAATTAGTGCATTGAACCCAAGTGACCTCAGTCATGCAATCCGATTGCAATAAACTCCCGTTCCACACAATAAACTCCCGTTCCACACAATAAACTCCCGTTCCACACAATAAACTCCCGTTCCACACAATAAACTCCCGTTCCACACAATAAACTCCCGTTCCACACAATAAACTCCCGTTCCACACAATAAACTCCCGTTCCACACAATAAACTCCCGTTCCACACAATAAACTCCCGTTCCACACAATAAACTCCCGTTCCACACAATAAAGAGTATCAGAAATCTCAGTAGTCACCTACAACTGAACACATAAACCAACACGGTATTAATCACCCCAAAACAAATGAAATACTGTATGCAAAAAAAAGTAGTAGTCGGTCAGTCAGACAATCCAATCCGCCAACAGATCTCCAGTGGAAAGGCCACGGAGAACAGCGGAGACCAACAGATCTCCAGTGGAAAGGCCACGGAGAACAGCGGAGACCAACAGATCTCCAGTGGAAAGGCCACGGAGAACAGCGGAGACCAACAGATCTCCAGCGAGGAAGGCCACGGAGAACAGCGGAGACCAACAGATCTCCAGCGAGGAAGGCCACGGAGAACAGCGGAGAACAGCGGAGACCAACAGATCTCCAGTGGAAAGGCCACGGAGAACAGCGGAGAACAGCGTTGATCAGTGGTCCAACAATAGAAAGAAGTAGATCCGATACTGGTTGATCCTGCGACACGACTACAGTACAACAACAACACAAACTGGGTGTGAAAGAGCTTCAAGCTGAGGGTTGAACGCTACCTCTCTCGCGCCACGGTCACAACCCACAGCTGATGCTGGCTATTTAATAGGGAATTAATGGGGAAGCGCCCCATTGGCAGGAGAAGCACTGAGACGGTTCAGACAAATACAGCGCCGTCACAGTGTCTATAGGTTAACTGAGGGTCACTTTCTGATCTTTGTCTATAGGTTAACTGAGGGCCACTTTCTGAACTGTGTCTATAGGTTAACTGAGGGCCACTTTCTGATCTTTGTCTATAGGTTAACTGAGGGCCACTTTCTGAACTGTGTCTATAGGTTAACTGAGGGCCACTTTCTGATCTTTGTCTATAGGTTAACTGAGGGCCACTATCTGATTGGTCATAAGGCAGGGGAGCCCTTCGTAACCATCTTCAAGGCAGCGGAGGGGCGAAGGATTGTCCGAGGGGCCTACGACCTACAGCAGACCCATAGCAGCACGCCCCCTCCCTCTGCCCTCTGCCCTCTGCCCTGGGTACCGCTGGACCCCACGCTGGTCCTACCCTTCCACCAGAAACACAGCCGGCCACCCTGCACCTTCCCCCCTCCAGACCTGCAGCATGGACACAAGGTAACCTTAACCCCTAGTCTTAACCCCTAATCCTAATCCCCAACAAGACCTGCAGCAGCACAAGGTAACCTTAACCCCTAGTCTTAACCCCTAATACTAATCCCCAACAAGACCTGCAGCAGCACAAGGTAACCTTAACCCCTAGTCTTAACCCCTAGTCTTAACCCCCAACAAGACCTGCAGCAGCACAAGGTAACCTTAACCCCTAGTCTTAACCCCTAATCATAATCCCCAACAAGACCTGCAGCAGCACAAGGTAACCTTAACCCCTAGTCTTAACCCCTAATCCTAATCCCCTCCAGACCTGCAGCAGCACAAGGTAACCTTAACCCCTAGTCTTAACCCCTAATCCTAATCCCCTCCAGACCTGCAGCAGCACAAGGTAACCTTAACCCCTAGTCTTAACCCCTAATCCTAATCCCCAACAAGACCTGCAGCAGCACAAGGTAACCTTAACCCCTAGTCTTAACCCCTAATCATAATCCCCAACAAGACCTGCAGCAGCACAAGGTAACCTTAACCCCTAGTCTTAACCCCTAATACTAATCCCCAACAAGACCTGCAGCAGCACAAGGTAACCTTAACCCCTAGTCTTAACCCCTAATACTAATCCCCAACAAGACCTGCAGCAGCACAAGGTAACCTTAACCCCTAGTCTTAACCCCTAATACTAATCCCCAACAAGACCTGCAGCAGCACAAGGTAACCTTAACCCCTAGTCTTAACCCCTAATCCCAATCCCCTCCAGACCTGCAGCAGCACAAGGTAACCTTAACCCCTAGTCTTAACCCCTAATCCTAATCCCCTCCCTACCTGCAGCAGCACAAGGTAACCTTAACCCCTAGTCTTAACCCCTAATCCTAATCCCCTCCAGACCTGCAGCAACACAAGGTAACCTTAACCCCTAGTCTTAACCCCTAATCCTAATCCCCAACAAGACCTGCAGCAGCACAAGGTAACCTTAACCCCTAGTCTTAACCCCTAATCCTAATCCCCAACAAGACCTGCAGCAGCACAAGGTAACCTTAACCCCTAGTCTTAACCCCTAATACTAATCCCCAACAAGACCTGCAGCAGCACAAGGTAACCTTAACCCCTAGTCTTAACCCCTAATCCTAATCCCCTCCAGACCTGCAGCAGCACAAGGTAACCTTAACCCCTAGTCTTAACCCCTAATCCTAATCCCCAACAAGACCTGCAGCAGCACAAGGTAACCTTAACCCCTAGTCTTAACCCCTAATCCTAATCCCCAACAAGACCTGCAGCAGCACAAGGTAACCTTAACCCCTAGTCTTAACCCCTAATCCTAATCCCCTCCAGACCTGCAGCAGCACAAGGTAACCTTAACCCCTAGTCTTAACCCCTAATCCTAATCCCCTCCAGACCTGCAGCAGCACAAGGTAACCTTAACCCCTAGTCTTAACCCCTAATCCTAATCCCCAACAAGACCTGCAGCAGCACAAGGTAACCTTAACCCCTAGTCTTAACCCCTAATGCTAATCCCCAACAAGACCTGCAGCAGCACAAGGTAACCTTAACCCCTAGTCTTAACCCCTAATCCTAATCCCCAACAAGACCTGCAGCAGCACAAGGTAACCTTAACCCCTAGTCTTAACCCCTAATCCTAATCCCCTCCAGACCTGCAGCAGCACAAGGTAACCTTAACCCCTAGTCTTAACCCCTAATCCTAATCCCCTCCAGACCTGCAGCAGCACAAGGTAACCTTAACCCCTAGTCTTAACCCCTAATCCTAATCCCCAACAAGACCTGCAGCAGCACAAGGTAACCTTAACCCCTAGTCTTAACCCCTAATCCTAATCCCCAACAAGACCTGCAGCAGCACAAGGTAACCTTAACCCCTAGTCTTAACCCCTAATCCTAATCCCCTCCAGACCTGCAGCAGCACAAGGTAACCTTAACCCCTAGTCTTAACCCCTAATCCTAATCCCCTCCAGACCTGCAGCAGCACAAGGTAACCTTAACCCCTAGTCTTAACCCCTAATCCTAATCCCCAACAAGACCTGCAGCAGCACAAGGTAACCTTAACCCCTAGTCTTAACCCCTAATCCTAATCCCCTCCAGACCTGCAGCAGCACAAGGTAACCTTAACCCCTAGTCTTAACCCCTAATCCTAATCCCCTCCAGACCTGCAGCAGCACAAGGTAACCTTAACCCCTAGTCTTAATCCCTAATCCTAATCCCCAACAAGACCTGCAGCAGCACAAGGTAACCTTAACCCCTAGTCTTAACCCCTAATCCTAATCCCCTCCAGACCTGCAGCAGCACAAGGTAACCTTAACCCCTAGTCTTAACCCCTAATCCTAATCCCATCCAGACCTGCAGCAGCACAAGGTAACCTTAACCCCTAGTCTTAACCCCTAATCCTAATCCCCAACAAGACCTGCAGCAGCACAAGGTAACCTTAACCCCTAGTCTTAACCCCTAATCCTAATCCCCTCCAGACCTGCAGTAGCACAAGGTAACCTTAACCCCTAGTCTTAACCCCTAATCCTAATCCCCAACAAGACCTGCAGCAGCACAAGGTAACCTTAACCCCTAGTCTTAACCCCTAATCCTAATCCCCAACAAGACCTGCAGCAGCACAAGGTAACCTTAACCCCTAGTCTTAACCCCTAATCCTAATCCCCAACAAGACCTGCAGCAGCACAAGGTAACCTTAACCCCTAGTCTTAACCCCTAATCCTAATCCCCAACAAGACCTGCAGCAGCACAAGGTAACCTTAACCCCTAGTCTTAACCCCTGATCCTAATCCCCAACAAGACCTGCAGCAGCACAAGGTAACCTTAACCCCTAGTCTTAACCCCTAATCCTAATCCCCAACAAGACCTGCAGCAGCACAAGGTAACCTTAACCCCTAGTCTTAACCCCTAATCCTAATCCCCAACAAGACCTGCAGCAACACAAGGTAACCTTAACCCCTAGTCTTAACCCCTAATCCTAATCCCCAACAAGACCTGCAGCAGCACAAGGTAACCTTAACCCCTAGTCTTAACCCCTAATGCTAATCCCCAACAAGACCTGCAGCAACACAAGGTAACCTTAACCCCTAGTCTTAACCCCTAATCCTAATCCCCAACAAGACCTGCAGCAGCACAAGGTAACCTTAACCCCTAGTCTTAACCCCTAATCCTAATCCCCAACAAGACCTGCAGCAGCACAAGGTAACCTTAACCCCTAGTCTTAACCCCTAATCCTAATCCCCAACAAGTCCTGCAGCAGCACAAGGTAACCTTAACCCCTAGTCTTAACCCCTAATGCTAATCCCCAACAAGACCTGCAGCAACACAAGGTAACCTTAACCCCTAGTCTTAACCCCTAATCCTAATCCCCAACAAGACCTGCAGCAGCACAAGGTAACCTTAACCCCTAGTCTTAACCCCTAATCCTAATCCCCAACAAGACCTGCAGCAGCACAAGGTAACCTTAACCCCTAGTCTTAACCCCTAATCCTAATCCCCTCCAGACCTGCATCAGCACAAGGTAACCTTAACCCCTAGTCTTAACCCCTAATGCTAATCCCCAACAAGACCTGCAGCAACACAAGTTAACCTTAACCCCTAGTCTTAACCCCTAATCCTAATCCCCAACAAGACCTGCAGCAGCACAAGGTAACCTTAACCCCTAGTCTTAACCCCTAATCCTAATCCCCAACAAGACCTGCAGCAGCACAAGGTAACCTTAACCCCTAGTCTTAACCCCTAATCCTAATCCCCTCCAGACCTGCAGCAGCACAAGGTAACCTTAACCCCTAGTCTTAACCCCTAATGCTAATCCCCAACAAGACCTGCAGCAGCACAAGGTAACCTTAACCCCTAGTCTTAACCCCTAATCCTAATCCCCAACAAGACCTGCAGCAGCACAAGGTAACCTTAACCCCTAGTCTTAACCCCTAATCCTAATCCCCAACAAGACCTGCAGCAGCACAAGGTAACCTTAACCCCTAGTCTTAACCCCTAATCCTAATCCCCAACAAGACCTGCAGCAGCACAAGGTAACCTTAACCCCTAGTCTTAACCCCTAATCCTAATCCCCAACAAGACCTGCAGCAGCACAAGGTAACCTTAACCCCTAGTCTTAACCCCTAATCCTAATCCCCAACAAGTCCTGCAGCAGCACAAGGTAACCTTAACCCCTAGTCTTAACCCCTAATGCTAATCCCCAACAAGACCTGCAGCAACCCAAGGTAACCTTAACCCCTAGTCTTAACCCCTAATCCTAATCCCCAACAAGACCTGCAGCAGCACAAGGTAACCTTAACCCCTAGTCTTAACCCCTAATCCTAATCCCCCTCCAGACCTGCATTATGGACACAAGGTAACCGTAACCCCTAGTCTTAACCCCTAATCCTAATCCCCTCCAGACCTGCAGCAGCACAAGGTAACCTTAACCCCTAGTCTTAACCCCTAATGCTAATCCCCAACAAGACCTGCAGCAACACAAGGTAACCTTAACCCCTAGTCTTAACCCCTAATCCTAATCCCCAACAAGACCTGCAGCAGCACAAGGGAACCTTAACCCCTAGTCTTAACCCCTAATCCTAATCCCCAACAAGACCTGCAGCAGCACAAGGTAACCTTAACCCCTAGTCTTAACCCCTAATCCTAATCCCCTCCAGACCTGCAGCAGCACAAGGTAACCTTAACCCCTAGTCTTAACCCCTAATCCTAATCCCCAACAAGACCTGCAGCAGCACAAGGTAACCTTAACCCCTAGTCTTAACCCCTAATCCTAATCCCCAACAAGACCTGCAGCAGCACAAGGTAACCTTAACCCCTAGTCTTAACCCCTAATGCTAATCCCCAACAAGACCTGCAGCAGCACAAGGTAACCTTAACCCCTAGTCTTAACCCCTAATCCTAATCCCCAACAAGTCCTGCAGCAGCACAAGGTAACCTTAACCCCTAGTCTTAACCCCTAATCCTAATCCCCAACAAGTCCTGCAGCAGCACAAGGTAACCTTAACCCCTAGTCTTAACCCCTAATGCTAATCCCCAACAAGACCTGCAGCAACCCAAGGTAACCTTAACCCCTAGTCTTAACCCCTAATCCTAATCCCCAACAAGACCTGCAGCAGCACACGGTAACCTTAACCCCTAGTCTTAACCCCTAATCCTAATCCCCCTCCAGACCTGCATTATGGACACAAGGTAACCGTAACCCCTAGTCTTAACCCCTAATCCTAATCCCCTCCAGACCTGCAGCAGCACAAGGTAACCTTAACCCCTAGTTTTAACCCCTAATCCAAAAATGTTTTCTAAAAACCTGTTTTCGATTTGTCATTATGGGGTAGATTGATGAGGATTTTTATTTAATCCATTTTAGAAAAGGCTGTAACGTAGCAAAATGTGGAAAAAGTCAAGGGGTCTGAATACTTTCCGAATGCACTGTATATTATCGTATCAGCACCTAAGTATTGTGATAATATCGTATCGTGAGGTCCCTGGGAATTCACCGCCCTATTCCGAACACCAATCAGTCTGACAGGCCTGTGGTGGGCCATCATCAGTCTGACAGGCCTGTGGTGGGCCATCATCAGTCTGACAGGCCTGTGGTGGGCCATCATCAGTCTGACAGGCCTGTGGTGGGCCATCATCAGTCTGACAGGCCTGTGGTGGGCCATCATCAGTCTGACAGGCCTGTGGTGGGCCATCATCAGTCTGACAGGCCTGTGGTGGGCCATCATCAGTCTGACAGGCCTGTGGTGGGCCATCATCAGTCTGACAGGCCTGTGGTGGGCCATCATCAGTCTGACAGGCCTGTGGTGGGCCATCATCAGTCTGACAGGCCTGTGGTGGGCCATCATCAGTCTGACAGGCCTGTGGTGGGCCATCATCAGTCTGACAGGCCTGTGGTGGGCCATCATCAGTCTGACAGGCCTGTGGTGGGCCATCATCAGTCTGACAGGCCTGTGGTGGGCCATCATCAGTCTGACAGGCCTGTGGTGGGCCATCATCAGTCTGACAGGCCTGTGGTGGGCCATCATCAGTCTGACAGGCCTGTGGTGGGCCATCATCAGTCTGACAGGCCTGTGGTGGGCCATCATCAGTCTGACAGGCCTGTGGTGGGCCATCATCAGTCTGACAGGCCTGTGGTGGGCCATCATCAGTCTGACAGGCCTGTGGTGGGCCATCATCAGTCTGACAGGCCTGTGGTGGGCCATCATCAGTCTGACAGGCCTGTGGTGGGCCATCATCAGTCTGACAGGCCTGTGGTGGGCCATCATCAGTCTGACAGGCCTGTGGTGGGCCATCATCAGTCTGACAGGCCTGTGGTGGGCCATCATCAGTCTGACAGGCCTGTGGTGGGCCATCATCAGTCTGACAGGCCTGTGGTGGGCCATCATCAGTCTGACAGGCCTGTGGTGGGCCATCATCAGTCTGACAGGCCTGTGGTGGGCCATCATCAGTCTGACAGGCCTGTGGTGGGCCATCATCAGTCTGACAGGCCTGTGGTGGGCCATCATCAGTCTGACAGGCCTGTGGTGGGCCATCATCAGTCTGACAGGCCTGTGGTGGGCCATCATCAGTCTGACAGGCCTGTGGTGGGCCATCATCAGTCTGACAGGCCTGTGGTGGGCCATCATCAGTCTGACAGGCCTGTGGTGGGCCATCATCAGTCTGACAGGCCTGTGGTGGGCCATCATCAGTCTGACAGGCCTGTGGTGGGCCATCATCAGTCTGACAGGCCTGTGGTGGGCCATCATCAGTCTGACAGGCCTGTGGTGGGCCATCATCAGTCTGACAGGCCTGTGGTGGGCCATCATCAGTCTGACAGGCCTGTGGTGGGCCATCATCAGTCTGACAGGCCTGTGGTGGGCCATCATCAGTCTGACAGGCCTGTGGTGGGTGTTGCTTGGTTGTCATCTGTGTGGTACATAGTCGTCCGGGTTTGGCCGGTGTAGGCCATCATTGTAAATAAGAATTAACTGACTTGTCTAGTTAAATAAAGGTTAAATTTTAAAAAAGGTTGTGTGTCCGTCTAAAGGTTAGTGTTGTCCCCCAACACAGCAGGAACAATGGAGAAAATAACTAGCTGTAGAGATAGTCATGTTGATAACTAGCTGTAGATATTCATGTTAACTAGCTGTAGCGATAGTCATGTTGATAACTAGCTGTAGATATAGTCATGTTGATAACTAGCTGTAGAGATAGTCATGTTGATAACTAGCTGTAGATAGTCATGTTGATAACTAGCTGTAGATAGTCATGTTGATAACTAGCTGTAGAAATATTCATGTTAACTAGCTGTAGAGATAGTCATGTTGATAACTAGCTGTAGAGATAGTCATGTTGATAACTAGCTGTAGAGATAGTCATGTTGATAACTAGCTGTAGAGATAGTCATGTTGATAACTAGCTGTAGAGATAGTCATGTTGATAACTAGCTGTAGATAGTCATGTTGATAACTAGCTGTAGAAATATTCATGTTAACTAGCTGTAGAGATAGTCATGTTGATAACTAGCTGTAGAGATAGTCATGTTGATAACTAGCTGTAGAGATAGACATGTTGATAACTAGCTGTAGAGATAGTCATGTTGATAACTAGCTGTAGAGATAGTCATGTTGATAACTAGCTGTAGAGATAGACATGTTGATAACTAGCTGTAGATAGTCATGTTGATAACTAGCTGTAGATAGTCATGTTGATAACTAGCTGTAGATATTCATGTTGATAACTAGCTGTAGAGATAGTCATGTTGATAACTAGCTGTAGAGATGGTCATGTTGATAACTAGCTGTAGAGATAGTCATGTTGATAACTAGCTGTAGAGATAGTCATGTTGATAACTAGCTGTAGAGATAGTCATGTTGATAACTAGCTGTAGAGATAGTCATGTTGATAACTAGCTGTAGAGATAGTCATGTTGATAACTAGCTGTAGAGATAGTCATGTTGATAACTAGCTGTAGAGATAGTCATGTTGATAACTAGCTGTAGAGATAGTCATGTTGATAACTAGCTGTAGAGATAGTCATGTTGATAACTAGCTGTAGAAATATTCATGTTGATAACTAGCTGTAGAGATATTCATGTTGATAACTAGCTGTAGAGATAGTCATGTTGATAACTAGCTGTAGAGATAGTCATGTTGATAACTAGCTGTAGAGATATTAGTAACTACACTACCGTTCAAAAGTTTGGGGTCACTTAGAAATGTCCTTGTTTTCCATGAAAACATACATGAAATGAGTTTGAATAGGAAATATAGCAAAATGAATAGGAAATGTAGTCATTGACAAGGTTATTATATAATGATTTTTAATTGAAATAATAATTGTGTCCTTCAAACTTAGCTTTCGTCAAAGAATCCTCCATTTGCAGCAATTACAGCCTTGCAGACCTTTGGCATTCTAGTTGTCAATTTCTTGAGGTAATCTGAAGAGATTTCACCCCATGCTTCCTGAAGCACCTCCCACAAATTGGATTGTCTTGATGGGCACTTCTTACGTACCATACGGTCAAGCTGCTCCCACAACAGCTCAATAGGGTTGAGATCTGGTGACTGTGCTGGCTACTCCATTATAGACAGAATACCAGCTGACTGCTTCTTCCCTAAATAGTTCTTGCATAGTTTGGAGCTGTGCTTTGGGTCATTGTCCTGTTGTAGGAGGAAATTGGCTCCAATCAAGTGCCGTCCACAGAGTATGGCATGGCGTTGCAAAATGGATTGTTAGCCTTCCTTCTTCAAGATCCCTGTACAAATCTCCCACTTTACCACCACCAAAGCACCCCCAGACCATCACATTGCCTCCACCATGCTTGACAGATGGCATCAAGCACTCCTCCAGCATCTTTTCATTTGGTCTGCGTCTCACAAATGTTCTTCTTCGTGATCCAAACACCTCAAACTTCAAATTTGTATTTTTTCCAATCTTCCTCTGTCCAGTGTCTGTGTTCTTTTGCCCATCTTAATCTTTTATTTTTATTGGCCAGTCTGAGATATGGCTTTTTCTTTGCAACTCTGCCTAGAAGGTCAGCATCCCAGAGTCGCCTCTTCACTGTTGACGTTGAGACTGGTGTTTTGCGGTTACTATTTAATGAAGCTGCCAGTTGAGGACCTGTGAGGTGTCTGTTTCTCAAACTAGACACTAATGTATTTGTCCTCTTGCTCAGTTGTGCACCGGGGCCTCCCACTCCTCTTTCTATTCTGGTTAGAGCCAGTTTGCGCTGTTCTGTGAAGGGAGTAGTACACAGCGTTGTACGAGATCTTCAGTTTCTTGGCAATTTCTCGCATGGAATAGCCTTCATTTCTCAGAACAAGAATAGACTGACGAGTTTCAGAAGAAAGTTATTTGTTTCTGGCCATTTTGAGCCTTTAATCGAACCCACAATTGCTGATGCTCCAGATACTCAACTAGTCTCAAGAAGGCCAGTTTTATTGCTTCTTTAAATCAACACAACAGTTTTCAGCTGTGCTAACATAATTGCAAAAGGGTTTTCTAATGATCAATTAGCCTTTTAAAATGATAAACTTGGATTAGCAAACACAACGTGCCATTGGAACACAGGACTGATGGTTGCTGATAATGGGCCTATGTACGCCTATGTAGATATTCCATAAAAAATCAGCCGTTTCCAGCTACAATAGCCATTTACAACATTAACAATGTCTACACTGTATTTCTGATCAATTTGATGTTATTTTAATGGACAAAATATTGATTTTCTTTCGAAAACAAGGACATTTCTAAGTGACCCCAAACTTTTGAACGGTAGTGTAGCTGTAGATATCTAGCTGTAGAAAAATAGAAAGTGACATATCATTTGAAAGCTACAGGTCTTGTGTTTTTAGAAATCAAACTCAAATCTTACTGCTGGCATGTCACCAGTAAGAACCCGATGGTCACTCTGAAAGAGCTCCAGAGTTCCTCTGTGGAGATGGGAGAACCTTCCAGAAGGACAACCATCTCTGCAGCACTCCACCAATCAGGCCTTTATGGTAGAGTGGCCAGATGGAAGCCACTCCTCAGTAAAAGGCACATGACAGCCCGCTTGGAGTTTGCCAAAAGGCACCTAAAGAATCTCAGACCATGAGAAACAAGATTCTCTGGTCTGATGAAACCAAGATTTAACTCTTTGGCCTGAATGCCAGGCGTCACGTCTGGAGGAAACCTGGCACCATGAAGCATGGTGGTGGCAGCATCATGCTGTGAGGATGTTTTTCAGTGGCAGAGACTGGGAGACTAGTCAGGATCGAGGGAAAGATGAACGGAGCAAAGTACAAATCAAATCAAATTGTATTTGTCACATGCGCTGAATACAACAGGTGTAGACCTTACAGTGAAATGCTTACTTACAAGCCCTTAACCAACAATGCAGTTTTAAGAAAGAATACCAAAAAAAGAAATATATATATATATATATATATATACAGTGAGGGAAAAAGTATTTGATCCCCTGCTGATTTTGTACGATTGCCCACTGACAACGAAATGATCAGTCTATAATTTTAATGGTAGGTTTATTTGAACAGTGAGAGACAGAATAACAACAAAAAATCCAGAAAAACACATGTCAAAAATGTTATAAATTGATATGCATTTTAATGAGGGAAATAAGTATTTGACCCCTCTGCAAAACATGACTTAGTACTTGGTGGAAAAACCCTTGTTGGCAATCACAGAGGTCAGACGTTTCTTGTAGTTGGCCACCAGGTTTGCACATATCTCAGGAGGGATTTTGTCCCACTCCTCTTTGCAGATCTTCTCCAAGTCATTAAGGTTTCGAGCCTGACGTTTGGCAACTCGAACCTTCAGCTCCCACCACAGATTTTCTATGGGATTAAGGTCTGGAGACTGGCTAGGCCACTCCAGGACCTTAATGTTCTTATTCTTGAGCCACTCCTTTTTGCCTTGGCCGTGTGTTTTGGGTCATTGTCATGCTGGAATACCCATCTACAACCCATTTTCAATGCCCTGGCTGAGGGAAGGAGGTTCTCACCCATGATTTGACGGTACATGGCCCCGTCCATCGTCCCTTTGATGCGGTGAAGTTGTCCTGTCCCCTTAGCAGAAAAACACCCCCAGAGCATAATGTTTCCACCTCCATGTTTGACGGTGGGGATGGTGTTCTTGGGGTCATAGGTAGCATTCCTCCTCCTCCAAACACGGCGAGTTCAGTTGATGCCAAAGAGCTCGATTTTGGTCTCATCTGACCACAACACTTTCACCCAGTTCTCCTCTGAATCATTCAGATGTTCATTGGCAAACTTCAGATGGGCATGTATATGTGCTTTCTTGATTAGGGGGACCTTGCGGGCGCTGCAGGATTTCAGTCCTTCACGGCGTAGCGTGTTACCAATTGTTTTCTTGGTGACTATGGTCCCAGCTGCCTTGAGATCATTGACACGATCCTCCTGTGTAGTTCTGAGCTGATTCCTCACCGTTCTCATGATCATTGCAACTCCACGAGGTGAGATCTTGCATGGAGCCCCAGGCCGAGGGAGATTGACAGTTATTTTGTGTTTCTTCCATTTGCGAATAATCACACCAACTGTTGTCACCTTCTCACCAAGCTGCTTGGCGATGGTCTTGTAGCCCATTCCAGCCTTGTGTAGGTCTACAATCTTGTCCCTGACATCCTAGGAGAGCTCTTTGGTCTTGGCCATGGTGGAGAGTTTCAAATCGTTTCAAATAGTGACTCACTACCCAAACCAGACGCAACTGGTTTCAAGTGGCCAAGAGAGGTCATGTGATCTCCTACTGTCATCTAATGGATGAACTGGGAATCAGACAAGAGGATGTATTTACATCAATGGATAGATAGACTTCAGCTTTCTCCTCATATGTACTGTATATCATTCCTGGAAGACGAAGGTATAGCACGTTGCACCAGCCCTGCTCTTTTCAAATGGCTGTGTTCCAATGGCCGTGTTCCAATGGGAATCTGTGCATGTTTAGAGCGCCACCATTGGGTAAAAGATCAGATTTTTGGAACAGTAATTGGTGACATATTTTATCTCAAACCTAGACTTTCAAATATCTTATTCCCCAACGTGGACAAGCGGGGGGAATTTCAGTTTGCTTTGTCTGCTGCATCTCGGGCTCTGTAGTTCCATAGTTTCTGACAGCTTTATCTAACCCTAACCCGACCCCTAACCCTAACCCTATCTGACCCTAACCCGAACCCTAACCCGAACCCTAACCCTATCTGACCCTAACTCTAACCCCAGTTCTGACAGCTTTATCTGAACACCAGTTCTGATATTACTAAGCATGTAAGACTTTGTAAGACGTAGTTTTGAAACTGAAATTTGCTTTGAGGGTAGTATACAATATTATGCGCCATTTAGAAAATGCGATCAGAGGGTGTCAGAGTTTAACGTGTTAATAACTAGCTGTAGACATCTTCATGTTAATAAACTACCAACAGTTTGTGGACACCTGCTCATCAAACATCTCATTACAAAATCATGGGCATTAATTCTATTTGCCATATATTTTTCAACTGTGCTGTGATGTTTCACAAGTTCTAAACCCTTCTATCCATTTTTGCTAAGAGTATTATTATATTGTTGATCAAATTGACTGACTTTTCAGATCACCCAGCAGTGCTATTTACAGAGTTAACTCCAGGTAAATGTTGCAATTCTTCAGCCATTCCTGAACCTGAGACCAAAAACAAGCTACATATGGACAGTACCAAAACAAATGATCTAATGATTCTGTCTCTTCGCAGCAAAATCTGTAGAGAATAATTTTACCATCTAAACCGCTGTGAAATGTATTTTCCATAACCAAAAATGTTGTATTTTCAGCTGTTTGAAGCTGGTGTACAAAACCAAAAGTAAAAGACGGAAAAACAAAACTTAAGAACAGGAAGCAGAGAAATAGCGCACATAGAACAGATCTACAGCTTCTTAGACTGGCTTTCAATGAGAATATCAGAACTATAACTCACATTTCTATGTGAATTTTGTCAGGTCACCCAAAAAGTTGCATTTTGCAGCTTTAATAACTAGCTGCAGAAGGGGGTCGTCATGGTGGAAAGAGTGAATCTAAAACATTCTATTCACCCTCATGGGTTGTCTAACCCTACCTAACCCTAACCCTGTGCCACTACAGGCCTTCAGGGTAACACACCTTAACCTCTAACACACCTTAACCTCTAACACACTCTAACCTCTAACACACTCTAACCTCTAACACACTCTAACCTCTAACACACTCTAACCTCTAACACACCTTAACCTCTAACACACTCTAACCTCTAACACACTCTAACCTCTAACACACTCTAACCTCTAACACACTCTAACCTCTAACACACTCTAACCTCTAACACACTCTAACCTCTAACACACTCTAACCTCTAACACACTCTAACCTCTAACACACTCTAACCTCTAACACACTCTAACCTCTAACACACTCTAACCTCTAACACACTCTAACCTCTAACACACTCTAACCTCTAACACACTCTAACCTCTAACACACTCTAACCTCTAACCTCTAACACACTCTAACCTCTAACACACTCTAACCTCTAACACACTCTAACCTCTAACACACTCTAACCTCTAACACACTCTAACCTCTAACACACTCTAACCTCTAACACACTCTAACCTCTAACACACCTTAACCTCTAACACACCTTAACCTCTAACACACTCTAAACTCTAACACACTCTAACCTCTAACACACTCTAACCTCTAACACACTCTAACCTCTAACACACTCTAACCTCTAACACACTCTAACCTCTAACACACTCTAACCTCTAACACACTCTAACCTCTAACACACTCTAACCTCTAACACACTCTAACCTCTAACACACTCTAACCTCTAACACACTCTAACCTCTAACACACTCTAACCTCTAACACACTCTAACCTCTAACACACTCTAACCTCTAACACACTCTAACCTCTAACACACTCTAACCTCTAACACACTCTAACCTCTAACACACTCTAACCTCTAACACACTCTAACCTCTAACACACTCTAACCTCTAACACACTCTAACCTCTAACACACTCTAACCTCTAACACACTCTAACCTCTAACACACTCTAACCTCTAACACACTCTAACCTCTAACACACTCTAACCTCTAACACACTCTAACCTCTAACACACTCTAACCTCTAACACACTCTAACCTCTAACACACTCTAACCTCTAACACACTCTAACCTCTAACACACTCTAACCTCTAACACACTCTAAACCTCTAACACACTCTAACCTCTAACACACTCTAACCTCTAACACACTCTAACCTCTAACACACTCTAACCTCTAACACACTCTAACCTCTAACACACTCTAACCTCTAACACACTCTAACCTCTAACACACTCTAACCTCTAACACACTCTAACCTCTAACACACTCTAACCTCTAACACACTCTAACCTCTAACACACTCTAACCTCTAACACACTCTAACCTCTAACACACTCTAACCTCTAACACACTCTAACCTCTAACACACTCTAACCTCTAACACACTCTAACCTCTAACACACTCTAACCTCTAACACACTCTAACCTCTAACACACTCTAACCTCTAACACACCTTAACCTCTAACACACACTAACCTCTAACACACTCTAACCTCTAACACACCTCTAACCTCTAACACACTCTAACCTCTAACACACTCTAACCTCTAACACACTCTAACCTCTAACACACTCTAACCTCTAACACACTCTAACCTCTAACACACTCTAACCTCTAACACACTCTAACCTCTAACACACTCTAACCTCTAACACACTCTAACCTCTAACACACTCTAACCTCTAACACACTCTAACCTCTAACACACTCTAACCTCTAACACACTCTAACCTCTAACACACTCTAACCTCTAACACACTCTAACCTCTAACACACTCTAACCTCTAACACACTCTAACCTCTAACACACTCTAACCTCTAACACACTCTAACCTCTAACACACTCTAACCTCTAACACACTCTAACCTCTAACACACTCTAACCTCTAACACACTCTAACCTCTAACACACTCTAACCTCTAACACACTCTAACCTCTAACACACTCTAACCTCTAACACACTCTAACCTCTAACACACTCTAACCTCTAACACACTCTAACCTCTAACACACTCTAACCTCTAACACTCTAACCTCTAACACACTCTAACCTCTAACACACTCTAACCTCTAACACACTCTAACCTCTAACACACTCTAACCTCTAACACACTCTAACCTCTAACACACTCTAACCTCTAACACACTCTAACCTCTAACACACTCTAACCTCTAACACACTCTAACCTCTAACACACTCTAACCTCTAACACACTCTAACCTCTAACACACTCTAACCTCTAACACACCTTAACCTCTAACACACTCTAACCTCTAACACACCTTAACCTCTAACACACTCTAACCTCTAACACACTCTAACCTCTAACACACCTTAACCTCTAACACACTCTAACCTCTAACACACTCTAACCTCTAACACACTCTAACCTCTAACACACTCTAACCTCTAACACACTCTAACCTCTAACACACTCTAACCTCTAACACACTCTAACCTCTAACACACTCTAACCTCTAACACACTCTAACCTCTAACACACTCTAACCTCTAACACACTCTAACCTCTAACACACTCTAACCTCTAACACACTCTAACCTCTAACACACTCTAACCTCTAACACACTCTAACCTCTAACACACTCTAACCTCTAACACACCTTAACCTCTAACACACTCTAACCTCTAACACACTCTAACCTCTAACACACTCTAACCTCTAACACACTCTAACCTCTAACACACTCTAACCTCTAACACACCTTAACCTCTAACACACTCTAACCTCTAACACACTCTAACCTCTAACACACCTTAACCTCTAACACACTCTAACCTCTAACACACTCTAACCTCTAACACACTCTAACCTCTAACACACTCTAACCTCTAACACACTCTAACCTCTAACACACTCTAACCTCTAACACACTCTAACCTCTAACACACTCTAACCTCTAACACACTCTAACCTCTAACACACTCTAACCTCTAACACACTCTAACCTCTAACACACTCTAACCTCTAACACACTCTAACCTCTAACACACTCTAACCTCTAACACACTCTAACCTCTAACACACTCTAACCTCTAACACACTCTAACCTCTAACACACTCTAACCTCTAACACACTCTAACCTCTAACACACTCTAACCTCTAACACACCTTAACCTCTAACACACTCTAACCTCTAACACACTCTAACCTCTAACACACTCTAACCTCTAACACACTCTAACCTCTAACACACTCTAACCTCTAACACACTCTAACCTCTAACACACTCTAACCTCTAACACACTCTAACCTCTAACCTCTAACACACTCTAACCTCTAACACACTCTAACCTCTAACACACTCTAACCTCTAACACACTCTAACCTCTAACACACTCTAACCTCTAACACACTCTAACCTCTAACACACCTTAACCTCTAACACACTCTAACCTCTAACACACCTTAACCTCTAACACACTCTAACCTCTAACACACCTTAACCTCTAACACACTCTAACCTCTAACACACCTTAACCTCTAACACACCTTAACCTCTAACACACCTTAACCTCTAACACACTCTAACCTCTAACACACCTTAACCTCTAACACACTCTAACCTCTAACACACTCTAACCTCTAACACACTCTAACCTCTAACACACTCTAACCTCTAACACACTCTAACCTCTAACACACCTTAACCTCTAACACACTCTAACCTCTAACACACCTTAACCTCTAACACACTCTAACCTCTAACACACCTTAACCTCTAACACACCTTAACCTCTAACACACCTTAACCTCTAACACACCTTAACCTCTAACACACTCTAACCTCTAACACACCTTAACCTCTAACACACACTAACCTCTAACACACTCTAACCTCTAACACACTCTAACCTCTAACACACCTTAACCTCTAACACACTCTAACCTCTAACACACCTTAACCTCTAACACACCTTAACCTCTAACACACTCTAACCTCTAACACACTCTAACCTCTAACACACTCTAACCTCTAACACACTCTAACCTCTAACACACTCTAACCTCTAACACACTCTAACCTCTAACACACTCTAACCTCTAACACACTCTAACCTCTAACACACCTTAACCTCTAACACACTCTAACCTCTAACACACTCTAACCTCTAACACACCTTAACCTCTAACACACTCTAACCTCTAACACACCTTAACCTCTAACACACCTTAACCTCTAACACACTCTAACCTCTAACACACTCTAACCTCTAACACACCTTAACCTCTAACACACTCTAACCTCTAACACACTCTAACCTCTAACACACTCTAACCTCTAACACACCTTAACCTCTAACACACTCTAACCTCTAACACACTCTAACCTCTAACACACCTTAACCTCTAACACACCTTAACCTCTAACACACTCTAACCTCTAACACACTCTAACCTCTAACACACTCTAACCTCTAACACACTCTAACCTCTAACCCACTCTAACCTCTAACACACCTTAACCTCTAACACACTCTAACCTCTAACACACTCTAACCTCTAACACACCTTAACCTCTAACACACTCTAACCTCTAACACACTCTAACCTCTAACACACTCTAACCTCTAACACACTAACCTCTAACACACTCTAACCTCTAACACACTCTAACCTCTAACACACCTTAACCTCTAACACACTCTAACCTCTAACACACTCTAACCTCTAACACACTCTAACCTCTAACACACCTTAACCTCTAACACACCTTAACCTCTAACACACCTTAACCTCTAACACACCTTAACCTCTAACACACCTTAACCTCTAACACACTCTAACCTCTAACACACTCTAACCTCTAACACACTCTAACCTCTAACACACCTTAACCTCTAACACACTCTAACCTCTAACACACTCTAACCTCTAACACACTCTAACCTCTAACACACTCTAAGCTCTAACACACTCCAACCTCTAACACACCTTAACCTCTAACACACTCTAACCTCTAACACACTCTAACCTCTAACACACTCTAACCTCTAACACACTCTAACCTCTAACACACTCTAACCTCTCACACACTCTAACCTCTAACACACCTTAACCTCTAACACACCTTAACCTCTAACACACCTTAACCTCTAACACACCTTAACCTCTAACACACTCTAACCTCTAACACACTCTAACCTCTAACACACCTTAACCTCTAACACACCTTAACCTCTAACACACTCTAACCTCTAACACACTCTAACCTCTAACACACTCTAACCTCTAACACACTCTAACCTCTAACACACTCTAACCTCTAACACACCTGTCATAACACACCCCTCTCATAAAACCAATTGGCCATTCTGCCCCCAGCAGCTCCCAGACCAGTTACTGTCTCCTCTCTCCTGTCCTCCCAGGCAGGGAAGGGCGGGGCTGGAGGCCCAGGGAAGGCGGGACCAAGTAAGGGGAAGGCAGGGCCAGCTAACCCTAACCCCGCCTCCAGCCAGGGAGCAAAGAAGAAGAAAGGGAAAGGGAAGAGAACACAGAGAAGAGAGAAGTGGATGAAGAGGCAGATCCAACGCTCCATCCAGCAGAACAGCCCTTAGGACCACCTACAGAACCATCTATAGAACCATAGAACATCTACAAAACCATAGAACCACCTAGAATCATCTACAGAACCATCTATAGAACCATAGAATAGTCCAAATAGCCATATAACCTTCTATAGAACCATAGCACGATCTACAGAACCATCTACAGAACCACCTAGAACCATAGAACCACCTAGAACCACCTACAGAACCATCTGTAGAACCATAGTCCAAATAACCATAGAACCATTTACAGAACCATAGAACCACCTAGAACCATAGAACCACCTAGATACCATCTAGAACCATCTACAGAGACAACTATAACCATAACAGCCAATAGAAACAGGATGTGTATACTTGCATTTAAATGTGTTTATGAATGTTAAAGCACTTCTGAGTGATTTACTTCCCGTGTGGCTCAGTTGGTAGAGCATGGCGCTTGCAATGCCAGGGTTGTGGGTTCGATTCTCATGGGGGACCAGTACAAAAAAGTAAGTTGCACTGGATAAAAGTTTGTGCTAAATTACTAAAATGTAAATGTACTTAATGAGTTAAATTGAGTTGAATGGGTTGGTGTATTTTTTGTTCTGTATATTTTGTACTTTTTGAATTATGTACAGTACCAGTCAAAGGTTTAGACACACCTACTCATTCCAGGGTTTTTCTTTATTTTTACTATTTTCTACATTGTAGAATAATACTGAAGACATCAAAACTATGAAATAACACATATGGAATCATGTAGTAACAAAAAAAAGTGTTAAACAAATCTAAATATATTTTATATTTGAGATTCTTCAAGTAGCCTCCCTTTGCCTTGATGACAGCTTTGCACTCTCTTGGCATTCTCTCAACCAGCTTCACCTGGAATGCTTTTCCAACAGTCTTGAAGGAGTTCCCACATATGCTGAGCACTTGTTGGCTGCTTTTCCTTCACTCTGCCGTCCGACCCATCCCAAACCATCTCAATTGGGTTGAGGTCAGGGGATTGTGGAGGCCAGGTCATCTGATGCAGCACTCCATCACTTTCCTTCTTGGTCAAATAGCCCTTACACAGCCTGGAGGTGTGTTGGGTCATTGTCCTGTTGAAAAACAAATGATAGTCCCACTAAGCCCAAACCAGATGGGATGGCGTATCGCTGCAGAATGCTGTGGTAACCATGCTGGTTAAGTGTGCCTTTTAATTCTAAATATATCACTGACAGTGTCACCAGCAAAGCACCCCCACACCATAACACCTCCTCCTCCATGCTTCACAGTGGGAGCTACACATGCGGAGATCATCCGTTCACCTACTTACTCTCCGCGTCTCACAAAGACATGGTGGTTGGACACATCAGACCAAAGGACAGATTTCCACCGGTCTAATGTCCATTGCTCGTGTTTCTTGGCCCAAGCAAGTCTCTTTTTCTTATTGGTGTCCTTTAGTAGTGGTTTCTTTGCAGCAATTAGACCATGAAGGCCTGATTCACACAGTCCCCTCTGAACAGTTGATGTTGAGATGTGTCTGTTACTTGAACTCTGTGAAGCATTTATTTGGGCTGCAATTTCTGAGGCTGGTAACTCTAATGAACTTATCCTCTGCAGCAGAGGTAACTCTGGGTCTTCCTTTCCTGTGGCGGTCCTCATGAGAGCCAGTTTCATCATAGCGCTTGATGGTTTTTGCGACTGCACTTGAAGAAACTTTCAACGTTCTTGAAATGTTGCGGATTGACTGACCTTCATGTCTTAAAGTAATGATGGACTGTCGTTTCTCTTTGCTTATATTTCATAGTGTTGATGTCTTCACTATTATTCTACAGTGTAGAAAATAGTCAGAATAAAGAAAACCCCTTGAATGAGTAGGTGTCCAAACGTTTGGCTGGTCCTGTAGATTAGATTAAAGAGTTTATTAGTCACATGGGTTGCAGATGTAATCACAGGGAAATCCTTGAGCTCTGAGCTCTAACAATGCAGGACAAAGTGAAAAAAACAAAATTATAATACAAATCAAAATAATCATATATATACATTAACTGTGGCAATGAGTAAGAACATTTCCTAAAAACACAACAAAAAACCCTAGAAAAAGTAAAAACCTGCAATGTTTTGAAGGAGCTTGAGGCGAGACGCCCTCCATCGGCGCCATCTTAGCCAGAGTATGTTTGTAGTGAAATTACAGAAAGATAAACTATTGAATATTACATTTTGTCATGCTTTGGAGCAGCTCAATAGCATATGACTTTAAGGCATGTATATCTCCAAAATAAACGGCTTTTGATAAAATAAGAGTTTAAGCGGTGCACTTTATCCTTATGGAGGCTAGTCCTCTAGTCCTAGGGCCAGGGTTGGTCTGACTCCGAGGTGGAGAGTGGAGTCCTAGGGCCAGGGTTGGTCTGACTCAGAAGTGGAGAGTGGAGTCCTAGGGCCAGGGTTGGTCTGACTCAGAAGTGGAGAGTGGAGTCCTAGGGCCAGGGTTGGTCTGACTCAGAAGTGGAGAGTGGAGTCCTAGGGCCAGGGTTGGTCTGACTCAGAGGTGGAGAGTGGAGTCCTAGGGCCAGGGTTGGTCTGACTCAGAAGTGGAGAGTGGAGTCCTAGGGCCAGGGTTGGTCTGACTCAGAAGTGGAGAGTGGAGGCTAGTCCTAGGGCCAGGGTTGGTCTGACTCAGAAGTGGAGAGTGGAGGCTAGTCCTAGGGCCAGGGTTGGTCTGACTCAGAAGTGGAGAGTGGAGTCCTAGGGCCAGGGTTGGTCTGACTCAGAAGTGGAGAGTGGAGTCCTAGGGCCAGGGTTGGTCTGACTCAGAGGTGGAGAGTGGAGGCTAGTCCTAGGGCCAGGGTTGGTCTGACTCAGAAGTGGAGAGTGGAGGCTAGTCCTAGGGCCAGGGTTGGTCTGACTCAGAAGTGGAGAGTGGAGTCCTAGGGCCAGGGTTGGTCTGACTCAGAGGTGGAGAGTGGAGGCTAGTCCTAGGGCCAGGGTTGGTCTCTCAGAAGTGGAGAGTGGAGTCCTAGGGCCAGGGTTGGTCTGACTCAGAGGTGGAGAGTGGAGGCTAGTCCTAGGGCCAGGGTTGGTCTCTCAGAGGTGGAGAGTGGAGTCCTAGGGCCAGGGTTGGTCTGACTCAGAGGTGGAGAGTGGAGTCCTAGGGCCAGGGTTGGTCTGACTCAGAGGTGGAGAGTGGAGTCCTAGGGCCAGGGTTGGTCTGACTCAGAGGTGGAGAGTGGAGTCCTAGGGCCAGGGTTGGTCTGACTCAGAAGTGGAGAGTGGAGGCTAGTCCTAGGGCCAGGGTTGGTCTGACTCAGAGGTGGAGAGTGGAGTCCTAGGGCCAGGGTTGGTCTGACTCAGAAGTGGAGAGTGGAGGCTAGTCCTAGGGCCAGGGTTGGTCTGACTCAGAGGTGGAGAGTGGAGTCCTAGGGCCAGGGTTGGTCTGACTCAGAGGTGGAGAGTGGAGGCTAGTCCTAGGGCCAGGGTTGGTCTGACTCAGAAGTGGAGAGTGGAGTCCTAGGGCCAGGGTTGGTCTGACTCAGAAGTGGAAAGTGGAGGCTAGTCCTAGGGCCAGGGTTGGTCTGACTCAGAGGTGGAGAGTGGAGTCCTAGGGCGCATGTCAAAAATGTTATAAATTGATTTGCATTTTAATGAGGGAAATAAGTATTTGACCCCCTCTCAATCAGAAAGATTTCTGGCTCCCAGGTGTCTTTTATACAGGTAACGAGCTGAGATTAGGAGCACACTCTTAAAGGGAGTGCTCCTAATCTCATCTTGTTACCTGTATAAAAGACACCTGTCCACAGAAGCAATCAATCAATCAGATTCCAAACTCTCCACCATGGCCAAGACCAAAGAGCTCTCCAAGGATGTCAGGGACAAGATTGTAGACCTACACAAGGCTGGAATGGGCTACAAGACCATCGCCAAGCAGCTTGGTGAGAAGGTGACAACAGTTGGTGCGATTATTTGAAAATGGAAGAAACACAAAATAACTGTCAATCTCCCTCTGCCTGGGGTTCCATGCAAGATCTCACCTCGTGGAGTTGCAATGATCATGAGAACGGTAAGGAATCAGCCCAGAACTACACGGGAGGATCTTGTCAATGATCTCAAGGCAGCTGGGACCATAGTCACCAAGAAAACAATTGGTAACACTACGCTGTGAAGGAATTAAATCCTGCAGCGCCCGCAAGGTCCCCCTGCTCAAGAAAGCACATATACATGCCCGTCTGAAGTTTGCCAATGAACATCTGAATGATTCAGAGGAGAACTGGGTGAAGTGTTGTGGTCAGATGCGACCAAAATCGAGCTCTTTGGCATCAACTCAACTCGCCGTGTTTGGAGGAGGAGGAATGCTGCCTATGACCCCAAGAACACCATCCCCACCGTCAAACATGGAGGTGGAAACATTATGCTTTGGGGGTGTTTTTCTGCTAAGGGGACAGGGCAACTTCACTGCATCAAAGGGGCGATGGCGTACCGTCAAATCTTGGGTGAGAACCTCCTTCCCTCAGCCAGGGCATTGAAAATGGGTCGTGGATGGGTATTCCAGCATGACAATGACCCAAAACACACGGCCAAGGCAACAAAGGAGTGGCTCAAGAAGAAGCACATTAAGGTCCTGGAGTGGCCTAGCCAGTCTCCAGACCTTAATCCCATAGAAAATCTGTGGAGGGAGCTGAAGGTTCGAGTTGCCAAACGTCAGGCTCGAAACCTTAATGACTTGGAGAAGATCTGCAAAGAGGAGTGGGACAAAATCCCTCCTGAGATATGTGCAAACCTGGTGGCCAACAACAAGAAACGTCTGACCTCTGTGATTGCCAACAAGGGTTTTGCCACCAAGTACTAAGTCATGTTTTGCAGAGGGTCAAATACTTATTTCCCTCATTAAAATGCAAATTAATTTATAACATTTTTGACATGCGTTTTTCTGGATCTTTTTGTTTTTATTCTGTCTCTCACTGTTCAAATAAACCTACCATTAAAATTATAGACTGATCATGTCTTTGTCAGTGGGCAAACTTACAAAATCAGCAGGGGATCAAATACTTTTTTCCCTCACTGTATCTCAAGGCCATCAGACTGTTAAATAGCCATCACTAGCACATTAGAGGCTGCTGCTGCCTGTTGAAATCACTGGCCACTTTAAGAAATGGAACACTAGTCACTTTAATAATGTTTACATATCTTGCATTATCCATCTCATATGTATATACTGTATTCTATACTATCTTGATAATGGTTACATATCTTGCATTACCCATCTCAGTGCCTTGCAAAATAATTCATCCCCCTAGCGTTTTTCCTATTAAATGTCCTATTATGTTGCATTACAGCCTGTAATTTAAATGGATTTGTATTTGGATTTCATGTAATGGACATACACAAAATAGTCCAAATTGGTGAAGTGAAATGAAAGAAATAACTTGTTAAAAATAATTTCTAAAAAATTAATAACGGAAAAGTGGTCCGTGCATATGTATTCACCCCCTTTGCTTTGAAGCCCCTAAATAAGATCTGGTGCAACCAATTACCCTCAGAAGTCACACAATTAGTTAAATAAAGTCTACCTGTGTGCAATCTAAGTGTCACATTATCTGTCACATGATCTCAGCGTATATATACACCTGTTCTGAAAGGCCCCAGAGTCTGCAACACCACTAAGCAAGGGGCACCACCAAACAAGCGGCACCATGAAGACCAAGGAGCTCTCCAAACAGGTCAGGAACAAAGTTGTGGAGAAGTACAGATCAGGGTTGGGTTATAAAAAAATATCCGCAACTTTGAACATCCCACGGAGCACCATTAAATCCATTATTAAAAAATGGAAAGAATATGGCACCACAACAAACCTGCCAAGAGAGGGCCGCCCACCAAAACTCACGGGCCAGGCAAGGAGGGCATTAATCAGAGAGGCAACAAAGAGACCAAAGATACACAGCGGAGATTGTAGTATCTGTCCATAGGACCACTTTAAGCCGTACACTCCACAGAGTTGGGCTTTACAGAAGAGTACAAAAGGCATGTGGGAGACTCCCCAAACATATGGAAGAAGGTACTCTGGTCAGATGAGACTACAATTGAGCTTTTTGGCCATCAAGGAAAACGCTATGTCTGGCGCAAACCCAACACCTCTCATCACCCCGAGAACACCATCCCCACAGTGAAGCATGGTGGTAGCAACATCATGCTGTTGGGATGTTTTTCATCGGCAGGGACTGGGAAACTGGTCAGAATTGAAGGAATGATGGATGGCGTTAAATACAGGGAAATTCTTGAGGGAAACCTGTTTCAGTCTTCCAGAGATTTGAGACTGGGATGGAGGTTCACCTTCCAGCAGGACAATGACCCTAAGCATACTGATAAAGCAACACTCATGTGGTTTAAGGGGAAACATTTAAATGTCTTGAAATGTCCTAGTCAAAGCCCAGACCTCAATCCAATTGAGAATCTGTGGTATGACTTAAAGATTGCTGTACACCAGCGGAACCCATCCAACTTGATGGAGCTGGAGCAGTTTTGCCTTGAAGAATGGGAAAAAATCCCAGTGGCTAGATGTGCCAAGCTTATAGAGACATACCCCAAGAGACTTGCAGCTGTAATTGCTGCAAAAGGTGGCTCTACAAAGTATTGACGTTGGGGGGGGTGACTAGTTATGCACGCTCAAGTTTTCAGTTTTTTTGTCTTATTTCTTGTTTGTTTCACAAGAAAAAAAAATTTGCATCTTCAAAGTGGTAGGCATGTTGTGTAAATCAAATGATACAAACCCCCAAAAAATCCATTTTAATTCCAGGTTGTAAGGGAACAAAATAGGAAAGATGCCAAGGGGGGGTGAATACTTTCGCAAGCCATTGTATGTATATACTGTATTCTATACTATCTATTGCTTCTTAGCCTATGCTGCTCTGATAATGACATTGCTCATCCATATATTTATATATTCTTATTCCATTCATTTACTTAGATTTATGTGTATTAGGTTTTTGTTGTAGAACTGTTAGATATTACTTGCTAGATATTGCTGCACTGTCAGAACTAGAAGCACAAGCATTTCTCTACACTCTCAATAACATCTACTAACCATGTGTATGTGACCAATACATTTGATTTGATTTGAATGTTTACATTGTGGTTCCGAATGACATCACCAAGAGGTAGAATATTTAGTGGTCCTAAAACGGAACCTTGAGGAACACCAAAACGTACAATTGATTTGTCAGAGGACAAACCATCCACAGAGGCGAACTGATATCTTTCCGACATAAGATATAAACCAGGCAAGAACTTGTCCGTGTAGACACATTTTGGTTTCCAATCTCTCCAAAGGAATGTGGTGATCGATGGTGTCAAAAGCAGCACTAAGGTCTAGGAGCATGAGGACAGATGCAGAGCCTTGGTCTGACGCCATTAAAAGGTAATTTACCACCTTCACGAGTGCAGTCTCAGTGCTATGATGGGGTCTAAAACCAGACTGAAGCGTTTCATATACATTATTTGTCTTCAGGAAGGCAGTGAGTTGCTGCACAACAGCTTTTTCAAATGTATCTGAGAAGAATGGGAGATTCGATATAGGCCGATAGTTTTTTTTTACATTTTCCGGGTCAAGGTTTGGCGTTTTCAAGAAAGGCTTTATCATCTGTGGACTTTTCCATGTGAATATTGAAGTCGCCAAAAATTAGAATATTATCTGCCATGACTACAAGGTCCGATAGGAATTTAGGGAACTCCGTGAGGAACTCTGTTTATGGCCCAGGAGGCCTGTAAACAGTAGCTATAAAAAGTGATTGAGTAGGCTACATAGATTTCATGACTAGAAGCTCGAAAACACATTCATTTTTTGTTAGCAACAGCTCCACCTTTGCGGGATGCACAGGGGATATGGTCACTAGCGTAACCAGGAGGAGAGGCCTCATTTAACATAGTAAATTCATCAGGCTTAAGCCATGTTTCAGTCAGGCCGATCACATCAAGATTATGATCAGTGATTAGTTCATTGACCATAACTGCCTTGGAAGTGAGGGATATCTAACATTAAGTAGCCCTATTTTGAGATGTGAAATATCACAATCTCTTTCAATTATGACATAAATGGAGGAGGTCTTTATTCCAGTGAGATTGCTAAGGCGAACACCGCCATGTTTAGTTTTGCTCAACCTAGATCCAGGCTGAAGTTTGCTAGAGTGCATTTGGATGATCCAGAAGAGGATTGGGAGAATGTCATATGGTCAGATGAAACCAAAATAGAACTTTTTGGTAAAAACTCAACTCGTCGTGTTTGAAGGACAAAGAATGCTGAGTTGCATCCAAAGAACACCATACCTACTGTGAAGCATGGGGGTGGAAACATCATGCTTTGGGGCTGTTTTTCTGCAAAGGGACCAGGACGACTGATCCGTGTAAAGGAAAGAATGAATGGGGCCATGTATCGCGAGATTTTGAGTGAAAACCTCCTTCCATCAGCAAGGGCATTGAAGATGAAACGTGGCTGGGTCTTTCAGCATGACAATGATCCCAAACACACCGCCCGGGCAACGAAGGAGTGGCTTCGTAAGAAGCATTTCAAGGTCCTGGAGTGGCCTAGCCAGTCTCCAGATCTCAACCCCATAGAAAATCTTTGGAGGGAATTGCAAAAATCTCTGAAGCTGGAGACTCTTATCTCCCTCAATAACTTTAAGCATCAGTTGTCAGAGCACCTTACCGATCACTGCACCTGTACACAGCCCATCTGAAATTAGCCCACCCAACTACCTCATCCCTATATTGTTATTTATTTTGCTCTTTTGCACCCCAGTATCTCTATTTGCACATAATCTCTTGCACATCTAGCATTCCAGTGTTAATACTATTGTAATTATTCTGCACTATAGCCTATTTATTGCCTTACCTCCATAACTTGCTTCATTTGCACACACTGTATATATATTTTCTGTTGTATTTCTGACTTTATGTTTTTTACCCCATATGTAACTCTGTGTTGTTTTTTATTGCACTACTTTGCTTTATCTTGGCCAGGTCGCAGTTGTAAATGAGAACCTGTTCTCAACTGGCTTACCTGGTTAAATAAAGGTGAAACAAACAAACAAACAAATTGAAAGTCTGTGTTGCCCAGCGACAGCCCCAAAACATCACTGCTCTAGAGGAGATCTGCATGGAGGAATGGGCCAAAATACCAGCAACAGTGTGTGAAAACCTTGTGAAGACTTACAGAAAACGTTTGACCTGTGTCATTGCCAACAAAGGGTATATAACAAAGTATTGAGAAACTTTTGTTATTGACCAAATACTTATTTTCCACCATAATTTGCAAATAAATTCATAAAAAATACTACAATGTGATTTACTGGATTTTTTTTCCTCATTTTGTCTGTCATAGTTGACGTGTACCTATGATGAAAATTACAGGCCTCTCTCATCTTTTTAAGTGGGAGAACTTGCACAATTGGTGGCTGACTAAATACTTTTTTCCCCCACTGTACAGGCTATATACAGGCTATATACAGGCTATATACAGCTATATACAGCTATATACAGGCTATATACAGCTATATACAGGCTATATACAGCTATATACAGGCTATATACAGGCTATATACAGGCTATATACAGGCTATATACAGCTATATACAGGCTATATACAGGCTATATACAGGCTATATACAGCTATATACAGGCTATATACAGCTATATACAGGCTATATACAGGCTATATACAGGCTATATACAGCTATATACAGGCTATATACAGCTATATACAGGCTATATACAGGCTATATACAGGCTATATACAGGCTATATACAGCTATATACAGGCTATATACAGCTATATACAGGCTATATACAGGCTATATACAGCTATATACAGCTATATACAGGCTATATACAGGATATATGCAGGCTATATACAGGCTATATACAGGCTATATACAGGCTATATACAGCTATATACAGGCTATATACAGCTATATACAGGCTATATACAGCTATATACAGGCTATATACAGGCTATATACAGGCTATATACAGGCTATATACAGCTATATACAGGCTATTTACAGGCTATATACAGGCTATATACAGGCTATTTACAGGCTATTTACAGGCTATATACAGGCTATATACAGCTATATACAGGCTATATACAGCTATATACAGGCTATATACAGGCTATATACAGCTATATACAGGCTATATACAGCTATATACAGGCTATATACAGCTATACACAGGCTATATACAGCTATATACAGGCTATATACAGGCTATATACAGGCTATATACAGCTATATACAGGCTATATACAGCTATACACAGGCTATATACAGCTATATACAGGCTATATACAGCTATACACAGGCTATATACAGGCTATATACAGCTATATACAGGCTATATACAGGCTATATACAGCTATATACAGCTATACACAGGCTATATACAGGCTATATACAGCTATATACAGGCTATATACAGGCTATATACAGCTATATACAGGCTATATACAGGCTATATACAGGCTCTATACAGGCTATATACAGGCTATATACTGCTATATACAGGCTCTATACAGGCTATATACAGGCTATATACAGGCTCTATACAGGCTATATACAGGCTATATACTGCTATATACAGGCTCTATACAGCTCTATACAGGCTATATACAGCTATATACAGGCTATATACTGCTATATACAGGCTCTATACAGCTATATACAGGCTATATACAGCTATATACAGGCTATATACAGGATATATACAGCTATATACAGGCTATATACAGCTATATACAGGCTATATACAGCTATATACAGGCTATATACAGCTATATACAGCTATATGCAGGCTATATACAGGCTATATACAGGCTATATACAGCTATATACAGGCTATATACAGCTATATACAGGCTCTATACAGGCTATATACAGGCTATATACAGGGGGTACCGGTACTGAGTCAATGTGTAATAACAGTAGGGAGGCTATATACAGGGGGTACCGGTACCGAGTCAATGTGCGGGGGCACCGGTTAGTCGAGGTAATTGAGGTAATATGTACATGTAGGTAGAGTTATTAAAGTGACTATGCATAGATAATAAACAGAGAGTAGCAGCAGCATAAAATAGGGGTGGGGGGGCAATGCAAATAGTCTGGGTAGCCATTTGATTTGATGTTCAGGAGTCTTATGGCTTGGAGGTAGAAGCTGTTTAGAAGCCTCTTGGACCTAGACTTGGCGCTCCGGTACCGCTTGCCGTGCGGTAGCAGAGAGAACAGTCTATGACTTGGGTGGCTGGAGTCTTTGACCATTTTTAGAGCCTTCCTCTGACACCGCCTGGTATAGAGGTCCTGGATGGCAGGAAGCTTGGCACCAGTGATGTACTGGGCCGTACACACTACCCTCTGTAGTGCCTTGCGGTCGGAGGCCGAGCAGTTGCCATACCAGGCAGTGATGTAACCATTCAGGATGCTCTCGATGGTGCAGCTGTAGAACCTTTTAAGGATCTGAGGACCCATGCCAAATCTTTTCAGTCTCCTGAGGGGTAATAGGTTTTGTCGTGCCCTCTTCACGACTGTCTTGGAGTGTTTGGACCATGATAGTTTGTTGGTGATTTGGACACCAAGGAACTTGAAGCTCTCAACCTGTTCCACTACAGCCCCGTCGATGAGAATGGGGGCGTGCTCAGTCCTCTTCTTTTTCCTGTAGTCCACAATCATCTCCTTTGTCTTGGTCACGTTGAGGGAGAGGTTGTTATCCTGGCACCACACGGCCAGATCTCTGACCTCCTCCCTATAGGCTGTCGCGTTGTTGTCTGTGATCAGGCCTACCACTGTTGTGTCATCGGCAAACTTAATGATGGTGTTGGAGTCGTGTCTGGCCATGCAGTCATGAGTAAACAGGGAGTACAGGAGGGGACTGAGCATGCACCCCTGAGGGGCCCCCGTGTTGAGGATCAGCGTGGCAGATGTGTTGTTACCTACCCTTACCACCTGGGGGCGGCCCGTCAGGAAGTCCAGGATCCAGTTGCAGAGGGAGGTGTTTAGTCCCAGGGTCCTTAGCTTAGTGATGAGCTTTGAGGGCACTATGGTGTTGAACGCTGAGCTGGTGTTGATGTGATGGTGATGATGGTGGTGATGATCAATCAATCAATCACATTGATTTATAAAGCCCTTTTTACATCAACAGATGTCACAAAGTGCTATACAGAAACCCAGCCTAAAACCCCACACAGCAAGCAATGCAGATGTAGAAGATGTGGTCCTCTGTAGCTCAGCTGGTAGAGCACGGCGCTTGTAACGCTAAGGTAGTGGGTTCGATCCCCGGGACCACCCATACACAAAAATGTATGCACGCATGACTGTAAGTCGCTTTGGATAAAAGCGTCTGCTAAATGGCATATTATTATTATTTATTATTATAAGCATTGGTGATGATGATGATGATGATGATGATGGTGATGATGGCACCACTTTATTGTGAGAGCAGTAATAACAGCGAGAGAATCAGAATCAAATCTTTATTGAGACTTTGCTTCTTGATTTCATATGATTTCATCTAGCCTGTTCTGCCTGTTCTGTCTGTGTGCGGTCCAGTACAGTAAGCCCGGCCCCTGCAGAATCAGCGGTCAGCAGCAGCCAATGGTTGATGTCTCGCTCGGCCTTATGGGAGTCCAGGAAGGTGTGGGCCGTCACCTCATATTCTTTACCATACAGAGTCCTGCAGGAATATACAGTATAATATTACTTTTACAATACTACTACTACTACAATACTACTACTACTGTCACCTCATTCTTTACCATACAGAGTCCTGCAGGAATATACAGTATAATATTACTTTTACAATACTACTACTACTACAATACTACTACAATACTACTACTACTGTCACCTCATTCTTTACCATACAGAGTCCTGTTAAAGACAATAACACCCAATAGTACTACTATACTGCTACTATCCTGTGCCTCTAAATTGAAGATGCTCTTCAGAATTTACAAGCGTTTGACGACATTCAGAAACAACTTCACCAACGGAAACTTGTGCTGAATGCCAGAAAGACACAGTTCATGTTTTTTTCCAATCTCAAAGCAGACAAAATGAGTCACTTGTAGATTTGAACTGTAATAAAATGCAAATTAATTACTTTAAAATCATACAATGTGATTTTCTGGATTTTTGTTTTAGATTCCGTCTCTCACAGTTGAAGTGTACCTATGATAAAAATTACAGACCTCTACATGCTTTGTGAGTAGGAAAACCTGCAAAATCGGCAGCGTATCAAATAATTTTTCTCCCCACTGTAGCTACTATACTACTATCCAAGTACTACTGTCACCTCATATTCTTTACCATATGGAGTCCTGCAGGAATAGGTTTAATATTAGATACTAGTACTACTATTACTACTATTACTGCTACTACTACTATTACTACTAATTACTACAACAAAATACTACAACAATACAACATAGAGTACTAATAGACTACTGCTGCTTCTATCCTGTGTAACCTTTACAGGGTTCTCTCATGTGAAATGTCAAGTAAAGTTTTACCACAAGATGTGCTGTCCTAGAACAGCCAGAGCCTGGTTGGTCTTGCAGTGGGAGATTATTACTTTACTGTTGGTCTGTAGAGAGACACATAGTTACATCACTTTACTGTTGGTCTGTAGAGAGACAGAGTTACATCACTTTACTGTTGGTCTGTAGAGAGACAGAGTTACATCACTTTACTGTTGGTCTGTAGAGAGACACAGAGTTACATCACTGTACTGTTGGTCTGTAGAGAGACACAGAGTTACATCACTTTACTGTTGGTCTGTAGAGACACAGAGTTACATCACTTTACTGTTGGTCTGTAGAGACACAGAGTTACATCACTTTACTGTTGGTCTGTAGAGACACAGAGTTACATCACTTTACTGTTGGTCTGTAGAGAGACAGAGTTACATCACTTTACTGTTGGTCTGTAGAGAGACACAGAGTTACATCACTTTACTGTTGGTCTGTAGAGACACAGAGTTACATCACTTTACTGTTGGTCTGTAGAGAGACACAGAGTTACATCACTTTACTGTTGGCCTGTAGAGAGACACAGAGTTACATTACTTTACTGTTGGTCTGTAGAGACACAGAGTTACATCACTTTACTGTTGGTCTGTAGAGAGACACAGAGTTACATCACTTTACTGTTGGTCTGTAGAGAGACACAGAGTTACATCACTTTACTGTTGGTCTGTAGAGACACAGAGTTACATCACTTTACTGTTGGTCTGTAGAGAGACACAGAGTTACATCACTTTACTGTTGGTCTGTAGAGACACAGAGTTACATCACTTTACTGTTGGTCTGTAGAGAGACAGAGTTACATCACTTTACTGTTGGTCTGTAGAGACACAGAGTTACATCACTTTACTGTTGGTCTGTAGAGACACAGAGTTACATCACTTTACTGTTGGTCTGTAGAGAGACACAGAGTTACATCACTTTACTGTTGGTCTGTAGAGACACAGAGTTACATCACTTTACTGTTGGTCTGTAGAGACACAGAGTTACATCACTTTACTGTTGGTCTGTAGAGAGACACAGAGTTACATCACTTTACTGTTGGTCTGTAGAGACACAGAGTTACATCACTTTACTGTTGGTCTGTAGAGACACAGAGTTACATCACTTTACTGTTGGTCTGTAGAGACACAGAGTTACATCACTTTACTGTTGGTCTGTAGAGACACAGAGTTACATCACTTTACTGTTGGTCTGTAGAGACACAGAGTTACATCACTTTACTGTTGGTCTGTAGAGACACAGAGTTACATCACTTTACTGTTGGTCTGTAGAGAGACACAGAGTTACATCACTTTACTGTTGGTCTGTAGAGACACAGAGTTACATCACTTTACTGTTGGTCTGTAGAGACACAGAGTTACATCACTTTACTGTTGGTCTGTAGAGACACAGAGTTACATCACTTTACTGTTGGTCTGTAGAGACACAGAGTTACATCACTTTACTGTTGGTCTGTAGAGACACAGAGTTACATCACTTTACTGTTGGTCTGTAGAGACACAGAGTTACATCACTTTACTGTTGGTCTGTAGAGACACAGAGTTACATCACTTTACTGTTGGTCTGTAGAGAGACACAGAGTTACATCACTTTACTGTTGGTCTGTAGAGACACAGAGTTACATCACTTTACTGTTGGTCTGTAGAGACACAGAGTTACATCACTTTACTGTTGGTCTGTAGAGAGACACAGAGTTACATCACTTTACTGTTGGTCTGTAGAGAGACAGAGTTACATCACTTTAGTCCACATTCTGATTGTGCCTCATTGTTTTGACAGTTGTACACGCTCAGAAAAAAAGGTGCTCTCTAGAACCGAAAAGGGTTCTTCGGCTATCCCCATAGGAGAACCCTTTTTAGAACCCTTTTTGGTTCCAGGTAGAAACCTTTTGGTTCCATTTAGAACTTTTACTACATTGAACCCAAAAGGGTTATACCGGGAACTAGAAAGGGTTCTCCTGGGAACCAGAAAGGGTTCTACCGGGAACTAGAAAGGGTTCTCCTATGGGGACAGCCGAAGAACCCTTTTGCAACCCTTTTTTCTAAAAGTGTAGACAATTACAAGATGTGTTGTGATCTGATTGTGATCAGATCTTCCTGACCACCTCTGGAGGTAGTCAGGGAACCATTGTGTCTGGATATTTAACAAGTGTAAACAGATCTGGATGGTCAAACCATCATTTTACTGCTCTTCAAAATCATTGATGGGCGGCACCATTGACATATAGCATCAATAAGTGTCTTAAAATAAATAAATTCATATTCTTTTCAAAGAAAATCTGTGAAATGATTTGCATACAGAGAGGGACCAGGAAACCTGGTCACAATGTAGACACAGTGGACAGAAAAGAGACGCATTTTAAAACACGTCAAACCTTGATCAGACAGTGATTGGATCATCTTGATCAGATCACAAAAACCGGGCTACTGATAGCATAACCGTGTGTGTGACTGTGTGTTTTACGTACAGGAACAGGCAGCCCCTCATGCTCCAGTCTTTCCTGAGGGTCATTGTGTAGAACCTTCCACCAGGACAGGAAGTTAGCTTGCTGCTCCATGATCACTTCCTGGAGGCGGGATTTCTTGGCGCACTTCAAATCACACCAAAATTTATTTGTAAAGCATATTTCATACACCTAGCTAAAATACACATCGCAGAAATTATAAGAAAGAAAACTTAAATGAAAATAAAGTAAGAAAAAAATGAAGATAAAGTGAAGAAATAAAGACAATCCAGAGTTATCTGTCTGTTAGGGGTCAGTCCTTCAATGAAAGAGTTACACGTCTGTTAGGGGTCAGTCCTTCAATGAAAGAGTTACACGTCTGTTAGGGGTCAGTCCTTCAATGAAAGAGTTACACGTCTGTTAGGGGTCAGTCCTTCAATGAAAGAGTTACACGTCTGTTAGGGGTCAGTCCTTCAATGAAAGAGTTACACGTCTGTTAGGGGTCAGTCCTTCAATGAAAGAGTTACACGTCTGTTAGGGGTCAGTCCTTCAATGAAAGAGTTACACGTCTGTTAGGGGTCAGTCCTTCAATGAAAGAGTTACACGTCTGTTAGGGGTCAGTCCTTCAATGAAAGAGTTACACGTCTGTTAGGGGTCAGTCCTTCAATGAAAGAGTTACACGTCTGTTAGGGGTCAGTCCTTCAATGAAAGAGTTACCTGTCTGTTAGGGGTCAGTCCTTCAATGAAAGAGTTACCTGTCTGTTAGGGGTCAGTCCTTCAATGAAAGAGTTACCTGTCTGTTAGGGGTCAGTCCTTCAATGAAAGAGTTACACGTCTGTTAGGGGTCAGTCCTTCAATGAAAGAGTTACGTCTGTTAGGGGTCAGTCCTTCAATGAAAGAGTTACACGTCTGTTAGGGGTCAGTCCTTCAATGAAAGAGTTACACGTCTGTTAGGGGTCAGTCCTTCAATGAAAGAGTTACACGTCTGTTAGGGGTCAGTCCTTCAATGAAAGAGTTACCTGTCTGTTAGGGGTCAGTCCTTCAATGAAAGAGTTACCTGTCTGTTAGGGGTCAGTCCTTCAATGAAAGAGTTACCTGTCTGTTAGGGGTCAGTCCTTCAATGAAAGAGTTACCAGTCTGTTAGGGGTCAGTCCTTCAATGAAAGAGTTACACGTCTGTTAGGGGTCAGTCCTTCAATGAAAGAGTTATCTGTCTGTTAGGGGTCAGTCCTTCAATGAAAGAGTTACACGTCTGTTAGGGGTCAGTCCTTCAATGAAAGAGTTACGTCTGTTAGGGGTCAGTCCTTCAATGAAAGAGTTACACGTCTGTTAGGGGTCAGTCCTTCAATGAAAGAGTTACACGTCTGTTAGGGGTCAGTCCTTCAATGAAAGAGTTACACGTCTGTTAGGGGTCAGTCCTTCAATGAAAGAGTTACACGTCTGTTAGGGGTCAGTCCTTCAATGAAAGAGTTACACGTCTGTTAGGGGTCAGTCCTTCAATGAAAGAGTTACACGTCTGTTAGGGGTCAGTCCTTCATTGAAAGAGTTACACGTCTGTTAGGGGTCAGTCCTTCAATGAAAGAGTTACATGTATGTTAGGGGTCAGTCCTTCAATGAAAGAGTTACACGTCTGTTAGGGGTCAGTCCTTCAATGAAAGAGTTACACGTCTGTTAGGGGTCAGTCCTTCAATGAAAGAGTTACACGTCTGTTAGGGGTCAGAGATTCAATGAAAGAGTTACACGTCTGTTAGGGGTCAGTCCTTCAATGAAAGAGTTACGTCTGTTAGGGGTCAGTCCTTCAATGAAAGAGTTACGTCTGTTAGGGGTCAGTCCTTCAATGAAAGAGTTACACGTCTGTTAGGGGTCAGTCCTTCAATGAAAGAGTTACACGTCTGTTAGGGGTCAGTCCTTCAATGAAAGAGTTACACGTCTGTTAGGGGTCAGTCCTTCAATGAAAGAGTTACATGTCTGTTAGGGGTCAGTCCTTCAATGAAAGAGTTACACGTCTGTTAGGGGTCAGTCCTTCAATGAAAGAGTTACACGTCTGTTAGGGGTCAGTCCTTCAATGAAAGAGTTACACGTCTGTTAGGGGTCAGAGATTCAATGAAAGAGTTACACGTCTGTTAGGGGTCAGTCTTTCAATGAAAGAGTTACACGTCTGTTAGGGGTCAGTCCTTCAATGAAAGAGTTACACGTCTGTTAGGGGTCAGTCCTTCAATGAAAGAGTTACACGTCTGTTAGGGGTCAGTCCTTCAATGAAAGAGTTACACGTCTGTTAGGGGTCAGTCCTTCAATGAAAGAGTTACACGTCTGTTAGGGGTCAGTCCTTCAATGAAAGAGTTACACGTCTGTTAGGGGTCAGTCCTTCAATGAAAGAGTTACACGTCTGTTAGGGGTCAGTCCTTCAATGAAAGAGTTACACGTCTGTTAGGGGTCAGTCCTTCAATGAAAGAGTTACACGTCTGTTAGGGGTCAGTCCTTCAATGAAAGAGTTACACGTCTGTTAGGGGTCAGTCCTTCAATGAAAGAGTTACACGTCTGTTAGGGGTCAGTCCTTCAATGAAAGAGTTACACGTCTGTTAGGGGTCAGTCCTTCAATGAAAGAGTTACACGTCTGTTAGGGGTCAGTCCTTCAATGAAAGAGTTACACATCTGTTAGGGGTCAGTCCTTCAATGAAAGAGTTACACGTCTGTTAGGGGTCAGTCCTTCAATGAAAGAGTTACACGTCTGTTAGGGGTCAGAGATTCAATGAAAGAGTTACACGTCTGTTAGGGGTCAGTCCTTCAATGAAAGAGTTACACGTCTGTTAGGGGTCAGTCCTTCAATGAAAGAGTTACACGTCTGTTAGGGGTCAGTCCTTCAATGAAAGAGTTACACGTCTGTTAGGGGTCAGTCCGTCAATGAAAGAGTTACACGTCTGTTAGGGGTCAGTCCTTCAATGAAAGAGTTACACGTCTGTTAGGGGTCAGTCTTTCAATGAAAGAGTTACACGTCTGTTAGGGGTCAGTCTTTCAATGAAAGAGTTACACGTCTGTTAGGGGTCAGTCCTTCAATGAAAGAGTTACACGTCTGTTAGGGGTCAGTCCTTCAATGAAAGAGTTACACGTCTGTTAGGGGTCAGTCCTTCAATGAAAGAGTTACACGTCTGTTAGGGGTCAGTCCTTCAATGAAAGAGTTACACGTCTGTTAGGGGTCAGTCCATCAATGAAAGAGTTACCTGTCTGTTAGGGGTCAGTCCTTCAATGAAAGAGTTACACGTCTGTTAGGGGTCAGTCCTTCAATGAAAGAGTTACACGTCTGTTAGGGGTCAGTCCTTCAATGAAAGAGTTACACGTCTGTTAGGGGTCAGTCCTTCAATGAAAGAGTTACACGTCTGTTAGGGGTCAGTCCTTCAATGAAAGAGTTACACGTCTGTTAGGGGTCAGTCCTTCAATGAAAGAGTTACACGTCTGTTAGGGGTCAGTCCTTCAATGAAAGAGTTACACGTCTGTTAGGGGTCAGTCCTTCAATGAAAGAAAGAACAATCACCTTCTGGAAGGTCTTGTGGTCACTCGTCAGATACAACTGTAAAACACACACACACACAATCACATACACACACACACACACACACACACACACACACAGACTCAGTAAGCTGGTGCTTGCTCTACTTTCTTTAAATTTTTTTTTTTTATTATTTCACCTTTATTTAACCAGGTAAGCCAGTTGAGAACAAGTTCTCATTTACAACTGCGACCTGGCCAAGATAAAGCAAAGCAGTGCGATAAAAACAACAACACAGAGTTACATATGGGGTAAACAAAACATAAAGTCAAAAATACAACAGAAAATATATATACAGTGTGTGCAAATGTAGCAAGTTATGGAGGTAAGGCAATAAATAGGCCATAGTGCAAAATAATTACAATTAGTATTAACACTGGAATGATAGATGTGCAAGAGATGATGTGCAAATAGAGATACTGTGGTGCAAAAGAGCAAAATAAATAACAATATAGGGATGAGGTAGTTGGGTGGGCTATTTACAGATGGGCTGTGTACAGGTGCAGTGATCGGTAAGGTGCTCTGACAACTGATGCTTAAAGTTAGTGAGGGAGATAAGAGTCTCCAGCTTCAGAGATTTTTGCAGTTCGTTCCAGTCATTGGCAGCAGAGAACTGGAAGGAATGGCGGCCAAAGGAGGTGTTGGCTTTGGGGATGACCAGTGAGATATACCTGCTGGAGCGCATACTACGGGTGGGTGTTGCTATGGTGACCAATGAGCTAAGATAAGGCGGAGATTTTCATGGTACGCGTCTGTTAGGGGTCAGGGGTCAGACATACATGTATTTTAGGGGTCATGGAACACTAGAGGGAGCCATAACCCCATTAACCTGTTTATGTACATGGAACACTAGAGGGAGCCATAACCCCATTAACCTGTTTATGTACATGGAACACTAGAGGGAGCCATAACCCCATTAACCTGTTTATGTACATGGAACACTAGAGGGAGCCATAACCCCATTAACCTCTTAAGGATCGGACCCTTTTTATTCAATTTTCGCCTGAAATACCAAACCCAAATCTAACTGCCTGTAGCTCAGGACCTGAAGCAAGGATATGCATATTCTTGATACCATTTGAAAGTACACACTTTGAAGTTTGTGGAAATGTGAAATGAATGTAGGAGAATATAACACATTAGATCTGGTAAAAGATGTTCCATCATCTTTGAAATGCAAGAGAAAGGCCACAATATAATATTGCAGTTTAGGCACAATTTAGATTTTAGCCACTAGATGGCAGCAGTGTGTGTGCAAAGTTTCAGATTGATCCAGTGAAATATTGCAATACTGGACTATTTTGTATCAAGTCTGCCCAAATGTGCCGAATTGGTCAATTGATACACAACTATCGAGAACATACAAAAATGATATGGTAATACAAAATGTAAGTTTACACACTCCCAGGAATGTCATACATGATGGATCATTAGCTTATATACTAACTTTCACACGGGTGGGGTGGGTGTGGAGCCAGAGACAGCAGGGGTTCAAACTGTAGGAACCAGTTCCTACATTTGAATATAAAAATTGATTTTATCAAACAAAACTATGCTACATTTTATCTCTGGGACCCTTACGATGACAAATCAGAGCAAGATTACTGAATATAAGTACATTATTTACCTTCAGAGGTGAATGTATCATACCAGTTGCAATGATGTTGTTGTGCACTCTCCTCAAACAATAGCATGGTATTTTTTCACTTTAATCGCTACTGTTAATTGGACAGTGCAGTTAGATAAACATTAATTTAAGCTTTCTGCCCATATAAGACATGTCTATGTCCTGGAAAGTTTGCTGTTACTTACAACAGTAATGCTAATCACATTAGCGCACGTTAGCTCAACCGTCCCGTATACGGGACACCGATCCTGTAGAGGTTAAAAGGAAAAAGGTGCTATCCTTTTTGAAAAAATTTAATATGGATACTGCTCTGTTGCAAGAAACTCACTTGGATGATAAGGAGCATCTGAAATTGCAACAAGGAGGGTTTGGTCAAGAGTTTCTCATCATTTACATCCAGAAGTAGAGGTGTGGCAATTCTTATAAAAAAGAACCTACCACTCAAGGTGTTGAATTGTGTGAAAGATACATTTGGTCGTTTTGTTATAATTAAAGGTACTTTACAAGGGCAGAACATTTCCATAATGAATATTTACTTCCCCCCTGATTTCCTCACTAAGGTGTTTCTAGACTTCTCAGAATTAAACTCAGACTCTGCAGTGGTTGGAGGAGATTTTAATTGTTTGTTGAACCCCCTTATTGACAAGTTTCCCAGCAGCATAGCTTCACCCTCTCCTCAAGCTAGGTCGCTTAAAGCTATTTGTGATGATCTGGGGTAGGCTGATGTCTGGAGAACCTTTCATCCCTCCAACAGAGAGTTGACCTTTTTCTCTGCACCTCATGGATGTCAGACTAGAATAGATTACTTTTTTATGCCCAGGACGTCTTTGCAGTCTGTTGTATCTGCTAATATAGGAAGTATGCTGAGGTGATCCTGGACATAAAACTCAAAGGGGCACCCAATCCATCAAGACACTGGAGATTGAATACAACCATTCTTAAAGACCATACATTCACATCATGTTTTATTCAAGAGTTTAAAGCATTTTTCTCTATTAACTCTCAATCAACAGATAACCCCTCGCTCCTTTGGGAAACCTGTAAAGCGTATGCCAGGGGTCTGATTATCATACTCAGCCACTAAGAGGCGGAAAATAACGTGAAAAGCAAAAAAACCTTAGAGGGTGAATTAGGAACTAAAGAGAAGAACTAGATTCCAGTTCCCACTCCTGCCCTATTCAAGGAAATATCAGTCCTTAGATCAACGTTGGACTCTCTCCTAACACTGGACGCTGAAAAGAAAATGAGATTTGTCAGGCAAAAGCTTTTGAGAATAAAATGGACGATTTAAGATTACGGTTATCCTACCAACGGGACATTAAAAACTGTAATATCTTATGTTTCACGGAGTCGTGGCTGAACGACAACAATGTTAACATTCAGCTAGCAGGCTATACGCTACATCGGCAGGACAGAACGTCTGACTCTGGTAAGACAAGGGGCGGCGGTCTGTGTATATTTGTAAACAACAGCTGGTGCACAAAATCAAATACTAAGGAAGTCTCGAGGTTTTGCTCGCCTGAGGTAGAGTATCTTATGATAAGCTGTAGACCACACTATTTACCAAGAGAGTTTTCATCTATATTTTTCATAGCTGTCTATTTACCACCACAAACCAATGCTGGCATTAAGATTGCACTGAATGAGTTGTACAAGGCCATTAATCAACAGGAAAACGCTCATCCAGATGCAGCGCTCCTAGTGGCCGGGGACTTTAATGCAGGGAAACTTAAATCCGTTCTACCTAATTTCTACCAGCATGTTAAATGTGCAACCAGAGGGAAAAAAACTCTAGACCACCTTTACTCCACACACAGAGACGCATACAAAGCTCTCCCTCGCCCTCCATTTGGCAAATCTGACCATAACTCTATCCTCCTGATTCCTGCTTATAAGCAAAAACTGAAGCAGGAAGCACCAGTGATTCGGTTAATAAAAAAGTGGTCAGATGACGCAGATGCTAAGCTACAGGACTGTTTTGCTAGCACAGACTGGAACATGTTCCGGGATTCTTCAGACAGCATTGAGGAGTACACCACATCAGTCACTGGCTTCATCAATAAGTGCATCGATGATGTCGTCCCCACAGTGACCGTACGTACATACCCCAACCAGAAGCCATGGATTACAGGAAACATCCGCACTGAGCTAAAGGGTAGAGCTGCCGCTTTCAAGGAACGGGACTCTAACCCGGACGCTTATAAGAAATCCCGCTATGACCTCCGACGAACCATCAAACAGGCAAAGAGTCAATACAGGTCTAAGATTGAATCATACTACACTGGCTCTGACGCTCGTCGGATGTGGCATGGCTTGAAAACTATTACAGACTACAAAGGGAAGCACAGCCGCGAGCTGCCCAGTGACACAAGCCTACCAGACGAGCTAAACCACTTCTATGCTCGCTTCGAGGCAAGCAACACTGAAGCATGCATGAGAGCACCAGCTGTTCCGGATGACTATGTGATCACGCTCTCCGTAGCCGATGTGAGTAAGACTTTTAAGCAGGTCAACATTCACAAGGCCGCAGGGCCAGACGGATTACCAGGACGTGTACTCCGAGCATGTGCCGACCAACTGGCAAGTGTCTTCACTGACATTTTCAACATGTCCCTGACTGAGTCTGTAATACCAACATGTTTCAAGCAGACCACCATAGTCCCCGTGCCCAAGAACTCTAAGAAAACCTGCCTAAATGACTACCGACCCGTAGCACTGACGTCTGTAGCCATGAAGTGCTTTGAAAGACTGGTCATGGCTCACATCAACAGCATAATCCCAGAAACCCTAGACCCACTCCAATTTGCATACCGCCCCAACAGATCCACAGATGATGCAATCTCTATCGCACTCCACACTGCCCTTTCTCACCTGGACAAGAGGAACACCTACGTGAGAATGCTATTCATTGACTACAGCTCAGCATTCAACACCATAGTGCCCTCTAAGCTCATCACTAAGCTAAGGATCCTGGGACTAAACACCTCCCTCTGCAACTGGATCCTGGACTTCCTGACGGGCCGCCCCCAGGTGGTAAGGGTAGGTAATAACACATCTGCCACACTGATCCTCAACACGGGGGCCCCTCAGGGGTGCGTGCTCAGTCCCCTCCTGTACTCTCTGTTCACCCATGACTGCATGGCCAGGCATGACTCCAACACCATCATTAAGTTTGCCGACGACACAACAGTGGTAGGCCTGATCACCGACAACGATGAGACAGCCTATAGGGAGGAGGTCAGAGATCTGGCCGTGTGGTGCCAGGACAACAACCTCTCCCTCAACGTGACCAAGACAAAGGAGATGATTGTGGACTACAGGAAAAAAAAGAGGACTGAGCACGCCCCCATTCTCATCGACGGGGCTGTAGTGGAACAGGTTGAGAGCTTCAAGTTCCTTGGTGTCCACATCACCAACGAACTATCATGGTCCAAACACACCAAGACAGTCGTGAAGAGGGCACGACAAAGCCTATTCCCCCTCAGGAGACTAAAAAGATTTGGCATGGGTCCTCAGATCCTCAAAAAATTCTACAGCTGCACCTTGAGAGCATCATGACTGGTTGCATCACCGCCTGGTATGGCAACTGCTTGGCCTCTGACCGCAAGGCACTACAGAGGGTAGTGCGTACGGCCCAGTACATCACTGGGGCAAAGCTCCCTGCCATCCAGGACCTCTATACCAGGCGGTGTCAGAGGAAGGCCCTCAAAATTGTCAAAGACTCCAGCCACCCTAGTCATAGACTGTTCTCTCTGCTACCGCACGGCAAGCGGTACCGGAGTGCCAAGTCTAGGTCCAAAAGACTTCTCAACAGCTTCTACCCCCAAGCCATAAGACTCCTGAACAGCTAATCATGGCTACCCGGACTATTTGCACTGCCCCCCCACCCCATCCTTTTTACGCTGCTGCTACTCTGTTAAGTATTTATGCATAGTCACTTTAACTCTACCCACATGTACATATTACCTCAACTACCTCAAATAGCCGGTGCCCCCGCACATTGACTCTGCAACGGTACCCCCCTGTATATATAGCCTCCCTACTGTCACTTTATTTTACTGTATATATAGCCTCCCTACTGTCACTTTATTTTACTTCTGCTCTTTTTTTCTCAACACTTTTTTTGTTGTTGTTTTATTCTTACTTTTTTTGTTTAAAATAAATGCACTGTTGGTTAAGGGCTGTAAGTAAGCATTTCACTGCAATGTCTGCACCTGTTGTATTCGGCGCATGTGACCAATAAAATTTGATTTGATTTGATTTGATTTGAAAAGCTTTATGAACATGGCGATAAATCAGGAAAATATTTGGCGTACCTAGCTAAAAAGAGAGCTGACTCCGAGTCAATTGCTACTATTACTGATTCTGATGGTAACCATTTATATGAAAATAAATTGATAAATGAGTCATTTAAGAAATGTAATGCAAATCATTATGCCTCAGAACTGGCAAATGATGCACCCAAACTAATGGAGGACTTGTTTTCTAAGATTGAGCTCCCAAACTAATGGAGGACTTGTTTTCTAAGATTGAGCTCCCAAACTAATGGAGGACTTGTTTTCTAAGATTGAGCTCCCAAACTAATGGAGGACTTGTTTTCTAAGATTGAGCTCCCAAACTAATGGAGGACTTGTTTTCTAAGATTGAGCTCCCAAACTAATGGAGGACTTGTTTTCTAAGATTGAGCTCCAGACTATTCCAGAAGAACAGAGGTCTCTCCTTAGTGCCCCTATCACCAAGGAAGAGATCATGTTTGAAGAATCTATAAAATGGCCCCAGGACCAGACAGGTTTTGTAGTGAGTTCTATAAGGAGTCCCATGGCCTGATCCCAGGACCGGATGGGTTTTGTAGTGAGTTCTATAAGGAGTCCCATGGCCTGATCCTTGAGCCATGGCTTGATATGTTTAACCACTCATTTCCAAATGACCACCTCCCTCAAACGCTGAGGGAAGCCAACATATCACTTATCCTCAAAAAGGGAAAATGCCCAGAGTCTTGTTCCTCGTACAGCCCTTCTGAATGTGGATGGAAAATTGCTTTCTAAAATCCACACGACTAGAGGACTTATTGCCACTATGTGTTGGTCAGTTGGTAGAGCATGGCGCTTGCAACGCCAGGGGTTGTGGGTTCGATTCCCACGGGGGGCCAGTATGAAAAAATTTATGCACTCAATAACTGTAAGTCGCTCTGGATAAGAGCATCTGCTAAATGACTCACTAACTGTAAGTGGCTCTGGATAAGAGCGTCTGCTAAATGACTCAATAACTGTAAGTGGCTCTGGATAAGAGCGTCTGCTAAATGACTCACTAACTGTAAGTCTCTCTGGATAAGAGCGTCTGCTAAATGACTCACTAACTGTAAGTGGCTCTGGATAAGAGCGTCTGCTAAATGACTCACTAACTGTAAGTGGCTCTGGATAAGAGCGTCTGCTAAATGACTCACTAACTGTAAGTGGCTCTGGATAAGAGCGCCTGCTAAATGACTCACTAACTGTAAGTGGCTCTGGATAAGAGCGTCTGCTAAATGACTCACTAACTGTAAGTGGCTCTGGATAAGAGCGTCTGCTAAATGACTCACTAACTGTAAGTGGCTCTGGATAAGAGCGTCTGCTAAATGACTCACTAACTGTAAGTGGCTCTGGATAAGAGCGTCTGCTAAATGACTAACTAACTGTAAGTGGCTCTGGATAAGAGCGTCTGCTAAATGACTCACTAACTGTAAGTCGCTCTGGATAAGAGCGTCTGCTAAATGACTCACTAACTGTAAGTCGCTCTGGATAAGAGCGTCTGCTAAATGACTCACTAACTGTAAGTGGCTCTGGATAAGAGCGTCTGCTAAATGACTCACTAACTGTAAGTCGCTCTGGATAAGAGCGTCTGCTAAATGACTCACTAACTGTAAGTGGCTCTGGATAAGAGCGTCTGCTAAATGACTCACTAACTGTAAGTCGCTCTGGATAAGAGCGTCTGCTAAATGACTCACTAACTGTAAGTGGCTCTGGATAAGAGTGTCTGCTAAATGACTCACTAACTGGAAGTGGCTCTGGATAAGAGCGTCTGCTAAATGACTCACTAACTGTAAGTGGCTCTGGATAAGAGCGTCTGCTAAATGACTCACTAACTGTAAGTGGCTCTGGATAAGAGCGTCTGCTAAATGACTCACTAACTGTAAGTGGCTCTGGATAAGAGCGTCTGCTAAATGACTCACTAACTGTAAGTGGCTCTGGATAAGAGCGTCTGCTAAATGACTCACTAACTGTAAGTGGCTCTGGATAAGAGCGTCTGCTAAATGACTCACTAACTGTAAGTGGCTCTGGATAAGAGAGTCTGCTAAATGACTCACTAACTGTAAGTGGCTCTGGATAAGAGCGTCTGCTAAATGACTCACTAACTGTAAGTGGCTCTGGATAAGAGCGTCTGCTAAATGACTCACTAACTGTAAGTGGCTCTGGATAAGAGCGTCTGCTAAATGACTCACTAACTGTAAGTGGCTCTGGATAAGAGCGTTCTGCTAAATGACTAAAATGTAAAAAATGTAATGTGTGAAAGGGGACGAAACAGGCTTCATTAAGGGTCGTAGGTCATGTAACAACGTCAGGCGGCTTCTTAATGTTATTCAAGCCTACCAAGGAAGTGCTGTGGATGGTCTTGTGCTCTCCCTAGATGCTGAGAAAGCATTTGACCTGGAGGGGTGCTACCAATTATTTGGTCTAGGGGACAACTTTATACAATGGGTTTTATATGATGACCTTCAGGCTGCTGTCCTTACTAATGGGCTAAGGTCACTATAGCTTCTCCACACACAGAGGTACCAGACAGGGCTGTCCCTTGTCCCCTCTCCTATTTGCACTCGCTATGGAACCACTGGCCGAGGCCATCAGAGTAACGCCTGCTGTACGGGGTCTGCTCATTGGTGACGTTCATCATAAAATAACCTTGTATGTTGATGATGTTCTGATATTGATCTCTAGCCCCAATACTTAAATTACATCTATATTATTGAATTATTCAGTGAATTCTCAAGCTACAAGATGAATGTAACTAAATCAGAGGCTTGGTAGTCTTCACTCCGTACCTACTACCTCTCCCCCCTTTCCTTTTAAATGGTCTCCCTCAGGTTTTACGTATCTGGGTATAGTCCTAACTCCTAAATTCCAGCAAATGTACAAAGCCAATTTTGTTCCCTTGTTTGATACAATAAGACAGGATCCGGTGCGCTGGAATTCTCTTCCGATATCATGGTTGGGTAGAATATCCCTCTTGAAAATGAACCTTTTACCTAGACTACTTTAACCAATCCAAATGATCCCAGTCTTACTTTCCCGTAAGGTAATACAATATTTAAATGGCTGGTTAAGTTAATTCATATGGAGTAAACACAAGCCAAGACTTAAGATGACCAGGTTTTATGGGCGGCTTGGATCTGGCCAATATTAGGTTTTATCAGTGGTTTTATCACTTATGTTAAATGTCTGACTGGATCACAAATGATGACTCCTCTATTTGGTTAGACATTGAGACTTCTTTTTCAAAATACCCCTTGCAGGATCTTATATTTTTCAGAAGTTTCAAGTCTGTAAAAGATCACTGCAATAATCAATCCCATTACACTTAACACACTCCAGGCATGGAGGCAATAATCCCATTACACTTAATATACTCCAGGCATGGAGGCAATAATCCCATTACACTTAATATACTCCAGGCATGGAGGCAATAATCCCATTACACTTAACTCCAGGCATGGAGGCAATAATCCCATTACACTTAATATACTCCAGGCATGGAGGCAATAATCCCATTACACTTAACTCCAGGCATGGAGGCAATAATCCCATTACACTTATCTCCAGGCATGGAGGCAATAATCCCATTAGACTTAACTCCAGGCATGGAGGCAATAATCCCATTAGACTTAACTCCAGGCATGGAGGCAATAATCCCATTAGATTTAACTCCAGGCATGGAGGCAATAATCCCATTAGACTTAACTCCAGGCATGGAGGCAATAATCCCATTAGACTTAACTCCAGGCATGGAGGCAATAATCCCATTAGACTTAACTCCAGGCATGGAGGCAATAATCCCATTAGACTTAACTCCAGGCATGGAGGCAATAATCCCATTAGACTTAACTCCAGGCATGGAGGCAATAATCCCATTACACTTAACTCCAGGCATGGAGGCAATAATCCCATTAGACTTAACTCCAGGCATGGAGGCAATAATCCCATTAGACTTAACTCCAGGCATGGAGGCAATAATCCCATTAGATTTAACTCCAGGCATGGAGGCAATAATCCCATTACACTTAACTCCAGGCATGGAGGCAATAATCCCATTAGATTTAACTCCAGGCATGGAGGCAATAATCCCATTAGATTTAACTCCAGGCATGGAGGCAATAATCCCATTAGATTTAACTCCAGGCATGGAGGCAATAATCCCATTACACTTAACTCCAGACATGGAGGCAATAATCCCATTACACTTAACTCCAGGCATGGAGGCAATAATCCCATTACACTTAACTCCAGGCATGGAGGCAATAATCCCATTACACTTAACTCCAGGCATGGAGGCAATAATCCCATTACACTTAATATACTCCAGGCATGGAGGCAATAATCCCATTACACTTAATATACTCCAGGCATGGAGGCAATAATCCCATTACACTTAACTACAGGCATGGAGGCAATAATCCCATTACACTTAACTCCAGGCATGGAGGCAATAATCCCATTACACGTAATATACTCCAGGCATGGAGGCAATAATCCCATTACACTTAACTCCAGGCATGGAGGCAATAATCCCATTACACTTAATATACTCCAGGCATGGAGGCAATAATCCCATTACACTTAACTCCAGGCATGGAGGCAATAATCCCATTACACTTAACTCTAGGCATGGAGGCAATAATCCCATTACACTTAATATACTCCAGGCATGGAGGTAATAATCCCATTAGACTTAACTCCAGGCATGGAGGCAATAATCCCATTAGATTTAACTCCAGGCATGGAAGCAATAATCCCATTACACTTAACTCCAGGCATGGAGGCAATAATCCCATTAGACTTAACTCCAGGCATGGAGGCAATAATCCCATTACTTAACTCCAGGCATGGAGGCAATAATCCCATTAGACTTAACTCCAGGCATGGAGGCAATAATCCCATTACACTTAACTCCAGGCATGGAGGCAATAATCCCATTAGACTTAACTCCAGGCATGGAGGCAATAATCCCATTACACTTAACTCCAGGCATGGAGGCAATAATCCCATTAGATTTAACTCCAGGCATGGAGGCAATAATCCCATTAGACTTAACTCCAGGCATGGAGGCAATAATCCCATTACACTTAACTCCAGGCATGGAGGCAATAATCCCATTACACTTAACTCCAGGCATGGAGGCAATAATCCCATTACACTTAACTCCAGGCATGGAGGCAATAATCCCATTACACTTAATATACTCCAGGCATGGAGGCAATAATCCCATTACACTTAACTCCAGGCATGGAGGCAATAATCCCATTACACTTAATATACTCCAGGCATGGAGGCAATAATCCCATTACACTTAATATACTCCAGGCATGGAGGCAATAATCCCATTACACTTAATATACTCCAGGCATGGAGGCAATAATCCCATTACACTTAACTCCAGGCATGGAGGCAATAATCCCATTACACTTAACTCCAGGCATGGAGGCAATAATCCCATTACACTTAACTCCAGGCATGGAGGCAATAATCCCATTACACTTAACTCCAGGCATGGAGGCAATAATCCCATTACACTTAATATACTCCAGGCATGGAGGCAATAATCCCATTAGATTTAACTCCAGGCATGGTGGCAATAATCCCATTACACTTAATATACTCCAGGCATGGAGGTAATAATCCCATTACACTTAACTCCAGGCATGGAGGTAATAATCCCATTACACTATACTCCAGGCATGGAGGTCGGCGGTCAGTTCAACTATCCTCTGCTCTTACCCTGATTCTTAACAACACCGATTTTGGACCAGGATTTCTGGATGCTGGCTTTAACATTTGGCTTAATAAGGGCATATGCAGACTAAATGATTTATTTGCTGATAAGATTTTATTGTCATTTGAGCAGATGGTTGAGAAATAGACTCCCAAAGCAGGACTTTTTCCGCTTTCTACAAGTAAGACATTATATTTTGAAGAGCACCACCTTGATTGGCAACCCTGATGTGTCTGTCATTGAAAGAATGCTTTTTCTCTCACACAGGAAAATGACTAAGTTTGTTTTATGATGTTTAAGGTCCTTTTCTACTGTTGACACACAGAGGGTGAAGCGAGAGTGGGAGACATAATGGTCTGTTCCTATTGACTATCTGTAATTGTACCAGAGCAATCCAATTAAGAATAATACACAGATTGCATATATCCCCAAATGTCAGACATGCTTTTAGCCCCTCCTCCTCAGTGTCTTCAATGTCCAGCTGATACAGGCAGCCAAACACACTGTTTATGGTCATGTTCCAAACCACAAAGATACTGGTCTAATGTTCTTCAAGAAATTGAAAACATCCTAGGGGGTCGACCTAGAATTGGACCCAGTTTCTTTGCTGTTAGGTCTCCCTAGTAGACATGTTACTTCTGTGGGTAAGAGGAGGCTTTACAACACCCTTCACAGAGAGGAAAAACATCCTCTCACAGTGGATTAATGACCAGGTCCCTTCTGTTAAAGACTGGCATGAGATACTATTTGAATGGTGCCATTGGAATATCTGAATATCTGTACATTACATTCCAAAACAGATCTACAAAGTATGGGAACCTTTTTTAAATGACCTAGAACCTGATTTATCAGCTGTTATGCTGAAAGGATTTTCTTAGAATGGTGATTGTTTACTTGTCTCAGGATTCCACTGTACCTTCCATGTGTTGGACCTAATTCCGTTATTTAAACTTAGCTTTTGTGGTTAATTTCTGTCTGTATGTTCATTTAATATATATACACTACCGTTCAAAAGTTTGGGTCACTTAGAAATGTCCTTGTTTTCAAAAGAAAAACGTTTTTTTTTGTTCCATTAAAATAACATCAAATTGATCAGAAATATAGTGTAGACATTGTTAATGTTGTAAATGGCTATTGTAGCTGGAAACGGCTGATTTTTAATGGAATACAGTGGGGGAAAAAAGTATTTAGTCAGCCACCAATTGTGAAAGTTCTCCCACTTAAAAAGATGAGAGAGGCCTGTAATTTTCATCATAGGTACACGTCAACTATGACAGACAAAATGAGAAAAAAAATCCAGAAAATCACATTGTAGGATTTTTAATGAATTTATTTGCAAATTATGGTGGAAAATAAGTATTTGGTCAATAACAAAAGTTTCTCAATACTTTGTTATATACCCTTTGTTGGCAATGACACAGGTCAAACGTTTTCTGTAAGTCTTCACAAGGTTTTCACACACTGTTGCTGGTATTTTTGCCCATTCCTCCATGCAGATCTCCTCTAGAGCAGTGATGTTTTGGGGCTGTCGCTGGGCAACACAGACTTTCAACTCCCTCCAAAGATGTTCTATGGGGTTGAGATCTGGAGACTGGCTAGGCCACTCCAGGACCTTGAAATGCTTCTTACGAAGCCACTCCTTCGTTGCCCGGGCGGTGTGTTTGGGATCATTGTCATGCTGAAAGACCCAGCTACGTTTCATCTTCAATGCCCTTGCTGATGGAAGGAGGTTTTCACTCAAAATCTCACGATACATGGCCCCATTCATTCTTTCCTTTACACGGATCAGTCGTCCTGGTCCCTTTGCAGAAAAACAGCCCCAAAGCATGATGTTTCCACCCCCATGCTTCACAGTAGGTATGATGTTCTTTGGATGCAACTCCGCATTCTTTGTCCTCCAAACACGACGAGTTGAGTTTTTACCAAAAAGTTATATTTTGGATTCATCTGACCATATGACATTCTCCCAATCCTCTTCTGGATCATCCAAATGCACTCTAGCAAACTTCAGACGGGCCTGGACATGTACTGGCTTAAGCAGGGGGACACGTCTGGCACTGCAGGATTTGAGTCCCTGGCGGCGTAGTGTGTTACTGATGGTAGGCTTTGTTACTTTGGTCCCAGCTCTCTGCAGGTCATTCACTAGGTCCCCCCGTGTGGTTCTGGGATTTTTGCTCACCGTTCTTGTGATCATTTTGACCCCACGGGGTGAGATCTTGCGTGGAGCCCCAGATCGAGGGAGATTATCAGTGGTCTTGTATGTCTTCCATTTCCTAATAATTGCTCCCACAGTTGATTTCTTCAAACCAAGCTGCTTACCTATTGCAGATTCAGTCTTCCCAGCCTGGTGCAGGTAAACAAATTTGGTTTCTGGTGTCCTTTGACAGCTCTTTGGTCTTGGCCATAGTGGAGTTTGGAGTGTGACTGTTTGAGGTTGTGGACAGGTGTCTTTTATACTGATAACAAGTTCAAACAGTTGCCATTAATACAGGTAACGAGTGGAGGACAGAGGAGCCTCTTAAAGAAGAAGTTACAGGTCTGTGAGAGCCAGAAATCTTGCTTGTTTGTAGGTGACCAAATACTTATTTTCCACCATAATTTGCAAATAAATTCATAAAAAATCCTACAATGTGATTTTCTGGAGAAAAAAAATCTCAATTTGTCTGTCATAGTTGACGTGTACCTATGATGAAAATTACAGGCCTCTCTCATCTTTTTAAGTGGGAGAACTTGCACAATTGGTGGCTGACTAAATACTTTTTTTCCCCACTGTATCTACATAGGCGTACAGAGGCCCATTATCAGCAACCATCATCCTGTGTTCCAATGGCGCGTTGTATTTGCTAATCCAAGTTTATCATTTTAAACGGCTAATTGATAATTAGAAAACCCTTTTGCAATTATGTTAGCATAGCTGAAAACTGTTGTGCTGATTAAAGAAGCAATAAAACTGGCCTTCTTGAGACTAGTTGAGAATCTGGAGAATCAGCAATTGTGGGTTCGATTACAGGCTCAAAATGGCCAGAAACAAATAATGTTCTTCTGAAACTCGTCAGTCTATTCTTGTTCTGAGAAATGAAGGCTATTCCATGCGAGAAATTGCCAAGAAACTGAAGATCTTGTACAACGCTGTGTACTACTCCCTTCACAGAACAGCGCAAACTGGCTCTAACCAGAATAGAAAGAGGAGTGGGAGGCCCCGGTGCGCAACTGAGCAAGAGGACAAATACATTAAAGTGTCTAGTTTGAGAAACAGATTCCTCACAGGTCCTCAACTGGCAGCTTCATTAAATAGTACCTGCAAAACACCAGTCTCAACGTCAACAGTGAAGAGGCGACTCCGGGATGCTGACCTTCTAGGCAGAGTTGCAAAGAAAAAGCCATATCTCAGACTGGTCAATAAAAAGAAAAGATTAAGATGGGCAAAAGAACACAGACACTGGACAGAGGAAGATTGGAAAGAAGTGTTATGGACAGACTAATCGAAGTTTGAGGTGTTCGGATCACAAAGAAGAACATTTGTGAGACGCAGACCAAATTAAAAGATGCTGGAGGAGTGCTTGATGCCATCTACATTTACATTTTAGTCATTTAGCAGACGCTCTTATCCAGAGCGACTTACAGGAGCAATTAGGGTTAAGTGCCTTGCTCAAGGGCACATTTACGTCATTTAGCAGACGCTCTTATCCAGAGCGACTCACCAATTGGTGCGTTCACCCTATAGCCAGTGGGATAACCACTTTACAATTTTTTTTGGGGGGGGGGGGGTAGAAAGATTACTTTATCCTATCCCAGGTATTCCTTAAAGAGGTGGGGTTTCAAATGCTTCCGGAAGGTGGTGAGTGACTCCGCTGTCCTGGCGTCGTGAGGGAGCTTGTTCCACCATTGGGGTGCCAGAGCAGCGAACAGTTTTGACTGGGCTGAGCGGGAACTATGCTTGACTATTCCCATCTGTCAAGCATGGTGGAGGCAATGTGATGGTCTGGGGGTGCTTTGGTGGTGGTAAAGTGGGAGATTTGTACAGGGTAAAAGGGATCTTGAAGAAGGAAGGCTATCACTCCATTTTGCAACGCCATGCCATACCCTGTGGACGGCGCTTGATTGGAGCCAATTTCCTCCTACAACAGGACAATGCACAGCTCCAAACTATGCATTAACTATTTAGGGAAGAAGCAGTCAGCTGGTATTCTGTCGATAATGGAGTGGCCAGCACAGTCACCAGATCTCAACACTATTGAGCTGTTGTGGGAGCAGCTTGGCCGTATGGTACGTAAGAAGTGCCCATCAAGCCAATCCAACTTGTGGGAGGTGCTTCAGGAAGCGTGGGGTGAAATCTCTTCAGATTACCTCAACAAATTGACAACTAGAATGCCAAAGGTCTGCAAGGCTGTGATTGCTGCAAATGGAGGATTCTTTGACGAAAGCTACGTTTGAAGGACACAATTATTATTTCAATTAAAAATCATTATTTCTAACCTTGTCAATGACTACATTTCCTATTCATTTTGCTATATTTCCTATTCAAACTCATTTCATGTATGTTTTCATGGAAAACAAGGACATTTCTAAGTGACCCCAAACTTTTGAACGGTAGTGTGTATATATATATATATCTTCCCCCAGATTCTCAACTAGTCTCAAGGCCAGTTGTATTGCTTATTTAATCAGCACAACAGTTTTCAGCTATGCTAACATAATTGCAAAAGGGTTTTCTAATTATCAATTAGCCGTTTAAAATGATAAACTTGGATTAGCAAACACAACGCGCCATTGGAACACAGGACTGATGGTTGCTGATAATGGGCCTCTGTACGCCTATGTAGATATTCCATTAAAAATCAGCCGTTTCCAGCTACAATAGCCATTTACAACATTAACAATGTCTACACTGTATTTCTGATCAATTTGATGTTATTTTAATGGGACAAAAAAAAACGTTTTTCTTTTTAAAACAAGGACATTTCTAAGTGACCCCAAACTTTTGAACAGTAGTGTAGTTCTATGGGTTAGGGTTAGGTTAAACGTATGTATTATATTATAGAGTTCTAATATGTAGTTCTATGGGTTAGGGTTAGGTTAAACGTATGTATTATATTATAGAGTTCTAATATGTAGTTCTATGGGTTAGGGTTAGGTTAAACGTATGTATTATATTATAGAGTTCTAATATGTAGTTCTATGGGTTAGGGTTAGGTTAAACGTATGTATTATATTATAGAGTTCTAATATGTAGTTCTATGGGTTAGGGTTAGGTTAAACGTATGTATTATATTATAGAGTATAATATGTAGTTCTATGTACTCACCCCTCCAGCAAAGCCACTGCTTGTTCTGAGGGCGAAACTCTGATTGAAGCGCAGAGGCTCTCCCTCCGCACTGCCATCCACACTGGACACACACACAGCAGTGTTACAAACACCTAACCCTATTCCTCTGTGTGCGTGTGTGCGTGCGTGTGTGTGTGTACCTGCTGATGATGAATGCGTTGCGTGTGCATGGCTGAAGACTCCTCCCCCCACTGACTCCACAGGGAGCCTGGATGGCTTGAGAGACAAACAGCATGTATCATATCATCCCTATCATCATCACTATCATCATCCCTATCATCATCACTAGTTTCATCATCATCATCATCATCCCTATCATCATCACTAGTTTCATCATCATAATCATTATCATCATCACTATCATCAAAACGATCATCCTCATCGTAATAAATACAGTCACTATCATCATCATCATCATCACCATCATCATCACCATCATCACCACTATCATCATCACCACTATCATCATCACCACTATCATCATCACCACTATCATCATCACCACTATCATCATCTCACTATCATCATCACCACTATCATCATCACCACTATCATCTCACTATCATCATCATTATCATTATTACCACTATTATCATCACCACTATCATCATCACCACTATCATCATCACCACTATCATCTCACTATCATCATCATTATCATTATTACCACTATTATCATCGCCACTATCATCATCACCACTATCATCATCACCACTATCATCTCACTATCATCATCATTATCATTATTACCACTATTATCATCACCACTATCATCATCACTACTATCATCATCACCACTATCATCTCACTATCATCATCACCACTATCATCATCATTATCATTATTACCACTATTATCATCACCACTATCATCATCACTACTATCATCATCACCATTATCATTTCACTATCATCATCACCACTATCATCATCATTATCATTATTACCACTATTAACATCACCACTATCATCATCACTACTATCATCATCACCACTATCATCTCACTATCATCATCACCACTATCATCATCACCACTATCATCATCACCACTATCATCACCACCACTATCATCACCACCACTATCACCACCACCACTATCATCTCACTATCATCATCACCACTATCATCATCACCACTATCATCATCACCACTATCATCATCATTATCATTATTACCACTATAATTATTACGACGATTATCATCATCATCATCACTACCATCATCACAACCATCATTATTATCATCACCACTGCCATCATCACAACCATCATTACTATCATCACTACCATCATCACAACCATCATTATTATCATCACCACTACCATCATCACAACCATCATTACTATCATCACTACCATCATCATCACCACTATCATCTCACTATCATCATCACCACTATCATCATCATCATCATCACTATCATTATCATCACTATCATTATCAACATCATCACTATCATCAATATCACTGTCATCATCATTACTATCATCACCATCATCATCGTTGGAACAGTATCCACATTGGTGACATGGATGAAGCTTGTCTTTTGAAAAACCTAAATATTTACTTCTGGCTTAGAGCCACTCCCTCTGGGCTAGGGTTCTGGCTTAGTGCCACTCCCTCTGGACTAGGGTTCTGGCTTAGTGCCACTCCCTCTGGACTAGGGTTCTGGCTTAGTGCCACTCCCTCTGGGCTAGGGTTCTGGCTTAGAGCCACTCCCTCTGGGCTAGGGTTCTGGCTTAGTGCCACTCCCTCTGGGCTAGGGTTCTGGCTTAGTGCCACTCCCTCTGGGCTAGGGTTCTGGCTTAGTGCCACTCCCTCTGGACTAGGGTTCTGGCTTAGTGCCACTCCCTCTGGGCTAGGGTTCTGGCTTAGAGCCACTCCCTCTGGGCTAGGGTTCTGGCTTAGTGCCACTCCCTCTGGGCTAGGGTTCTGGCTTAGTGCCACTCCCTCTGGGCTAGGGTTCTGGCTTAGTGCCACTCCCTCTGGGCTAGGGTTCTGGCTTAGTGCCACTCCCTCTGGGCTAGGGTTCTGGCTTAGTGCCACTCCCTCTGGGCTAGGGTTCTGGTGTGCAGGTACCTGGACTAGGCCCCTCCCCCAGGCTGGTCAGGTCAGCATCGATGCTGATTGAACAGCTATTGTCTCCGCTCACATTTACCAGCATCACCACGTCACCAAAACACACTGCACCTCCCTGAGACACAGACAGGCTGACCTACACACACACACATTAGTTATTTAGCAGCTCTTATCCAGAGCGACACAGTTAATGCATTCATCTTAAGGTAGCTAGGTAGCACAACTCCATATCTCAGTCATAGTAAGTACTTTGTCCTCAATAAAGTAGCTTTCAGCAATGTCAGAGCTAGCAGGAAAAGACTAGTGTGTGATGTCTTGTTTAAGATACTCTGACCTGTTTGAGGATGTTTTCTTTGAGGAAGCCAGTTTTCTGCACCATCAGCTCTCCCCTCTCCTTCCTCTCCAAGAAGTCCTTCAGTGTGTCCTGTGAGGAGAGACAGCTCAGCGTGTGTGTAGGGACAGAGACATCAGTGAAGTCCCCAAACAAAAACGATATTGTATAAAAACGAATACTGCTTTAACACCAACGAAACACCTGTGCTGTTCTGGAGACAGACTCACCTCCTCCAATGTAACGTCCTCCCTCCAGTTTCCAACACGGACGTTTGGTCTGTATGTCCTAACGTGAGCCATGGTGGTGAAGATGCTTGTTATGCTTGTGTAATTTTGTGAACTTATTGTAAGTTAGCTAAGTAACTAGCTAGTATTTATCCTCTAGCTACCTAGCCAAGCTCTCCAACCAAAACAACTAGACAGGCTCTGTTTAGTCGTCTCCATGGTAACCGGAATGCCGTGATGGCGTCAGTTCCGCTATCTTCCACCAGAGGGTGGACCTGGACTAGTCTATGCAGTGACTTTACACAATACATCTACAGGAAAAGAGACACAAAAATACATCCAAAAACACTAATTAAAACAATTTAAAAAGGGCAGTGTTCTCTCACCTCGGCAGACATGGAAGGTGTCAGGATGAACTATACTAGTTCTCTTTTACAGGCAGTTGTCAGCAGTGTTGGGGAGTGTTGAACTATGTAATTCAACTAATATTATAAACTGGGTGGTTCGAGCCCTGAATGCTGATTGGCTGAAAGCCGTGGTATATCAGACCATATACCATGGGTATAATAATAATAAAATAATTGGTCATTTAGCAGACGCTCTTATCCAGAGCGACTTACAGGAGCAATTAGGGTTAAGTGCCTTGCTCAAGGGCACATCGACAGATTTTTCACCTAGTCGGCTCGGGGATTAGAACCAGCGACCTTTCGGTTACTGGCACAACGCTCTTAACCACTAAGCTACCTGCCGCCTGACAAAACATGTATATTTACCGCTCTAATTACGTTGGTAACCAGTTTATAATATCAGTAAGGAACCAATACCACCCCCTCAGGCCTTATTGCTTAAATACAGCTACATTTTGCAGTAGCTTGGTGGTACTTGGACTAAATTCAAATCTTGGTAGTGTTCCCAGTAGTACATTATTTTCTCCCATGTAGCGGTGGAACTAACTACTGGAATTACACAATACTTTTTTTGTAAAAATAAAATAAAATATGGGTGAAGGAATCAGGCAAGAATGTCCTTTCTTTTTTTGCATCAGACCTTCCTTATTCTCACTTGAAACATCATTTTTGTTATCGGGCTGAATTACACATTCTGACTCCAGAGTGATCCATTCTCTACGATATTTCAGATTTAGATATGATACATTTTCACAAAGTAGTTTGTATGTAGTGAACTGCTTTTTCAAAGTAACTTTAGTTAAGTAAACAATATTTGTCTTAATGGTAGCTTTAGTGTAGCTACTTCTTCTAGTGTGACGTAATTGGTCGCTTGGTAAACTATATTTTCAGAGTAGTTTCCCCAACACTGGTTGTCAGTGGATATATTCACCAAGTTCAAAAGTCATACCACTACTGGACCTCGGTTGTTGACAAGAGAAAACACATAGGAAAAATGTATTTTTTTTAATAATTTTTTTTCTTATGAACAAAAGTAATGATTTTCATTTTATCAAAATGTCACAGTTGTAATAGAATACATCTACAAGCATAGCTCTGTTATTAATGTTGATCTAAATACTAAACATAGAGGGCCTAGTGGGAGTAGATGGCGCCCTATGCCCTTTATAGTGTACTGATAGGAAATAGGGTGCCATTTCAGATTGGCCCTGTGACTACTGGGGAGGGGAGCTGTCTCTGTCTGGTGTGGTCTTGTTTGGTCCGGTCCGGTTTGGTCCAGTTCGGTCCGGTTCGGTCCAGTTTGGTTCAGTCTGGCAGTAACAATACAGTCTGAGGCCTTATCGGTTGTTTTCAATAAAACGTCACAGTAAGGTGCCAAGCGTTAGATTTGCCCCCTGGGGGAGCAAGGAGACCTGCAGCTCCGCTAAAACTATTGACAACTGCTTGCTGTTTTCAAGGGATTGTTAAGGTAATGTTAACTATTTGGTTGTAATATCGTCACCTCTTGAAGAGCATAGTCAGAACTACACATTTCAGATTATTCCACATTTATATCTATCATCAGAGTTATACAGCAAGTAACTGCATGGTTTTAATGATCAGTAAACATCAATTGATCATGTAATTTCAGATATGTCAGGGTAGCCTCACGATATCTCTCAATATTGGCCACCATTAATTGGATATTTGAGTGATATAAAATAAAAGGCTACTTTATCTGACAAGTATGAGTGGTTTAGGTTAATTTCCAATCATTTGTGGGGTCTGCCTGTCAAGCAGCAGAAGGGTGCATATGCTGATGTAACGTTTGTTAGCTGATAATGTTTACTTTGCAAGCTACCGATAGAAACTTTGTACAGTTGGCTAAACATAGTGTTAAGGAGACCTAATGTACTGTTTTCTCCAACCAACGTAGGCTTACCTAGGGAAGTTAGCTAACATTATCCCCTTTTCAACATTGTTTTTAAGAGTGTTTAATCACGATTTCTGCTGACAGACATAATAGGCTACATTAATTGAAGGACCACATCAAATTGGGTAACTAGCTAATAACAGATCACGTCAATATGGCTAGTTAACAAGCTAACTTTCAGGGGATAAACTAGATGGCTATATCCAAATATTGTTTGATTTGCTTGCCATCTATAGTGATGTTGACAGTAGACCAACTGCGATATCAAAATCTTTCCAAAAGCCTCATCTCTGATGAAGCAAGCTAAATGACATGTTGTTTTCTTTAGCTAGCTAGCTACATAACAAATGGATCTGGCTATCCTCATGATTCTTGAAAAAACCATGATCAATTGATGTTTACTGATTGCTGTAAAACTCTGATGATGGAGCTAAATGTGGAATAATCGGAAATGCGTAGTTCTGACTATGCTCTTCAAGACGTGATGATATTGCAAACAAATAGTTAACATTTCTTTACCAATCCCTTGAAAACAGCACATAGTTGTCATTGGTTTTAGCGGAGCTGCGGGTCTCCTTGCCCCCCAGCAGCAAAATCGAATGATATTGTGACATTTTATTGATAACGACCTATTGTCTCAGAATCACCAAAACCTATTCTCCTTTATCCTGGTTTATTCTCCTTTATTCTCATTTGTCCTGGTTTATTCTCCTTTATTCTCATTTGTCCTGGTTTATTCTCCTTTATTCTCATTTGTCCTGGTTTATTCTCCTTTATCCTGGTTTATTCATCCTTTATTCTCCTTTGTCCTGGTTTATTCTCCTTTATTCCCATTTGTCCTGGTTTATTCTCCTTTATTCTCATTTATCCTGGTTTATTGTCCTTTATTCTCCTTTATCCTGGTTTATTCTCCTTTATCCTGGTTTATTCATCCTTTATTCTCCTTTATCCTGGTTTATTCTCCTTTATTCTCATTTATCCTGGTTTATTCTCCTTTATTCTCCTTTATCCTGGTTTATTCTCCTTTATCCTGGTTTATTCTCCTTTATTCTCATTTGTCCTGGTTTATTCTCCTTTATTCTCATTTGTCCTGGTTTATTCTCCTTTATCCTGGTTTATTCATCCTTTATTCTCCTTTGTCCTGGTTTATTCATCCTTTATTCTCCTTTGTCCTGGTTTATTCTCCTTTCTTCTCCTTTCTTCTCCTTTCTTCTCCTTTATCCTGGTTTATTCTCCTTTATTGTCCTTATTCTATTTTATTCTAATTTATCCTCCTTTATTCTCCATTATTCTTGTTTATTCTCCTTCATTCTCATTTATCCTGATTTATTCGCCTTCGTTCTCATTTTTGCTCTTTCATTCTCATTTATCTTGGTTTATTCTCCTTTATTTTCCTTTATTATCCTTTCATACATTTTATTCTCATTTATTCTCCTCTATTCTCTTTTATCTTGGTTTATTCCGCTTAATTCTCCTTTATTTTCCTTTATAAACCCAGTGAATCAGACATGAGCTATTAACTAGTAACTAGTGTGTTAAAGGAAGAACAGGTCCAGAAAGTTCCTACAACCAGGTCGGTGTTGCAGCTGGCCTGTCACATGACATGGATGGATGAAGATGGAGAGATGGATGGATGAAGATGGAGAGATGGATGGATGAAGATGGATAGATGGATGGGGACCTCCAGGCACACTGATTATGACACTCAGCTGTCCCTCTCTTTCCCCTCCCCTCACACCGGGGTGTCTCGTTTTAGTTCGCTGGGGGATGGGGGGATACGGTCTTCCTGCCGGGTGAAGCTGGAAGAGTGGCTGGGTCTGGAGGAGCTCTCCCCAGACTCGGGACCTCGCTGGAGGGCAGGCAGAGTGGAGCAGCGCCCCTTAGCCCTGGAGCCTCCTGGTTCTCTGCTGGGAGGCCCCTTCAGCATGAACAGTTCACTGGGAGACAGGGGCTTGGGAGGGGGGGAGATGGGATTAGGAGGGGGGGCCTGAAGGGTGTTTGTAGGGGAGGGTGAGGGGGGCAGATGGGGTAGAGGTGGAAGGTGGAACTTCGTGAGGCTGGTTGAGTGGCTGGGTCGGGGCCGGCTGTGCCCAGGTTCAAGCCCTCTCTGGTGGGGAGGCAGGGTGGAGCAGCGGCCCTTGGCCCTGGAGGATGCTAGGTCTCTGAGGGGAGGGCCTCTGGGGAACAGCCTGCTATCTGAAGCCTCAGGGCCTGCTGGGTGGGTCTGGGCCAGGGCGGTCTCGGGCGAGGCTGTGTCCCCTGCTGGGGCAGCTGGAGGGCTAGCTGGGTCTGGTGGCTGGTCCTCCTGCTCCTGTGGGGCTGCTCCAGAGACAGGCAGCTCCATGTCAGCTAGGCTCTGGTTCTGGGACGGCTCTGGGTCTGCAGCAAATCAAATACAACTGTATTTAAATGACACTGTACAACAACATAGATATATTAATACAACTGTATTTAAATGACACTGTACAACAACATAGATACACTGCTCAAAAAAATAAAGGGATCACTTAAACAACACAATGTAACTCCAAGTCAATCACACTTCTGTGAAATCAAACTGTCCACTTAGGAAGCAACACTGATTGACAATAAATATCACATGATGTTGTGCAAATGGAATAGACAACAGGTGGAAATTATAGGCAATTAGCAAGACACCCCCAATAAAGGAGTGGTTCTGCAGGTGGTGACCACAGACCACTTCTCAGTTCCTATGCTTCCTGGCTGATGTTTTGGTCACTTTTGAATGCTGGCGGTGCTTTCATTCTAGTGGTCGCTTGAGACGGAGTCTACAACCCACACAAGTGGCTCAGGTAGTGCAGCTCATCCAGGATGGCACATCAATGCGAGCTGTGGCAAGAAGGTTTGCTGTGTCTGTCAGCATAGTGTCCAGAGCATGGAGGCGCTACCAGAAGACAGGCCAGTACATCAGGAGACGTGGAGGAGGCCGTAGGAGGGCAACAACCCAGCAGCAGGACCGCTACCTCCTCCTTTGTGCAAGGAGGAGCAGGAGGAGCACTGCCAGAGCCCTGCAAAATGACCTAGCAGGCCACAAATGTGCATGTGTCTGCTCAAACGGTCAGAAACAGACTCCATGAGGGTGGTATGAGAGCCCGACGTCCACAGGTGGGGGTTGTGCTTACAGCCCAACACCGTGCAGGACGTTTGGCATTTGCCAGAGAACACCAAGATTGGCAAATTCGCCACTGGCGCCCTGTGCTCTTCACAGATGAAAGCAGGTTCACACTGAGCACATGTGACAGACGTGACAGAGTCTGGAGAAGCTGTGGAGAACGTTCTGCTGCCTGCAACATCTTCCAGCATGACCGGTTTGGCGGTGGGTCAGTCATGGTGTGGGGTGGCATTTCTTTGGGGGGCCGCACAGCCCTCCATGTGCTCGCCAGAGGTAGCCTGACTGTCATTAGGTACCGAGATGAGATCCTCAGACCCCTTGTGAGACCATATGCTGGTGCGGTTGGCCCTGGGTTCCTCCTAATGCAAGACAATGCTAGACCTCATGTGGCTGGAGTGTGTCAGCAGTTCCTGCAAGAGGGAGGCATTGATGCTATGGACTGGCCCGCCCGTTCCCCAGACCTGAATCCAATTGAGTACATATGGGACATCATGTCTCGCTCCATCCACCAACGCCACGTTGCACCACAGACTGTCCAGGAGTTGGCGGATGCTTTAGTCCAGGTCTGGGAGGAGATCCCTCAGGAGACCATCCGCCACCTCATCAGGAGCATGCCCAGGCGTTGTAGGGAGGTCATACAGGCACGTGGAGGCCACACACACTACTGAGCCTCATTTTGACTTGTTTTAAGGACATTACATCAAATTTGGATCATTCTATAGTGTGGTTTTCCACTTTAATTTTGAGTGTGACTCCAAATCCAGACCTCCATGGGTTGATACATTTGATTTCCATTGATAATTTTTGTGTGATTTTGTTGTCAGCACATTCAACTATGTAAAGAAAAAAATATTTAATAAGATTATTTCATTCAGATCTAGAATGTGTTGTGTTAGTGTTCCCTTTATATTTTTGAGCAGTGTATATTAATACAGGTGGAAAGTAAAGGATACACTCTTAGAACAAAAAGGTGCTACCTGGAACCAAAAAGGGTTATTCAAAGGGTTCTATGAAGAACCCTTTTTGGTTCCAGATAGAATCCCTTTTGGTTCCATGTAGAACCTTTTCTACAGAGGGTTCTACATGGAACCCAAAAGGGTTCTACCTGGAAACAAAAAGGTCTCTAAATGTAACCAAAAATGGTTATCCTATGGAGACAGCCGAAGAACCCTCTTGGAACCCTTTATTCCTAAGAGTGTAGATTTTAAACCAATTAGTGTTTAAAAATATGAAACTAGAAAACATGCTTTAGTCATAGGTACCTGACAGACCCAGCTGGTAACTAGGGGTTAGGGGTCAGGAATTAGGGGTCAGGGTTATTACCTTACAGATATAGCTGCTAACTAGGGGTTATGGGTTAGGGGTTAGGGGTTAGGGTTATTACCTGACAGATACAGCTGCTAACTAGGGGTTAGGGGTTAGGGGTTAGGGGTCATGGTTATTACCTGACAGATATAGCTGCTAACTAGGGGTTAGGGGTCAGGGTTATTACCTGACAGATACAGCTGCTAACTAGGGGTTAGGGGTCATGGTTATTACCTGACAGATACAGCTGCTAACTAGAGGTTAGGGGTTAGGGGTTAGGGTTATTACCTGACAGATACAGCTAGTAACTAGGGGTTAGGGGTCATGGTTATTACCTGACAGATACAGCTGGTCCATAACAGAGTCCAGGTCCACAACGGTGACTTCCTCCTGGTTTGGCCCTTCTCCTCCTCTGTCTCCTTCTGCTCCTTCTCCTTCTCCTTCTCCCACTCCTTCACTCTGCTCTCCTACCCCTTCTTCTCTCCCCTCTCCTTCTCCTTCTTTCCCCTCTTCTCCTCTCCCATCTTCTCCTCCTCCTCCTCCTCCTCCTCCTTCTCCTGCTGGGTCAGTGCTATCTGGGTTGTCCATGGTTTGTCTTGATCTGTCCATCTTCTCCTCCTCCTCCCCCTCTTCTCCCACTGCCCCCTCCACCACTATGTCAATGTGTGGTGTGGGGGAGTGGTGTGGAAGTCTGGAGCGTAGGGCCTCCTGTTCATCCTGAACAAGGAACTCCATCAGCAACATGTTCTCTTTCCTGACCTGTTCTCTAAGAGAACGAGGAACATCAGGGATCAACCAGGCCACCAGCATGCTCAGGAACATCGCCAGGTTCTACAAAAGAAAAGTTCTATATTAGAACCATTACAAAAGGTTATATATTAAATACAACATAAAGGTTCTACATTAGATCCAACATGTTCTACATTAGATACAACATAAAGGTTCTACATTAGAACCATTACAATAGGTTCTACATTAAATACAACAGAAAGGTTCTACATTAAATACAACAGGTTCAACATTAGATACAACAGAAAGGTTATACATTAGATACAACAGAAAGGTTCTACATTAGATACAACATGTTCTACATTAGATACAACATGTTCTACATTAGATACAACAGGTTATACATTAGATACAACAGGTTATACATTAGATACAACAGGTTCTACATTAGATACAACACGTTCTACATTAGATACAACAGGTTTGACAGCAGAAAGGTTGTGTATTAGATACAACAGAAAGGTTCTACATTAGATACAACAGGTTTGACAGCAGAAAGGTTCTACATCAGAAAAGTTATACAATGGATACAACAAACAATTCTACTTTAGATACAACAGGTTATACATTAAATACAAATTAAATGTTCTAAATTAGATATAAGAGGTTCTACATGTAATACAACACAAAGGTTCTACAATAGATACAACACAAAGTTTCTACATTAGATACAACAGGTTCTACAGCAGAAAGGTTCTACATTAGAGACAACAGATAGGTTCTACATTAGATACAACAGGTTCTACAGCAGAAAGGTTCTACATTAGATAAAACAGAAATGCTCTAAATTATATTACAACAAGAAAGGTTCTACATTAGATACAACTGAAAGGTTCTACATTCGATACAACAAAAAGTATCTACACTAGATCCAACATGTTCTACATTATATACATAAGAAAGGTTCTACAATGGAGATACAACAGAACAATTCTACATTAAATATTACAGAAAGGTTCTACATTAGATACAACACAAATGTTCTACATTAGATACAACAGTAAGCTTCTACAGCAGAAAGGTTCTACATTAGATACAAGAGGTTCCACATCAGAAATGTTCTACATTAGATACAATAGGTTCTACATTAGATACATCAGAAAGGTTCTACAATGGAGATACAACAGAACGATTCTATATTAGAAACAATAGAGAGGTTCTACATTAGATAAAACATTAAGGTTCTACAGCAGAAAGGTTCTACATTTGAAACGACAGGTTCAACAATGGATATAATAGAGTGTTTCTACATTAGATACAACAGGTTCTACATCAGCTAGAACAGGTTCTACATTAGATACAACAGGTTATACACTAGATACAACAGGTTATACATTAGATACAACAGAAAGGTTCTACATTAGATACAACATTAAGGTTCTACAGCAGAAAGGTTCTACATTTGAAACGACAGGTTCAACAATGGATATAATAGAGTGTTTCTACATTAGATACAACAGGTTCTACATCAGCTAGAACAGGTTCTGCATTAGATACAACAGGTTATACATCAGATACAACAGGTTCTACATCAGCTAGAACAGGTTCTATATTAGATACAACAGGTTATACATTAGATACAACAGGTTATACATTAGATACAACAGGTTATACATTAGATACAACAGGTTATACATTAGATACAACAGGTTATACATTAGATACAACAGGTTCTACACTAGATACAACAGGTTCTACACTAGATACAACAGGTTATACATTAGATACAACAGGTTCTACACTAGATACAACAGGTTCTACACTAGATACAACAGGTTATACATTAGATACAACAGGTTCTACACTAGATACAACAGGTTCTACACTAGATACAACAGGTTATACACTAGATACAACAGGTTCTACACTAGATACAACAGGTTCTACACTAGATACAACAGGTTCTACACTAGATACAACAGGTTCTACACTAGATACAACAGGTTCTACACTAGATACAACAGGTTCTACACTAGATACAACAGGTTCTACACTAGATACAACAGGTTATACATTAGATACAACAGGTTATACATTAGCTACAACAGGTTCTACACTAGATACAACAGGTTATACATTAGATACAACAAGTTATACATTAGATACAACAGGTTCTACACTAGATACAACAGGTTATACATTAGATACAACAGGTTCTACACTAGATACAACAGGTTCTACACTAGATACAACAGGTTATACATTAGATACAACAGGTTATACATTAGATACAACAGGTTATACATTAGATACAACAGGTTCTACACTAGATACAACAGGTTATACATTAGATACAACAGGTTATACATTAGATACAACAGGTTATACATTAGATACAACAGGTTCTACACTAGATACAACAGGTTCTACACTAGATACAACATGTTCTACAGTAGATACAACAGGTTATACATTAGATACAACAGGTTATACATTAGATACAACAGGTTCTACACTAGATACAACAGGTTCTACACTAGATACAAGAGGTTATACATTAGATACAACAGGTTCTACACTAGATACAACAGGTTATACACTAGATACAACAGGTTATACACTAGATACAACAGGTTATACATTAGATACAACAGGTTATACATTAGATACAACAGGTTATACATTAGATACAACAGGTTATACATTAGATACAACAGGTTCTACACTAGATACAACAGGTTATACATTAGATACAACAGGTTATACATTAGATACAACAGGTTATACATTAGATACAACAGGTTATACACTAGATACAGCAGGTTATACATTAGATACAACAGGTTCTACACTAGATACAACAGGTTCTACATTAGATACAACAGGTTATACATTAGATACAACAGGTTCTACACTAGATACAACAGGTTATACATTAGATACAACAGGTTATACATTAGATACAACAGGTTCTACACTAGATACAACAGGTTCTACATTAGATACAACAGGTTATACATTAGATACAACAGGTTATACATTAGATACAACAGGTTCTACACTAGATACAACAGGTTCTACATTAGATACAACAGGTTATACATTAGATACAACAGGTTCTACACTAGATACAACAGGTTCTACATTAGATACAACAGGTTCTACACTAGATACAACAGGTTCTACATTAGATACAACAGGTTATACACTAGATACAACAGGTTCTACATTAGATACAACAGGTTATACATTAGATACAACAGGTTATACATTAGATACAACAGGTTATACACTAGGTACAACAGGTTATACACTAGATACAACAGGTTCTACACTAGATACAACAGGTTCTACACTAGATACAACAGGTTCTACACTAGATACAACAGGTTCTACACTAGATACAACAGGTTCTACACTAGATACAACAGGTTATACATTAGATACAACAGGTTCTACACTAGATACAACAGGTTATACATTAGATACAACAGGTTCTACACTAGATACAACAGGTTCTACATTAGATAAAACAGGTTATACATTAGATACAACAGGTTATACATTAGGTACAACAGGTTATACACTAGATACAACAGGTTATACATTAGATACAACAGGTTATACATCAGCTAGAAAAAAAGGGTTAAAAATTAGATACAACAGGTTATACAAAAAGGTTAAAAATTAGATACGAGGTTCTACATTAGATACATCAGAATCGTTCTACATTAAATACAACAAAAAGGTTCTACATTAGATTAAATAGGTTATAAATTAGGTAAAACAAAGGTTTTACATTAGATACAACAGATTATTATTATATATTAGATCTAACAGAAAGGTTCTATATTTGATACAACAGGTTCTAAAGCAGAAAAGTGCTACATTATATACAATAGAAAGGTTCTACATTAGATACAACAGAAAGGTTCTATATTAGATGCAACAGAAATGTTCTACATTACATATTATAGAAAGGTTCTACATTAGATACAACAAAAAGGTTCTACATTAGACACAACATGTTCTACACTAGGTACAACAGAAAGGTTCTACATTAGACACAACATGTTCTACACTAGGTACAACAGAAAGGTTCTACATTAGACACAACAGGTTCTACACTAGGTACAACAGAAAGGTTCTACATTAGACACAACATGTTCTACACTAGGTACAACAGAAGGGTTCTACATTAGTTAAAACAGAATGGTTCTACGTTGGCTACAACAGAAATGTTCTAAATTAGATACAATATAAAAGGTTCTACATTAGATATAACAGGAAGATTATACATTAGAAACAACAGAAAGGTTCTACAACAGAAAGGATCTACATTAGATACAACATGTTATACACTAGATACAACAGGTTCTACACTAGATACAACATGTTATACACTAGATACAACAGGTTATACATTAGATACAACAGGTTATACACTAGATACAACAGGTTATACATTAGATACAACAGGTTCTACACTAGATACAACAGGTTATACACTAGATACAACAGGTTATACACTAGATACAACAGGTTATACACTAGATACAACAGGTTCTACATTAGATACAACAGGTTATACATCAGCTAGAAAAAAAGGGTTAAAAATTAGATACAACAGGTTATACAAAAAGGTAAAAAATTAGATACGAGGTTCTACATTAGATACATCAGAATCGTTCTACATTAAATACAACAAAAAGGTTCAACATTAGATTAAAGAGGTTATAAATTAGATAAAACAAAGGTTGTACATTAGATACAACAGATTATTAATATATATTAGATCTAACAGAAATGTTCTAAATTTGATACAACAGGTTCTAAACCAGAAAAGTGCTACATTATATACAATAGAAAGGTTCTACATTAGATACAACAGGTTCTACATCAGCTAGAACAGGTTCTACATTAGATACAACAGAAAGGTTTGACAATAGATACAACAGAAAGGTTTTACATTAGATACAACAGATTCTACATTAAATACAAGAGAACGGTTATAAATTAGATACAAGAGGTTCTACATTCGATACAACAGAAATGTTCTACATTAAATACAACATAACGGTTCTACATTAGATACAACATAACCTTTCTACATAATATATATCACATATTACATAAAACAAAACTATTCTACATTAAATACAACAGGTTAGGGTTACAACAGGTTCTACATTAGATACAACTGAAAGGTTTTACATCAGATACAACAGATTCTACATTAGATATCTGTCACGATCGTCGACTGAAGACACGGACCAAGGCGCAGCGTGATAAGTGTACATTTTATTTAACGTACTCAACACACGATCAAAAACAACAAACCAAACGATACGTGAAGTCCTAGGTTAACACCAAAACAAACCTTACGGAACAAGATCCCACAAATACTAGTGCAACACAGGCTGCCTAAGTATTGACCCCAATCAGAGACAACGAGCTACAGCTGCCTCTGATTGGGAACCACCCTGGCCAACATAGATCTAAACGATCTAGAACGAAAACATAGAAAAACTAAACAAAGCAAATCCACACCCTGGCTCAACATTTAAGAGTCCCCAGAACCAGGGCGTGACAGTACCCCCCCCCCAAAGGCGCGGACTGCGACCGCGCCACACAAACACAAGAGGGTAGGGGCCGGGTGGGCATTCCGCCTCGGAGGCGGATCCGGGCGTGACCACCACTCTCTCTCCACCCCCCCGTTGCGCCCCTGATCTGGTCTGGCCCCGCTGGCCGGAGCTGGACTGGACACCGGTGGAGTGGATTGCTCTGGCTCCGGAGTGGAGCCGCTGACCGGAGCTGGACTGGACCCCGGTGGAGTGGATTGCTCTGGCTCCGGAGTGGAGCAGCTGACCGGTGGAACAGGCACGGACCGTGCCGGACTGGACACACGCACCACTGGCTTGGTGCGGGGAGCAGGAACGGGCCGGACCGGGCTGACGACGCGCACCACTGGCTTGGTGCGGGGAGCAGGAACGGGCCGGACCGGGCTGATGACGCGCACCACTGGCTTGGTGCGAGGGTCAGGAACAGGCCGGACCGGGCTGGCGACGCGCACCACTGGTTTGGTGCGAGGGGCAGGAACAGGCTGGACCGGGCTGGCGACGCACACCACAGGCTTGGTGCGAGGGACAGGAACAGGCCGGACCGGGCTGGCGACGCGCACCACTGGTTTGGTGCGAGGGGCAGGAACAGACCGGGCTGGCGACGCGCACCACTGTCTTGGTGCGTGGGACAGGAACAGGCTGGACCGGGCTGGCGACGCGCACCACTGGTTTGGTGCGAGGGGCAGGAACAGGCCGGACCAGGCTGGCGACGCGTACCACTGGCTTGGTGCGTGGGACAGGAACAGGCCGGACCGGGCTGGCGACACAAACCACAGGCTTGGTGCGAGGGACAGGAACAGGCCGGACCAGACTGTGGAGGCGGACTGGAGGTCTGGAGCGGAGCGCTGACACAACCCGTCCTGGCTGAATGCCTATTTCCGCACAATATTTGAGAGGCATCAGCACAGGACGTACAGGGCTGTGCACTCGTACTGGCGCTACAGCACGTGGCACTGGCGCAGGATATCCGGGACTGTGGAGGCGGACTGGAGGTCTGGAGCGGAGAGCTGACACAACCCGTCCTGGCTGAATGCCTATTTCCGCACAATATGTGTGAGGCATCAGCACAGGACGTACAGGGCTGTGCACTCGTACTGGCGCTACAGCACGTGGCACTGGCGCAGGATATCCGGGACCGAGGAGGGGTACTGGAGGCCACGAGCGTTGAGCCGGCACACCCCGTCCTGGCTGCATTCCCACCTTAGCACGACACGTGCGTGGTGCTAGCACAGGACGTACAGGACTGTGCCGGAACACTCGCGGCACAGTACGTGGCTCCGCATAACACGGAGCCTTCCCAGTCTCACGCTCCTAGCCTGAGTACGTGGAGTTGGCTCTGCTCTACCTCTAGGCTCTGCCAACCACCCTTTTAGCCCCCCCAAAATGTTTTATTGGGGCTGTCTCTCGGGCTTCCTCCTCGGCCGGTACCCTCTGCGTTGCCGCTGCTCCTCTCTGTAGCGCGCCTCCACAGTCTCCTCTCCTGCCTGGGCATTCACCTTTGCCCGCGAATATCTCCTCCCAAGACCACCATTTGCCCACCTGGGACATCGCCATCTTCTCCTCCTGGGCACGCTGCTTGGTCCTCTTATGGTGGGATCTTCTGTCACGATCGTCGACTGAAGACACGGACCAAGGCGCAGCGTGATAAGCGTACATACTTTAATTGTACTACACGAACAAAACAATAAACCAAACGATACGTGAAGTCCTAGGTTAATACAAAACAAACCTTACGGAACAAGATCCCACAAAGAATAGTGCAAAACAGGCTGCCTAAATATGGTCCCCAATCAGAGACAACGAGCTACAGCTGCCTCTGATTGGGAACCACCCCGGCCAACATAGATCAAAACAATCTAGAACGAAAACATAGAAAAACTAAACATAGAAAAATCCACACCCTGGCTCAACCTTTAAGAGTCCCCAGAGCCAGGGCATGACAATATCACAGAAAGGTTCTGAATTAGATAAACAGGTTCTACAGCAGAAAGTTTCTACATTAGATACAACAGAAAGGTTCTACATGAGATACAACCGGTTCTACATCAGATACAACAGAATGGTTCTACATTAGATACAACAGAATCTACGGCAGAAAGGTTCTACATTGGATACAAGAGGTTATATAGCAGAAATGTTTTACATTAGATACAACAGCAAGGTTCTACATTGGATACAACAGAAAGGTTCTACATAAGATACAACAGAAAGGTTCTACACTAGATACATCAGAATGGTTGAATCATCAGCATACATGGACACACATTCTTTGTTTAATGCCAGTGGCAGGTCATTGGTAAAAATAGAAAAGAGTGGAGGGCCTAGAGAGCTGCCCTGCGGTACACCACACTTTACATGTTTGACATTAGAGAAGCTTCCATTGAAGAAAACCCTTTGAGTTCTCTTAGATAGATAGCTCTGAATCCACGATATGGCAGAGGTTGAAAAGCCATAACACAAGTTTTTTCAACAACAGGTTATGGTCAATAATATCAAAGGCTGCACTGAAATCTAACAGTACAGCTCCCACAATCTTCTTATTATCAATTTCTTTCAACCAATCATCAGTCATTTGTGTCAGTGCAGTACATGTTGAGTGCCCTTCTCTATAAGCATGTTGAAAGTCTGTTGTTAATTAGTTTACAGAGAAATAGCATTGTATTTGGTCAAATAATTTTTTCCAACAGTTTGCTGAGAGCTGGCAGCAAGCTGATAGGTCTGCTGTTAGAACCAGTAAAGGCTGCTTTACCACTCTTGGGTATTAGAATTACTTTGGCTTCCCTCCAGGCCTGAGGACAAAGACTTTCCTCTAGGCTCAGATTAAAGATCTGACAGATAGGAGTGGCTATAGAGTCAGCTACCATCCTCAGTAGGTACAATGGAAAGGTTTTACATTTGATACAACAGAAAGGTTCTACATTAGATAAAACAGGTTTTTCAAAGAAAGGTTCTACATTAGATACAACAGAAAGGTTCTACATTAGATAAAACAGGTTTTTCAAAGAAAGGTTCTACATTAGATACAACAGAAATGTTCTACATGAGATAAAAACAGGTTTTTCAACATAAAGGTTCTACATGAGATACAACAGAAAGGTTATACATTAGATACAACATTAAGGTTCTACATTAGATGCAACAGCTTTTTCAATATTAAGGTTTTACATTAGATACAATAGGTTTTTCAACAGAAAGGTTCTACATTAGATACAACAGCTTTTTCAACATTAAGGTTCTACATTAGATGCAACACTGTTTTCAACAGAAACGTTCTACATTAAATACAACAGTGTTTTCAACATTAAGGTTCTGCATTAGATACAACAGGTTTTTCAACAGAAAGGTTCTACATTATGATACAACAGAACATTAAACGTATACCGCCCCCTTCACCACTTTCAGCGTACAGGCTTTGGATTGATGATGAGGTCAGGGATTGGGGTCAGAAGTCAGGGGTGGATTGATACTGAGGTCAGGGGTTAGGCGTGGTCTGTACCTGAAAGAAGATGACAAAGGCCAATCGAGCTGCCAGGACAGACCAGTACTGTTTAGAGAAGGAGTAGGGCTGAGCTCCCCATGGTGGATCTCTGTAGTCTTTATATCTGATGGACAGAGAGACAGAGAGCTCAGGGTTAGAGGTCAGAAGGAGTAGGGCTGAGCTCCTCTCTGTAGTCTTCATATCTGATGGACAGAGAGGTCAGTGTTAGAGGTTAGAGTTCAGGGTTAGAGGTCAGGGTTAGAGGTCAGGGTTAGAGGTCAGGGTTAGAGGTCAGTGTTAGAGGTTAGAGATCAGGGTTAGAGGTCAGGGTTAGAGGTCAGGGTTAGAGGTTAGAGATCAGGGTTAGAGGTCAGGGTTAGAGGTCAGGGTTAGAGGTCAGGGTTAGAGGATAGAGGTCAGGGTTAGAGGTCAGGGTTAGAGGTCAGGGTTAGAGATCAGGGTTAGAGGTCAGGGTTAGAGGTTAGAGGTCAGGGTTAGAGGATAGAGATCAGGGTTAGAGGTCAGGGTTAGAGGTCAGGGTTAGAGGTTAGAGGTCAGGGTTAGAGGTCAGGGTTAGAGGTCAGGGTTAGAGGTCAGGGTTAGAGGTTAGAGGTCAGGGTTAGAGGATAGAGATCAGGGTTAGAGGTCAGGGTTAGAGGTCAGGGTTAGAGGTCAGGGTTAGAGGTCAGGGTTAGAGGTCAGGGTTAGAGGATAGAGGTCAGGGTTAGAGGTCAGGGTTAGAGGTCAGGGTTAGAGGTCAGGGTTAGAGGATAGAGGTCAGGGTTAGAGGATAGAGATCAGGGTTAGAGGACAGGGTTAGAGGTTAGAGGTCAGGGTTAGAGGTCAGGGTTAGAGGTCAGGGTTAGAGGATAGAGATCAGGGTTAGAGGTCAGGGTTAGAGGTTAGAGATCAGGGTTAGAGGTCAGGGTTAGAGGTCAGGGTTAGAGGTCAGGGTTAGAGGTTAGAGGTCAGGGTTAGAGGTCAGGGTTAGAGGTCAGGGTTAGAGGGCAGGGTTAGAGGTCAGGGTTAGAGGTCAGGGTTAGAGGTCAGGGTTAGAGGTTAGAGGTCAGGGTTAGAGGTCAGGGTTAGAGGTCAGGGTTAGAGGTCAGGGTTAGAGGTCAGGGTTAGAGGGCAGGGTTATAGGTCAGGGTTAGAGGTTAGAGGTCAGGGTTAGAGGTCAGGGTTAGAGGTCAGGGTTAGAGGTCAGGGTTAGAGGTCAGGGTTAGAGGTTAGAGGTCAGGGTTAGAGGTCAGGGTTATAGGTCAGGGTTAGAGGTTAGAGATCAGGGTTAGAGGTCAGGGTTAGAGGTCAGGGTTAGAGGATAGAGGTCAGGGTTAGAGGTCAGGGTTAGAGGTTAGAGGTCAGGGTTAGAGGTCAGGGTTAGAGGATAGAGATCAGGGTTAGAGGTCAGGGTTAGAGGTTAGAGGTCAGGGTTAGAGATCAGGGTTAGAGGTCAGGGTTAGAGATCAGGGTTAGAGGTCAGGGTTAGAGGTCAGGGTTAGAGGTCAGGGTTAGAGGTTAGAGGTCAGGGTTAGAGGTCAGGGTTAGAGGTCAGGGTTAGAGATCAGGGTTAGAGGATAGAGATCAGGGTTAGAGGTCAGGGTTAGAGGTCAGGGTTAGAGGATAGAGGTCAGGGTTAGAGGTCAGGGTTAGAGGTCAGGGTTAGAGGTCAGGGTTAGAGGTCAGGGTTAGAGGGCAGGGTTATAGGTCAGGGTTAGAGTTTAGAGATCAGGGTTAGAGGTCAGGGTTAGACGTCAGGGTTAGAGGATAAAGATCAGGGTTAGAGGTCAGGGTTAGAGGTCAGGGTTAGAGGTTAGAGATCAGGGTTAGAGGATAGAGATCAGGGTTAGAGGTCAGGGTTAGAGGTTAGAGGTCAGGGTTAGAGGATAGAGATCAGGGTTAGAGGTCAGGGTTAGAGGTCAGGGTTAGAGGTCAGGGTTAGAGGATAGAGATCAGGGTTAGAGGTCAGGGTTAGAGGTCAGGGTTAGAGGTCAGGGTTAGAGGATAGAGATCAGGGTTAGAGGTCAGGGTTAGAGGTTAGAGGTCAGGGTTAGAGGTCAGGGTTAGAGGTCAGGGTTAGAGATCAGGGTTAGAGGATAGAGATCAGGGTTAGAGGTCAGAGGTCAGGGTTAGAGGTCAGGGTTAGAGGATAGAGATCAGGGTTAGAGGTCAGAGGTCAGGGTTAGAGGTCAGGGTTAGAGGTCAGGGTTAGAGGTCAGGGTTAGAGGTCAGGGTTAGAGGATTGATCTTATAGATCAGAGTTATTGTTACCTGCATATGGTGACTCCAGTAAATAGTGTTGAGGAGGGGGAGGAATCAGCCTCAAAGTTGGACACGTTAAAGTAGGACAGGGAGTGTTCTGTGAATCCGTGCATGCTGCCTGTCTGACTGTACATGTACTGGTACACCGTCCGAGGAATGAAGTCCGACGTGAACGAGATCACAAACGCCTGAAGAAGAGAGCAACAAACCGATTGACTAGCTGAATACCAGGTCTCTCCCTCCCTCTTTTTCCCTCTCCCTCCCCCCCTCTCTCTCTCTCAATTCAAAGGGCTTTATTGGCATGGGAAACATATGTTTACGTTGCCAAAGCAAGTGGAATAGACAATAAACAAAAGGGAAATAAACAAGGGAAACATTAGTAAACATTACAGTCAGAAAGGCTTTAACAGAATATAGACGTTTCAATATCAGATACACACACACACACACACACACAAAGTAAAGGATATCTCACCAAAATAACTCATTATTTACAGATACACACACACGCGCGCCCACACACACAAACACACACACACAGAGACTTACATTTGTAATGACAGAAAACTTGCTGATTCCACTGAGAATGTTGAACCAAATTCCTGGAGACAGCATGTATGTGATAGAGTGAAAGAGAAGGAGAAGGAGGAATGTGACAGAGAAAGAGAAGAGAAGGAATGTGACAGAGAAGAAGAGGAGGAATGTGACAGAGAAAGAGGAGAAGGAGGAATGTGACAGAGAAAGAGAGAAGGAGGAATGTGACAGAGAAAGAGGAGAAGGAGGAATGTGACAGAGAAAGAGGAGAAGGAGGAATGTGACAGAGAAAGAGAGAAGGAGGAATGTGACAGAGAAAGAGGAGAAGGAGGAATGTGACAGAGAAAGAGGAGAAGGAGGAATGTGACAGAGAAAGAGAGAAGGAGGAATGTGACAGAGAAAGAGGAGAAGGAGGAATGTGACAAAGAAAGAGGAGAAGGAGGAATGTGACAGAGAAAGAGAGAAGGAGGAATGTGACAGAGAAAGAGAGAAGGAGGAATGTGACAGAGAAAGAGAAGAGGAGGAATGTGACAGAGAAAGAGAAGGAGGAATGTGAAAGAGAAAGAGAAGAGGAGGAATGTGACAGAGAAAGAGAGGAGGAATGTGACAGAGAAAGAGAAGGAGGAATGTGACAGAGAAAGAGAAGGAGGAATGTGAAAGAGAAAGAGAAGAGGAGGAATGTGACAGAGAAAGAGAGAAGGAGGAATGTGACAGAGAAAGAGAAGGAGGAATGTGACAGAGAAAGAGAGAAGGAGGAATGTGACAGAGAAAGAGAAGAGGAGGAATGTGACAGAGAAGGAGAAGGAGGAATGTGACAGAGAAAGAGAGAAGGAGGAATGTGACAGAGAAAGAAGACGAGGAATGTGACAGAGAAAGAGAGGAGGAATGTGACAGAGAAGGAGAGAAGGAGGAATGTGACAGAGAAGAAGAGGAGGAATATGACAGAGAAAGAGAAGAGGAGGAATGTGACAGAGAAAGAGAGAAGGAGGAATGTGACAGAGAAAGAGAAGAGGAGGAATGTGACAGAGAAAGAGAAGAGGAGGAATGTGACAGAGAAAGAGAGAAGGAGGAATGTGACAGAGAAAGAGAAGGAGGAATGTGACAGAGAAGGAGAGGAGGCATGTGACAGAGAAAGAGAGGAGGAATGTGACAGAGAAGGAGAGAAGGAGGAATGTGACAGAGAAGAAGAGGAGGAATGTGACAGAGAAAGAGAGAAGGAGGAATGTGACAGAGAAAGAGAGAAGGAGGAATGTGACAGAGAATGAGAAGGAGGAATGTGACAGAGAAAGAGAGAAGGAGGAATGTGATAGAGAAGAAGAGGAGGAATGTGACAGAGAATGAGAAGGAGGAATGTGACAGAGAAAGAGAGAAGGAGGAATGTGACAGAGAAAGAGAAGAGGAGGAATTTGACAGAGAAAGAGAGAAGGAGGAATGTGATAGAGAAGAAGAGGAGGAATGTGACAGAGAAAGAGAAGAGGAGGAATTTGACAGAGAAAGAGAGAAGGAGGAATGTGATAGAGAAGAAGAGGAGGAATGTGACAGAGAATGAGAAGGAGGAATTTGACAGAGAAAGAGAGAAGGAGGAATGTGATAGAGAAGAAGAGGAGGAATGTGACAGAGAATGAGAAGGAGGAATGTGACAGAGAATGAGAAGGAGGAATGTGACAGAGAAGAAGAGGAGGAATGTGACAGAGAAAGAGAGAAGGAGGAATGTGACAGAGAAAGAGGAGAAGGAGGAATGTGACAGAGAAAGAGAAGGAGGAATGTGACAGAGAAAGAGAGAAGGAGGAATGTGATAGAGAAGAAGAGGGGGAATGTGACAGAGAAGAAGAGGAGGAATGTGACAGAGAAAGAGGAGAAGGAGGAATGTGACAGAGAAAGAAGAGGAGGAATGTGACAGAGAAAGAGAGAAGGAGGAATGTGACAGAGAAAGAGAGAAGGAGGAATGTGACAGAGAAAGAGGAGAAGGAGGAATGTGACAGAGAAAGAGAGAAGGAGGAATGTGACAGAGAAAGAGAGGAGGAGGAATGTGACAGAGAATGAAGAGGAGGAATGTGACAGAGAAAGAGAGGAGGAATGTGACAGAGAAAGAGAGAAGGAGGAATGTGACAGAGAAAGAGAGAAGGAGGAATGTGACAGAGAAAGAGAAGAGGAGGAATGTGACAGAGGAGAAGAGGAGGAAAACTCTTAAGGATAGTCTAGAACACACTCAGAGTAAAGCTCTTAGGAATAGTCTAGAACACACTCAGAGTAAAGCTCTTAAGGATAGTCTAGAACACACTCAGAGTAAAGCTCTTAGGAATAGTCTAGAACACACTCAGAGTAAAGCTCTTAGGAATAGTCTAGAACACACTCAGAGTAAAGCTCTTAAGGATAGTCTAGAACACACTCAGAGTAAAGCTCTTAGGAATAGTCTAGAACACACTCAGAGTAAAGCTCTTAAGGATAGTCTAGAACACACTCAGAGTAAAGCTCTTAGGAATAGTCTAGAACACACTCAGAGTAAAGCTCTTAGGAATAGTCTAGAACACACTCAGAGTAAAACTCTTAAGGATAGTCTAGAACACACTCAGAGTAAAGCTCTTAGGACTAGTCTAGAACACACTCAGAGTAAAGCTCTTAAGAATAGTCTAGAACACACTCATACAGAGATTGTGTTATGGGTTGAAGTTGTGCTATTGTGGTTCTCGTATGGTTACGTCATTAAGTTGCGGTTGATTGTGTAGTGGTTGTGTTGTGGTTTTGTAGTGGTTGTGTTGTGGTTGTGTTGTGGTTTTGTAGTGGTTGTGTTGTGGTTGTGTTGTGGTTTTGTAGTGTTGTGTAGTGTAGTGGTTTTGTTGTGGTTGTGTTGTGGTTGTGGTTGTGTTGTGGTTTTGTTTAGTGGTTGTGTTGTGGTTGTGTAGTGGTTGTGTTGTGGTTGTTTAGTGGTTGTTTAGTGGTTGTTTAGTGGTTGTGTTGTAGTTGTGTTGTGGTTGTGTAGTGGTTGTGTAGTGGTTGTGTTGTGGTTTTGTAGTGGTTGTGTTGTGGTTGTGTTGTGGTTGTGTTGTGGTTTTGTAGTGTTGTGTAGTGGTTGTGTTGTGGTTGTGTTGTGGTTGTGTAGTGGTTGTGTTGAGGTTGTGTAGTGGTTGTGTTGTGGTTGTGTAGTGGTTGTGTTGTGGTTGTTTAGTGGTTGTGTAGTGGTTGTGATGTGGTTTTGTAGTGGTTGTGTTGTGGTTGTGTAGTGGTTGTGTTGTGGTTGTGTAGTGGCTGTGTAGTGGCTGTGTTGTGGCTTTGTAGTGGCTGTGTTGTGGTTGTGTTGTGGTTTTGTAGTGTTGTGTTGTGGTTTTGTTGTGGTTGTGTTGTGGTTGTATAGTGGTTGTGTTGTGGTTGTGTAGTGGTTGTGTTGTGGTTGTGTTGTGGTTGGGTTGTGGTTGTGTTGTGGTTGTGTAGTGGTTGTGTTGTGGTTGTGTAGTGGTTGTGTAGTGGTTGTATTGTGGTTGTGTTGTGGTTGTGTAGTGGTTGTGTTGTGGTTGTGTAGTGGTTGTGTAGTGGTTGTGTTGTGGTTGTGTTGTGGTTGTGTTGTGGTTGTGTAGTGGTTGTGTTGTGGTTGTGTAGTGGTTGTGTTGTGGTTGTGTAGTGGTTGTGTAGTGGTTGTGTAGTGGTTGTGTAGTGGTTGTGTTGTGGTTGTGTTGTGGTTGTGTTGTGGTTGTGTAGTGGTTGTGTAGTGGTTGTGTTGTGGTTGTGTTGTGGTTGGGTTGTGGTCAGTACCTATGTCTGGGCGGCGCACAGCGTCTGGGCGGCGGATCTCTGTGGTGAACTTGGCAGCGTCGAGGCGGATCTCGATCACGTTGTTGAGCAGAGCAAAGAGAGGAGCCAGAGGGAACGACGCCACGAAGATGGTGACAAACCCATACTGGATGACTGCATACACACACACTGGTTGTTAAATGTTCACTTTCCCTGTACACATCGTGTGTGTGTGTGTGTGTGTGTGTGTGTGTGTGTGTGTGTGTGTGTGTGTGTGTGTGGGTGCTACTCACTCATCTCCATGTATTCCGGGCTGAGCCCCTCGAAGGGATCCAGGGAGAAGTCTTTGTCCCACTGTTGCTTTGGCCTCTTTGTCTCCTCCTCATCCTCGTCTTCCTCTCCTCCTTTATCCTTCTCCTTGTATGTTCTGTACATCTTTTTTAGCTTACTGCAGAGAGAGAGAGAGAGAAACAGAGAGATAAAGACAGAGAGAGAGAGATAAAGACAGAGAGAGAGAGAGAGAGAGAGAGAGAGAGAGAGAGAGAGAGAGAGAGAGAGATAAAGACAGAGAGAGAGAGACAGAGAGATAAAGACAGAGAGAGAAATTCAATTCGTTATACAGTGCCTTCGGAAAGTACTCAGACCCCTTGACTTTTTTCACATTTTGTTACGTTACAGCCTTATTCTAAAGTAGATTAAATTGTTGTTTTTTTCCTCATCAATCTACACACAATACCCCATAATGACAAAGCAAAAAAGGTTTTAGAAATGTTTGCAAATATATTAAAGAACACAAAAATGGAAATATCAGACACTTTACTCAGTACTTTGTTGAAGCACCTTTGGCAGCGATTACAGCCTTGAGTCTTCTTGGGTATGACGCTATAAGCTTGGCACACCTGTATTTGGGGAGTTTCTCCCATTCTTCGCTGCAGATTCTCTCAAGCTCTGTCTGGTTGGATGGGAAGCGTTGCTGCACAGATATTTTCAGGTTTCTCTAGAGATGTTAGATCGGGTTCAAGTCCGGGCTCTGGCTGGGCCACTCAAGGACATTCAGAGACTTGTCCCGAAGCCACTCCTGCGTTGTCTTGGCTGTGTGCTTAGGGTCATTGTCCTGTTGGAAGGTGAACCTTCGCCCCAGTCTGAGGTCCTGAACGCTCTGGGGCAGGTTTTTATCAAGGATCTCTCTGTTCTTTGCGGCGTTCATCTTTCCCTCGATCCTGACTAGTCTCCCAGTCCCTGCCGCTGAAAAACATCCCCACAGCATGATGCTGCCATCACCATGCTTCACCGTAGGGATGGTGCCAGGCTTCCTCCAGAAGTGATGCTTGGCATTCAGGCAAAAGAGTTCAATCTTGGTTTCATTAGAACAGAGAATCTTGTTTCTCATGGTCTGAGAGTCCTTTAGGTGCCTTTTGGCAAACTCCAAGGGGGCTGTCATGTGCCTTTTACTGAGGAGTGGCTTCCGTCTGGCCACTCTACCATAAAGGCCTGATTGGTGGAGTGCTGCAGAGATGGTTGTCCTTCTGGAAGGTTCTCCCATCTCCACAGAGGAACTCTGGAGCTCTTTCAGAGTGACCATCTGGTTCTTGGTCACCTCCCTGACCAAGGCCCTTCTCCCCCAATTGCTCTTGGTGTCTTGGTGGTTCCAAACTTCTTCCATTTAAGAATGATGGAGGCCACTGTGTCCTTGGGGACCTTCAACGCTGCAGAAATGTTTTGGTACCCTTCCATCTGTGCCTCAACACAATCCTGTCTCGGAGCTGTACGGACAATTCCTTCGACCTCATGGCTTGGTTTTTGCTCTGACATGCACTGTCAACTGTGGGACCTTGTATAGACAGGTGTGCCTTTCCAAATCATGTCCAATCAATTGAATTTACCTCAGGTGGACTCCAATGAAGTTGTAGAAACATTTTAAGGATGATCAATGGAAACAGGATGCATCCAAGCTCAATTTCGAGTCTCATAGCAAAGGATCTGAATACTTATGTAAATAAGATATTTTTGTTTTTTATTTTTAAGAATTTAGCAAACATTTCTAAAAACTTGTTTTCACTTCATTATGGGGTACTGTGTGTAGATTGATGAGAACATTTAAAAAAAATCCATTTTAGAATAAGGCTGTATCGTAACAAAATGTGGAAAAAGTCAAAGGGTCTGAATACTTTCCGAATGCACTAAACATAGCTATTAACAATATTAGCCAACTAACTACTAACATTAAGATAGCTAACTCATGTCTTTAAATATATAGCCAATGTTAAGATAGCTATGTATTTACAGATATAAGCTAGCTAGCTACTAATGTTAAGATAGGTATGTATTTACAGATATAAGCTAGCTAGCTACTAATGTTAAGATAGGTATGTATTTACGAATATGAATTAGCTAACTACTAATGTTAAGATTGTTATGTATTTACAGATATGAGTTAGCTAACTACTAATGTTAAGATAGTTATGTATTTACAGATATGAGTTAGCTAACTACTAATGTTAAGATAGTTATGTATTTACAGATATAAGCTAGCTAACTACTAATGTTAAGATAGTTATGTATTTACAGATATGAGTTAGCTAACTACTAATGTTAAGAGACAAGACAAAGGAGATGATTGTGGACTACAGGAAAAAAAAGAGGACTGAGCACACCCCCATTCTCATCGACGGGGCTGTAGTGGAACAGGTTGAGAGCTTCAAGTTCCTTGGTGTCCACATCACCAACGAACTATCATGGTCCAAACACACCAAGACAGTCGTGAAGAGGGCACGACAAAGCCTATTCCCCCTCAGGAGACTAAAAAGATTTGGCATGGGTCCTCAGATCCTCAAAAAATTCTACAGCTGCACCATCGAGAGCATCCTGACTGGTTGCATCACCGCCTGGTATGGCAACTGCTTGGCCTCCGACCGCAAGGCACTACAGAGGGTAGTGCGTACGGCCCAGTACATCACTGGGGCAAAGCTTCCTGCCATCCAGGACCTCTATACCAGGCGGTGTCAGAGGAAGGCCCTCAAAATTGTCAAAGACTCCAGCCACCCTAGTCATAGACTGTTCTCTCTGCTACCGCACGGCAAGCGGTACCGGAGTGCCAAGTCTAGGTCCAAAAGACTTCTCAACAGCTTCTACCCCCAAGCCATAAGACTCCTGAACAGCTAATCATGGCTACCCGGACTATTTGCACTGCCCCCCCCACCCCATCCTTTTTACGCTGCTGCTACTCTGTTAAGTATTTATGCATAGTCACTTTAACTCTACCCACATGTACATATTACCTCAACTACCTCAACTAGCCGGTGCCCCCGCACATTGACTCTGCAACGGTACCCCCCTGTATATATAGCCTCCCTACTGTCACTTTATTTTACTTCTGCTCTTTTTTTTCTCAAAACTTTTTTTGTTGTTGTTGTTTTATTTTTAAATTTAAGTTTAAGTTAATTTTTACAGGGACAGTGCACATTAATCAACATTTCAGTAAAAGTGCCGGTTTTAGCCAGCCGGCTAATTTTCAACCGCAGTCCCTGGGCAGGTTATTAAAAACAATTACAATATAGACAATAACAACATAGAACAAGACATAGCATACAGACATAGCAACATAGGACAAGCAAGACGTAGCATACAGACAGAGCAACATAGAACAAAAAGCAGCAAGACAAAATTCATAAAAGCAACAAAGTGTTTCCACACCTCACAAGTTACAGACAACAGACATGGAAAGCGGCAACACACAGCTAGGGACCATGTTCACAAATCTGATTGACCTTTAGCCATGTCTTCAAGCATTTTGTGAAAGTGTGATATGTGGTGCAGTTGTGTGTGTCTGATGGCAGTGTATTCCAGACATGGGAAGCTCTCACAGAAAAAGCGGATTTACTAAAGGTGCTTTTCCTTAGGGGAACTACACAGTCACCTCTCATGGCAGACCTTGTGGATCTGCTGCCATATGTTTGGGTTTTCTGTTTACCAAAAATACTGAGTGGAGGGGGAGCCAAGCCATTTAGGATCTTGAATACAAGACATGCATCGGTGTATTGCACAAGATTTTCCCAACTCAGGAGCTCATGCTTTCTAAGGATGTGACAGTGATGATGGCTATTGGGCTTCCTATCAAGCACTTTGAGAGCCTGTTTGTAGACAGACTGAATAGGTCTTACTGTTGTACAGCAAGCTTGGGCCCAACTAGCCAAACAGTATGTTAAGTGGGGGAGTATCATAGATTTGAAGTACAGTTTTGCTACCTCTGTAGTCAAACAATTTCGTATAAATCGGAAATTAGCTAGGTTGAATTTGGTTATTTGAATTACCTTTTTCACATGCTTTTTAAAAGAGAGGTTGGAATCAAGTATGATGCCAAGGTACTTAAAATCAGATACCCCCTGGAGCTTCTCCCCTGACACATAGACTTCTGGCTCAGTAGCATCTGTTGCCCTCTTTGTGAAGAACATGCAAACAGTTTTTTTCACATTGAGATGCAAACACGAGTCACTGAGCCACTTTGTAACCTGGACCATTACAGTAGTGAGTTCTTGTGCAGCTTGTTGTTTGCTCTTTGCATGCACATATATCACTGTATCATCTGCATACATTTGAACTTCAGACCCAGTACAGACAGAAGGCAGATCATTAATGTACAGGCTGAACAGGAGGGGCCCCAGTATTGACCCTTGGGGCACACCCACATCATAGCTAAGAGTGGGCGACAGCTCATTGCTCACTCTGACACACTGAGTTCTGCCTTCAAGGTATGATTTCATCCATCTCAAGGCATCGGGGGAAAAGTTGAACTTGGACAATTTTGTGATGAGAATCTCATGGTTAACAGTATCAAAAGCCTTCCTTAGGTCCAGAAACACAGCCCCAACAACGCCCCCTTTGTCCATCTTGGACTTCACATTTTCCAGAAAAAAGCAGTTGGCCATTTCTGTGGAGTGTTTCGCTCTGAAGCCAAACTGCATGCAATGTAATGTGAAGGGGCTGTTGTTGAGGTGGGCAATCAGTTGTTCTGCTACACACTTTTCAACAACCTTTGACACCACAGGTAGTATACTAATGGGCCTGTAGTTACTCACGTCAGCAGGGTCGCCTGATTTAAAGATGGCCGTTATTATGGCCGACTTCCATACCCTTGGAAACACCCCGAGACCAATAGATGTGTTGGTGACCTTAGTAATGGGGCCAATGAGTGACTCTTTGTAGTTTTTAAGAAAGGTAGAGTCCATCCCAAACACATCTTTGGCTTTAGAGTTCTTTAGTGAGCTAATCACCTTGTCTACCTTTGACTCAGAAACCTCCCTTATGATGAAGACAGGTTGAGCATCATTTACTAGCACTGAGCCCAAGAAACCAGTGGAGGGGTTCTGTGTCAGTACCCTGACAGAGTCAATAAAGTAGGAATTGAAGGCTATTGCTATTTCGACTGCATCCTGTGTTAGATTGTTATTCACCATGATTTCTAGTCTTTTTGCAGTGTTACTATGGTCTTTCCCTGTTAACTTTTTTAGATTCTCCCAGATCAGTTTAGAATTTCCCTTTGCTTCACCAATTATGTTAATAAAAAAGTTTGCCTTGGCCTGTCTGATTTCTTTCATCACCTTATTTCTCAACATGGTAAACCTACGTCTGTCATGCTCTAATTTGGATCTTAGGGCTATTTTTAGATAATAATCTCGTTCTTTCATCAATTTCCCGATTTCTCCATTTAGCCAAGGAAGAGTGTTCTTTTGGCCAGGTTTGGATTTGATTTTCTTTAGGAAACCATTTAATGTAGTCTGGATTGTGGATAGAAAAACTTGACTATCAGCTTCCACGTCTGCATAGGACAAGAGATCATTCCAGTTAATTCCCTTAATTGCATTTTCAAAATAGCTTAATTCACTCTTAGGTATTCTTAGTTGATCAGGCTTTCTAACAGTAGAGAGGTTAAACCTGCTCTTAGACAGCTTTCTGGCTATAAGTGTCAGATTATGATCAGATAGCCCAGTAACCATATTGAATGATTTAGTCACTCTCTCTGGTTTATTACTGAACACCAAATCAATCTGTGTTTTAGAGCAACAAGTCAGCCTGGTTGGCCCTTTAACTAGCTGTGTAAGGTCAAAGGTATTAGTGATCCGTTTGAGGGTTTTCCTACAACACTTGTCTTCATAATTAATGTTAAAATCTCCCATTAAGATGACCTCTTTCCCAAAATCACATTCCCTAAGCATGTTATTAAACTGATCAAAAAACACACTTTTGGTGGAAGGTGGCCTATACATTCCAATGAGGGTAAAAGACATTTGGGGAGACAGTGTAATGTTCAGGCCAATACATTCTAGTTCATTATCACCTGACCACTCAATTTGTTTACATCGGATATGTTCTTTAATATAAATCATCACACCCCCTCCTCTTCCTTCAGTCCCGTCTCTCCTGAAAACATTGTAGCCAAGCACAATCAAAGCAGCAGATGGAGAGTTTCTATGGAGCCATGTCTCTGAGAGGCAGAGAAAGTCAAGGTTGGAGTCTGTGAGTAGATGTTGAATTTGATCACTTTTTGGAATGACACTACGAATGTTCAAGTGCCCCCCTAGTAGTCCCTTGGGCTTAGCTTGTGGGTCCCAGATGACTCGAGAGTGATTGACACATTGAAAAAAGTTAAATTTTCTGTGTTTTCTGACGGCTGGATTTAGGTCCGTTTTGTTTCGTTTTGATTAGGGGCAGTTCGGTAGCGCAATTAACAATCCCTCCCGCCTGCACTGGATGCGGGGAACTAATTAAAACAGCCCGCACACCAGAAGCAGAGTCAGGGATCGCATATAGCGACTTTGGTATGTTTGAAGAGTCAAAATCCATCCTGGAGCCGGGTGAGTCGAGAGAAACCACAGGACCATAGCACTCACCCACCTCCACAGCGGCGACGATCAGTGGACGAGGCCATCCACCGCCCTCCACTCCGGTGCGTATCGCTGGCTCGGTGATGTTGGGCCCAGGATTGAGTTGCACATCCCCGGAGAGCAGGAGGGTAGTGAACAGGTAGTTTAACAGTTTCCGATAAATGTTGGACTTGTGTTTGTTGCGCCTAAGCGGTTCAGTAGAATAAGGAGCGAGGTAGACTTGGCCATTATTCAGAACATTATGGTATGCTGTGTACTGTCCGCTCCCGTGGAACGGTGAACCAATGTGTTTGTGTTTGGTGTTAATATTCTCCGGTAGTAGACTGATTGTGTCATCCCAGCAAGGACGCACTGAGATTATCAGTAGAGCAGCTACATAACTGACAATCATGGCAGAGTACTGGAGATAAAACACATAATTGCGCTTTAACTCTTTGCATGAGTTACTTAGCTGGGGTCGGGGTACACCTGATGGTTTAGATAAAATTACAGCATTCGAATGAGAAGCGGCACCTGCCGCACCACCCTGTCGTCCGGCCGCACCACCCTGTCTTCCGGCCGCCACCTGCCGCACCACCCTGTCTTCCGGCCGCCACCTGCCGCACCACCCTGTCTTCCGGCCGCCACCTGCCGCACCACCCTGTCTTCCGGCCGCCACCTGCCGCACCACCCTGTCTTCTGGCCGCCACCTGCCGCACCACCCTGTCTTCCGGCCGCCACCTGCCGCACCACCCTGTCTTCCGGCCGCCACCTGCCGCACCACCCTGTCTTCCGTCCGCCACCTGCCGCACCACCCTGTCTTCCGGCCGCCACCTGCCGCACCACCCTGTCTTCCGTCCGCACCACCCTGTCTTCCGTCCGCCACCTGCCACACCACCCTGTCTTCCGTCCGCCACCTGCCGCACCACCCTGTCTTCCGGCCGCCACCTGCCGCACCACCCTGTCTTCCGTCCGCCACCTGCCGCACCACCCTGTCTTCCGTCCGCCACCTGCCGCACCATCCTGTCTTCCGTCCGCACCACCCTGTCTTCCGTCCGCCACCTGCCACACCACCCTGTCTTCCGTCCGCACCACCCTGTCTTCCGTCCGCACCACCCTGTCTTCCGTCCGCACCACCCTGTCTTCCGTCCGCCACCTGCCGCACCACCCTGTCTTCCGGCCGCCACCTGCCGCACCACCCTGTCTTCCGTCCGCCACCTGCCGCACCATCCTGTCTTCCGTCCGCCACCTGCCGCACCACCCTGTCTTCCTGCCGCACCACCCTGTCTTCCGTCCGCCCTGCCGCACCACCCTGTCTTCCGTCCGCCACCTGCCGCACCATCCTGTCTTCCGTCCGCCACCTGCCGCACCACCCTGTCTTCCTGCCGCACCACCCTGTCTTCCGGCCGCCACCTGCCGCACTACCCTGTCTTCCGTCCGCCACCTGCCGCACCACCCTGTCTTCTGTCCGCCACCTGCCGCACCACCCTGTCTTCCGTCCGCCACCTGCCGCACCACCCTGTCTTCCGGCCGCCACCTGCCGCACCACCCTGTCTTCCGTCCGCCACCTGCCGCACCACCCTGTCTTCCGGCCGCCACCTGCCGCACCACCCTGTCTTCCGTCCGCCACCTGCCGCACCACCCTGTCTTCCGTCCGCCACCTGCCGCACCACCCTGTCTTCCGGCCGCCACCTGCCGCACCACCCTGTCTTCCGTCCGCCACCTGCCGCACCACCCTGTCTTCCGGCCGCCACCTGCCGCACCACCCTGTCTTCCGTCCGCCACCTGCCGCACCACCCTGTCTTCCGGCCGCCACCTGCCGCACCACCCTGTCTTCCGGCCGCCACCTGCCGCACCATCCTGTCTTCCGGCCGCCACCTGCCGCACCACCCTGTCTTCCGTCCGCCACCTGCCGCACCATCCTGTCTTCCGGCCGCCACCTGCCGCACCACCCTGTCTTCCGGCCGCCACCTGCCGCACCACCCTGTCTTCCGGCCGCCACCTGCCGCACCACCCTGTCTTCCGGCCGCCACCTGCCACACCACCCTGTCTTCCGGCCGCCCTGCCGCACCATCCTGTCTTCCGTCCGCCCTGCCGCACCACCCTGTCTTCCGGCCGCCACCTGCCGCACCACCCTGTCTTCCGTCCGCCACCTGCCGCACCACCCTGTCTTCCGTCCGCCACCTGCCGCACCACCCTGTCTTCCGTCCGCCACCTGCCACACCACCCTGTCTTCCGGCCGCCACCTGCCGCACCACCCTGTCTTCCGGCCGCCACCTGCCGCACCACCCTGTCTTCCGTCCGCCACCTGCCGCACCACCCTGTCTTCCGTCCGCCACCTGCCACACCACCCTGTCTTCCGTCCGCCACCTGCCGCACCACCCTGTCTTCCGTCCGCCACCTGCCACACCACCCTGTCTTCCGTCCGCCACCTGCCGCACCACCCTGTCTTCCGGCCGCCACCTGCCGCACCACCCTGTCTTCCGTCCGCCACCTGCCGCACCACCCTGTCTTCCGTCCGCCACCTGCCACACCACCCTGTCTTCCGTCCGCCACCTGCCGCACCACCCTGTCTTCCGGCCGCCACCTGCCGCACCACCCTGTCTTCCGGCCGCCACCTGCCGCACCACCCTGTCTTCCGTCCACCATTTCCATATTTTCTTTTACTTTTTTGTTTAAAATAAATGCACTGTTGGTTAAGGGCTGTAAGTAAGCATTTCACTGTAATGTCTGCACCTGTTGTATTCGGCGCATGTGACCAATACAATTTTATTTGATTTGATTTGAAGATAGTTATGTATTTACATATATGAGCTAGCTAACTACTAATGTTAAAATAGCTATGTAACCCATTTACAGATATGAGAAAGCTATCTATTAATGTTAATATAGATATGTAACCTATTTACAGATATGAGCTAGCTAACTACTAATGTTAACATTAAAGCTACCTCTCAGACTGCTCCAAACTGTAATTCACATATAAGCAATGGTACCTGTTTGTGTGTGTGTGTGTGTGTGTGTGTGTGTGTGTGTGTGTGTGTGTGTGTGTACATACGGTATAACAATCTCGAACACGTCTAAAAACTTGTTTTCGCTTTGTCATTATGGGGTACTGTGTCTAGATTGATGAGAAAAAAAATATTTCATCAATTTTAGAATAAGGCTGTATCGTTTACAAAATGTGGAAAGGGTCAAGGGATCTGAATACTTTCCGAATGCACTAAACATAGCAATTAACAATATTAGCCAACTAACTACTAACATTAAGATAGCTAACTCATGTCTTTAAATACATAGCCAATGTTAAGATAGTTATGTATTTACAGATATAAGCTAGCTAGCTACTAATGTTAAGATAGGTATGTATTTACGAATATGAATTAGCTAACTACTAATATTAAGATAGCTGTGTGTGTGTGTGTGTACGTACGGTATAACAATCTCGAACACGTTGTTCTGGATGAGTTGTTTTCCCAACATGATCATGCTAAGCTGGATACACAGCTCTATCAGACAGCCTGGTGGAGCACACTGTGGAGAAAACACACGCACACATACACACAGACACAGACACACACACACACACACACACACACGCACACATACACACAGACACAGACACAGACACACACACATCACACACACACAGACACAGACACACACACACAGACACAGACACACGCACACACACACACACACACACAGACACAGACACACACACATCACACACACACACACACGCACACATACACACACACACAGACACAGACACACGCACACACACACACACACACAGACACAGACACACACACATCACACACACACACGCACACATACACACAGACACAGACACACACACATCACACACACACACGCACACATACACACAGACACAGACACACACACATCACACACACAGACACAGACACACACACATCACACACACACACACACGCACACATACACACAGACACAGCATTAGTATGACAAAAAATAATGTATGCACTAACTAACTGTAAGTGGCTCTGGATAAGAGCATCTGCTAAATGATTAAAATGTAAATGTGATATAATGTGTGTTGTAGTGAACTCACCTCCTCCATACGGAAGTGGCCAAACAAGTAAACATAGTCCCCTGGAGGTCCAGCAAACCTACAGAGAGAGAGGGAGGAGGGGAGAGGGAGAGAGAGGGAGGAGGGGAGAGAGAGAGAGGGAGGAGGGGAGAGAGAGAGAGAGGGAGGAGGGGAGAGAGAGAGGGAGGAGGGGAGAGAGAGAGTGAGGGAGGAGGGGAGAGAGAGAGAGAGAGGGAGGAGGGGAGAGAGAGAGAGGGAGGAGGGGAGAGAGAGAGAGGGAGGAGGGGAGAGAGAGAGAGAGGGAGGAGGAGAGAGAGAGAGAGAGGGAGGAGGGGAGAGAGAGAGAGAGAGGGAGGAGGGGAGAGAGAGAGAGAGAGGGAGGAGGGGAGAGGAGGGGAGAGGGAGGAGGGTGAGAGGAGGGG
>CM062498.1:5607869-5693639 GCA_031479575.1 Coregonus ussuriensis | reverse complement strand
TGGATGTAGTCTATCACAGTGCCATCAGTTGTCACCAAAGCCCCATATACCACCCACCATTGTGACCTGTACGCTCTTGTTGGCTGGCCCTCACTACATTTTCGTTGCCAAACCCACTGGCTCCAGGTCATCTGTAAATCACTGCTAGGCAAATCCCTGTCTTATCTTAGCTCACTGGTCAACATAGCAACACCCACCCGTAGTCTGCGCTCCAGCAGGTATATCTCACTGGTCATCCCCAAAGCCAACACCTCCTTTGGCCGCCATTCCTTCCAGTTCTCTGCTGCCAATGATTGGAACGAACTGCAAAAATCTCTGAAGCTGGAGACTCTTATCTCCCTCACTAACTTTAAGCATCAGTTGTCAGAGCACCTTACCGATCACTGCACCTGTACACAGCCATTCTGAAATTAGCCCACCGAACTATCTCATCCCCATATTGTTATTTATTTTGCTAATTTTCACCCCAGTATCTCTATTTGCACATCATCTTTTGCACATCCATCATTCCAGTGTTAATTACGAAATTGTAAATATTTTTGCACTATGGCCTATTTATTTGTTCCCTTACCTCCATAATTTACTACATTCGCACACACTGTATATATATTTTCTGTTGTATTTTTGACTTTATGTTTTGTTTACCCCATATGTAACTCTGTGTTGTTGTTTTTATCACACTGCTTTGCTTTATCTTGGCCAGGTCGCAGTTGTAAATGAGAACTTGTTCTCAACTGGCCTACCTGGTTAAATAAAGAAGGAAAATCAATTGCGCTGCACCTTATTGTGATATTTTATTGATAACGACCTAAAGACACCGGCTGGAACGCGGTTTTAACCAATCAGCATCCAGGATTAGACCCACCCGTCATTACATTGCTTTCTTTTCATTCATAAAGCTTTTTTGTATAAACCCCTGATATCATGAATAACCTTTACACCCGTTCTCAGGGATGGCAAATTCTGGAAATTCATTTGGTCTCTACAGAGTTAGATAAATCAGCTTTTAGTTTTTTTTGCTTCTTACTTGTGGAATAATCTCCAAAAGTCTCAAAAAATACATGATTTGGTGCCTGTAGAGCAATTCAGATTGCTGATTGAGGACCTTTATACTGAAGAATGGGTTTGTTTTCTATGACACGAACGATCTGCTTCCGTGTTGATACACTGGTGGTTGTTGTGGCTGAGTATTGGTGCTAAACCGTGTTGTTGGAGTCCGACATGCTAGCTGGCTGTGGCGTCTTATGACTAGGTGCCCTGGACGATTTTCACAGAAGAATACTGTACCAAGTTAGCTAGCTGAATAAACTAAGTTAGTCTATTCCTAGAAAACATTGAACCACTGTAGTTTACAACAATTATAGTTTCTGAGGTGGAAGTTGGAAGAGTTATATTTGGGAGTTGTGGTGAGGGAGGCCCCACTCTTTCCTTTCCCAGATGTTTAGTTCATTTTATTCCGATCTCCTCTGCATTATTGTAGCCATCTGCTGCAGCCTGTCAACTATGCCTCTGCCTATCCCTGTTCTCTCCTCTCCGCACAGGCTACACAAACGCCTCACACCGCGTGGCTGCTGCCTCTCTAACCTGGTGGTCCCTGCACACACGACCCACGTGGAGTTCCAGGTCTCAGGCAGCCTCTGGAACTGCCGTTCTGCTGCCAACAAGGCAGACTTCATCCCAGCCTATGCTACCCTCCAGTCCCTCGACTTCTTGGCGCTGACGGAAACATGGATTACCACTGAAAACACTGCTACTCCTACTGCTCTCTCCTCGTCTGACCATGTGTTCTCGCATACCCCGAGAGCATCTGGTCAGCGGGGTGGTGGCACAGGAATCCTCATCTCTCCCAAGTGGACATTCTCAATTTTTCCCCTGACCCATCTGTCTATCTCATTTGAATTCCATGCTGTCACAGTCACTAGCCCATTTAAGCTTAATATCCTTGTCATCTATCGCCCTCCAGGTTCCCTTGGAGAGTTCATCAATGAGCTTGACGCCATGATAAGTTCCTTTCCTGAGAATGGCTCACCCCTCACAGTTCTGGGGGATTTCAACCTCCCTACGTCTACATTTGACTCATTTCTCTCTGCCTCCTTCTTTCCACTCCTCTCCTCTTTTGACCTCACCCTCTCACCGCCCCCCCCTACTCACAAGGCAGGCAATACGCTTGACCTCATCTTTACTAGATGCTGTTCTTCTACTAATCTCACTGCAACTCCCCTCCAAGTCTCCGACCACTACTTTGTATCCTTTTCTCTCTCCCTCTCCTCCAACACTACTCACTCTGCCCCTACACAGATGGTAATGCGCCGTCGCAACCTTCGCTCTCTCTCTCCCGCTACTCTCTCCTCTTCCATCCTATCATCTCTTCCCTCTGCTCAATTCTTCTCCCTCAAATCTCCTGATTCTGCCTCCTCAACCCTCCTCTCCTCCCTTTCTGCATCCTTTGACTCTCTATGTCCCCTATCCTCCCGGCCGGCTCGGTCCTCCCCTCCAGCTTCGTGGCTTGATGACTCATTGCGAGCTCACAGAACAGAGCTCTGGGCAGCTGAGCAGAAATGGAAGAAAACTAGACTCCCTGCAGACCTGGCATCTTTTCACTCCCTCCTCTCTACATTTTCTTCATCTGTTTCTGCTGCTAAGGCCACTTTCTACCATTCTAAATTCCAAGCATCCGCCTCTAACCCTAGGAAGCTCTTTGCCACATTCTCCTCCCTGCTGAATCCCCCCCCCCCCGTGGATGACTTCGTCAACCATTTTGAAAAGAAGGTTGACGACATCCGATCCTCGTTTGTTAAGTCAAATGACACTGCTGGTCCTGCTCACACTGTCCTACCCTATGCTTTGACTTCTTTCTCCCCTCTCTCTCCAGATAAAATCTTGCGACTTGTGACAGCAGGCCGCCCAAGAACCTGCCCGCTTGACCCTATCCCCTCCTCTCTTCTCCAGACCATCTCCGGTGACCTTCTCCCTTACCTCACCTCGCTGATCAACTCATCCTTAACCGCTGGCTATGTCCCTTCCGTCTTCAAGAGAGCGAGAGTTGCACCCCTTCTCAAAAAACCAACACTCGATCCCTCTGATGTCAACAACTACAGACCAGTATCCCTTCTTTCTTTTCTCTCCAAAACTATTGAGCGTGCCGTCTTTAGCCAACTCTCTTGCTATCTCTCTCAGAATGACCTTCTTGATCCAAGCCAGTCAGGTTTCAAGACTGGTCATTCAACTGAGACTGCTCTTCTCTGTGTCACAGAGGCTCTCCGCACTGCTAAAGCTAACTCTCTCTCCTCTGCTCTTGTCCTTCTAGACCTGTCTGCTGCCTTTGATACTGTGAACCATCAGATCCTCCTCTCCACCCTCTCCGAGCTGGGCATCTCCGGCGCGGCTCACTCTTGGATTGTGTCCTACCTGACCGGTCGCTCCTACCAAGTGGCGTGGCGAGAAGCTGTCTCCGCACCACGTGCTCTCACCACTGGTGTCCCCCAGGGCTCAGTTCTATGCCCTCTCCTATTCTCGCTATACACCAAGTCACTTGGCTCTGTCATATCCTCACATGGCCTCTCCTATCATTGCTACGCTGACGACACACAACTAATCTTCTCCTTTCCCCCTTCTGATAACCAGGTGGCGAATCGCATCTCTGCATGTCTGGCAGACATATCAGTATGGATGACGGATCACCACCTCAAGCTGAACCTCGGCAAGACGGAGCTGCTCTTCCTCCCGGGGAAGGACTGCCTGTTCCATGATCTCGCCATCACGGTTGACAACTCTGTTGTGTCCTCCTCCCAGAGTGCGAAGAGCCTTGGCGTGACCCTGGACAACACCCTGTCGTTCTCCGCTAACATCAAGGCGGTGACCCGATCCTGTAGGTTCATGCTCTACAACGTTCGGAGAGTACGACCCTGCCTTACACAGGAAGCGGCACAGGTCCTAATCCAGGCACTTGTCATCTCCCGTCTGGATTACTGCAACTCGCTGTTGGCTGGGCTCCCTGCCTGTGCCATTAAACCCTTACAACTCATCCAGAATGCCGCAGCCCGTCTGGTGTTCAACCTTCCCAAGTTCTCTCACGTCACCCCGCTCCTCCGCACACTCCACTGGCTTCCAGTTGAAGCTCGCATCTGCTACAAGACCATGGTTCTTGTCTACAGAGCTGTGAGGGGAACAGCACCTCCGTACCTTCAGGCTCTGATCAGTCCCTACACCCAAACGAGGGCACTGCGTTCATCCACCTCTGGCCTGCTGGCTCCTCTACCTCTGCTGAAGCATAGTTCCCGCTCAGCCCAGTCAAAACTGTTCGTTGCTCTGGCACCCCAATGGTGGAACAAGCTCCCTCATGACGCCAGGACAGCGGAGTCACTCACCACCTTCCGGAGACATTTGAAACCCCACCTCTGTAAGGAATACCTGGGATAGGATAAAGTAATCCTTCTACCCCCCCCCCCCCCCCCCCCCAAAAAAAAAAAAAAACATTGTAAAGTGGTTACCCCACTGGCTATAAGGTGAATGCACCTATTTGTAAGTCGCTCTGGATAAGAGCGTCTGCTAAATGACGTAAATGTAAAATGTAATTGTGTATGTGTATCTCTGTTTGGCTTTTCCTATTGTATTGATGTGTATAATGTTTTATTATTTGGTATTGTGGTGCTATACAGGGCTCATTTGGAAAAGAGACCTTGGTCTCAGCATGACTCCCTGTCAAAATAAAGGTTCAATCAAAATAAATAAAACACCCCCCCTCACCTGCCCTTGAAGAAAGCCACATAGAAGACGGGAGCGAAGGTGTTCATGGACTTCAACAGAAATGATTTCAGAATCAGACGCTCCTCAAACTCCGCCTCTGTCTTAGGAACCTCTGACAGACAAGACAAGCAGCCAATCACATTATTAGACAGACAGGACAACCAGCCAATCATATCATCAGACGTCATCAGAAGTGTGTGTTAAACAGTTCAGTGAGCCAGACAGCGATAGGGTTAGTGTTAGGGTGAGGGTACATTTTAGGGTGAGTGTTAGGGTGAGGGTTAGTGTTAAGGTGAGGGTTAGTGTTAGGGTGAGGGTTAGTGTTAGGGTGGGGGTCAGTGTTAAGGTGAGGGTTAGTGTTATGGTGAGGGTCTGTTACCCAGTTCAGTGCGCCAGACAGTGATAGGGTTAGTGTTAGGGTTAGTGTTTGGGTGGGGTTAGTGTTAGTGTTAGTGTTAGGATGTGTTACCCAGTTCAGTGAGCAAGACAGCGATAGGGTTAGTGTTAGGGTGGGGTTAGTGTTAGTGTTAGTGTAGGGTTAGGGTTAGGGTTAGGGTTACCCAGTTCAGTGAGCCAGACAGCGATAGGGTTAGGGTTAGTGTTAGGGTGGGGTTAGTGTTAGTGTTAGTGTAGGGTTAGGGTTAGGGTTAGGGTTAGGGTTAGGGTTAGGGTTACCCAGTTCAGTGAGCCAGACAGCGATAGGGTTAGGGTTAGTGTTAGGGTGGGGTTAGTGTTAGTGTTAGTGTAGGGTTAGGGTTAGGGTTAGGGTTAGGGTTAGGGTTAGGGTTAGTGTTAGGGTTAGGGTTAGTGTTAGTGTTAGGGTTAGGGTTACCCAGTTCAGTGAGCCAGACAGCGATAGGGTTAGGGTTAGGGTTAGGGTTAGGGTTAGGGTTAGTGTTAGGGTTAGGGTTAGGGTTAGGGTTACCCAGTTCAGTGAGCCAGACAGCGATAGGGTTAGGGTTAGGGTTAGTGTTAGGGTTAGGGTTAGGGTTAGTGTTAGTGTTAGGGTTAGGGTTAGGGTTAGGGTTACCCAGTTCAGTGAGCCAGACAGCGATAGGGTTAGGGTTAGGGTTAGGGTTAGTGTTAGGGTTAGGGTTAGGGTTAGTGTTAGTGTTAGGGTTACCCAGTTCAGTGAGCCAGACAGCGATAGGGTTAGGGTTAGTGTTAGTGTTAGGGTTAGGGTTAGGGTTAGGGTTAGGGTTAGGGTTAGTGTTAGGTTAGTGTTACCCAGTTCAGTGAGCCAGACAGCGATAGGGTTAGGGTTAGGGTTAGTGTTAGGTTAGTGTTACCCAGTTCAGTGAGCCAGACAGCGATAGGGTTAGGGTTAGTGTTAGGGTTAGTGTTAGGGTTAGGGTTAGTGTTAGGGTTAGGGTTAGGGTTAGGGTTAGGGTTAGTGTTAGGGTTAGGGTTAGGGTTAGGGTTAGGGTTAGGGTTAGGGTTAGGGTTAGGGTTAGTGTTAGGGTTAGGGTTAGGGTTAGGGTTACCCAGTTCAGTCAGCCAGACAGCGATAGGGTTAGGGTTAGGGTTAGGGTTAGTGTTAGGGTTAGGGTTAGGGTTAGGGTTAGTGTTAGGTTAGTGTTACCCAGTTCAGTCAGCCAGACAGCGATAGGGTTAGGGTTAGGGTGGGGTTAGTGTTAGGGTTAGGGTTAGTATTAGGTTAGGGTTAGGGTTAGGGTTAGGGTTAGGGTTAGGGTTAGGGTTAGTGTTAGGTTAGTGTTACCCAGTTCAGTCAGCCAGACAGCGATAGGGTTAGGGTTAGGGTGGGGTTAGTGTTAGGGTTAGGGTTAGTGTTAGGGTTAGGGTTACCCAGTTCAGTCAGCCAGACAGCGATAGGGTTAGGGTTAGGGTGGGGTTAGTGTTAGGGTTAGGGTTAGGGTTAGGGTTAGGGTTAGGGTTAGGGTTAGGGTTAGGGTTACCCAGTTCAGTCAGCCAGACAGCGATAGGGTTAGGGTTAGGGTTAGGGTTAGTGTTAGGGTTAGGGTTAGGGTTAGGGTTAGGGTTAGTGTTAGGTTAGTGTTACCCAGTTCAGTCAGCCAGACAGCGATAGGGTTAGGGTTAGGGTGGGGTTAGTGTTAGGGTTAGGGTTAGGGTTACCCAGTTCAGTGAGCCAGACAGCGATGGCTCCGTAGATCTCATCCAGTATCAGTACGACCAGCAGGTTGATGATGATGGCGGTGGTGGTGACGGTCATCCTAACAGAGGCCTTGGCCTCAGGGTCTGGGTTCATGGACCAGATAGACAGCATGGTGATACGATACAGGATCACACCAAACACTGCAGAAAACGTTACCCCCATCTAACACACACACACACACACACACACACACACAGACACAAATACAGTAAATTATCAACCAAAATACAGGATAGTGATATATATATATATATATATATATATATATATATATATATATATATATATATATATATAGCTAGCTATTGTAATTAGCCTGTGTAAGCATTGTTAGCTATCTTGCTGTCGTTATTAACTTGTATTTGCATTGTTAGCTAGCTAGCTATTGTTACTAGCCTTTATTAGCATTGTTAGCTAGCTAGCCATCGTTACTAACTTGTATTACAAAATGTCCTGTGGTATTCTGTGATTGGCCAGTGGTAGTCCTGTGGTATTCATGGGAAATTGACACCAGAAAGTACCACAATAATCTTAAAAGCAGCCGGTATGACAGGAATACAACAGGTACCTTACCACAAGAATAAACCTTATCAAACCCTACACCCCAACATGAGCACTGTTCTGCCACCTCTGGTCTCTTGGCCCTCCCACCCCTACAGAAGGGCAGCTCCCACTCAGCCCAGTCAGATCTCTTCTCTGTCCCAATGGAGGAACCAGCTTCCCCCAGAAGCTAAGACAGCAGAGTTCCTGCCCATCTTCCCAAAACATCTGAAACACTACCTCTTCAAAGAGTATCTTAAATAATCCCACAGCGCCTTTAGTTTATATTCAGAAACACATTCTTGTAAGGATTAGAGAGGATCTCATGTTAAATACTGTTGAAGTAATATGGCTACAGGTTCATCTGCCTCACCTAAAGCCCATTCTGGTGGGAAGCTGCTATAGACCACCAAGTGCTAACAGCCAGTGTCTGGATAACATGTGTGAAATGCTTGATAATGTATGTGATATCAACAGAGGTATATTTTCTGGGTGATTTAAATATTGACTGGCTTTCATCAAGCTGCCCACTCAAGAGAAAGCTTCAAACTGTAACCAGTTCCTGCAACCTGGTTCAGGTTATCAGTCAACCTACCAGGGTATTTACAAACAGCACAGGAATGAAATCATCAACATGTAATGATCACATCTTTACTGATGCTGCAGAATTTTTTTGAAAGCAGTATCCAAATCCATCGGATGTAGTGATCATGGATGTCATCGGATGTAGTGATCATGTAGTGATCACAATATAGTAGCCAGAATAATAATATATGGCATATTATATTATTATTATTATTATTATATTATATTATATTATATTATTATTATTATATTATTATTATATTATTATTATTATATTATATAGTAGCCATATCTAGGAAAACCAAAGTTCCAAAGGCTGGGCCTAATATAGTGTATAAGATGTCATACAGTACGTTTTGAAGTGATTCCTATGTTGATGATGTAAATAATATTTGCTGGTCTGTGGTGTGTAATGAGGAGCAACCAGAAACTGCACTTGACACATTTATGAAATTGCTTATCCCAGTTACTAATAAGCATGCACCCATTAAACTTAAATCCCCGTAGATTGATTGAGGAATTGAAAAATTGTATGGTTGAGAGGGATTCAAAAGGTATGGCAAATAAGTCTGGCTGCACAACCGATTGGCAAACGTTCTACAAATTAAGAAATCATGTGACTGAACTGAATAAAAAGAAGAAACTACACTATGAAACAAAGATAAATTATAAAGAATAATAGTAAAAGCTTTAGAGCACCTTCAATTACATTTTGGGAAAAAGCAAATTAATTCATTGAATCAGATGGCTCATTCATCACAAAACCGACTGATATTGCAAACTACTTAAATTTTTTTAATGGGCAAGATTAGCAAACTTAGGCATGACATGCCAGCAACAAATGCTCCTATTTGCCATATCTTCAATTTAAGCCTACTAGAAAGTGTGTGCCCTCAGGCTTGGAGGGAAGCAAAAGTCATTCCGCTACCTAAGAATAGTAAAGCCCCCTTTACTGGCTCAAATAGCCGACCAATCAGCCTGTTACCAACCCTTAGTAAAGTTTTTGAAAAAATTATTTTTCACCAGATACAATGCTATTTTACTGCAAACAAATTGACAACAGACTTTCAGCACGATTATAGGGAAGGACATTCAACAAGCACAGCACTTACACAAATTACTAATGATTGGCTGAGAGAAATTGATGATAATAATTGTGGGGGCTGTTTTGTTAGACTTCAGTGCAGCTTTCGACATTATCGATCATAGTCTGTTGCTGGAAAAACGTCTGTGTTATGGCTTTACACCCCCTACTATAATGTGAATAATGAATTATTTGTCTAACAGAACACAGAGGGTGTTCTTTTAATGGAAGCCTCTCAAACATAATCCAGTTAGTCAGGTATTCCCCAGGGCAGCTGTCTAGGTCCCTTACTTTCTTCCATCTTTACTAACGACGTGCCACTGGCTTTGAGTAAAGCCAGTGTGTCTATGTATGCAGATGACTCAACACCATACACATCAGCTATTACAATAACTGGAATGACTGCAACACTTAACAAAGAGCTGCAGTTAGTTTAGGAATTTGTAGCAAGGAATAAGTTAGTCCTAAATATTTCTAAAACTAAAAGCATTGTATTTGGGACAAATCATTCACTAAACCCTAAACCAACTACATCTCGTATTTAATAATGTGGAAACTGAGCAAGATGAGGTGACTAAACTGCTTGGAGTAACCCTAGATTGTAAACTGTAATGGTCAAAACATATTGATACAACAGTAGCTAAGATGGGGAGAAGTCTGTCCATAAAGAGTTGCTCTGCCTTCTTAACACTATCAACAAGGCAGGTCCTACAGGCCCTAGTTTTGTCGCACCTGGACTACTGTTCAGTCGTGTGGTCAGGTGCCACAAAAAGGGACTTAGGAAAATTGCAGTTGGCTCAGAACAGGGCAGCACGGCTGGCCCTTAAAAGTACACGGAGAGCACACAGCTCGGACACCCCATGCATACCACACAAGACATGCCAACAGGGGCTCTTCACAGACCCCAAGTCCAGAACAGACTATGGGAGGCGCACAGTACTACATAGAGCCATGACTACATGGAACTCTATTCCACATCAGTAACTGATTCAAGCAGTAGAATCAGATTTAGAAAACAGGTAAAAATACACCTTATGGAACAGTGGGGACTGTGAAGAGACACACACACACACGTACAGACACATGCATACATTATGATATTGTTGTATTGTGGTATTAAACATTTTGTATTGTAGATATGTAGTGGTGTAATAATGTTATATGATGTACTGTTTTATCTTTTAGTTTTATGTGTAATGTAAGTGCTTTAATATGCCTTGGCAGCAGCTAAGGGGGATCCCTAATAAATACAAATACTCCATAATGGCAAAGCAAAAACTGGTTTTTAGAAATGTTTGCAAATTGATACAAAAAAAAACCAGGAAATACAACATTTACATAAGTATTCAGACCCTTTACTCAGTACTTTGTTGAAGCACCTTTGGCAGCGATTACAGCATCGAGTCTTCTTGGGTATGATGCTACAAGCTTGGCACACCTGTATTTGGGGAGTTTCTCCCATTCTTCTCTGCAGATCCTCTCAAGCTCTGTCAGGTTGGATGTAGAACATTGCTGCACAGCTATTTACAAATCAAATCAAATCAAAGCTACTCTTCCTGAGGTTTATTATGGATCCCCATTAGTTCCTGCCAAGGCAGCAGCTACTCTTCCTGGGGTTTATTATGGATCCCCATTAGTTCCTGCCAAGGCAGCAGCTACTCTTCCTGGGGTTTATTATGGATCCCCATTAGTTCCTGCCAAGGCAGCAGCTACTCTTCCTGGGGTTTATTATGGATCCCCATTAGTTCCTGCCAAGGCAGCAGCTACTCTTCCTGGGGTTTATTATGGATCCCCATTAGTTCCTGCCAAGGCAGCAGCTACTCTTCCTGGGGTTTATTATGGATCCCCATTAGTTCCTGCCAAGGCAGCAGCTACTCTTCCTGAGGTTTATTATGGATCCCCAGTAGTTCCTGCCAAGGCAGCAGCTACTCTTCCTGGAGTCCAGCAAAATTAAGGCAGTTACACAATTTAAAAAACATTACAATACATTCACAGGTTTCACAACACACTGTGTGCCCTCAGGCCCCTACTCCACCACTACCACATATCTACAGTACAAAATCCATGTGTACGTGTGTGTATAGTGCGTATGTTATCGTGTGTGTGTGTGCATGTGTCTGTGCCTGTGTTTGTGTTGCTTCACAGTCCCCGCTGTTCCATAAGGTGCATTTATTTGTTTTTTAAATCTAATTTTACTGCTTGCATCAGTTACTTGATGTGGAATAGAGTTCCATGTAGTCATGGCTCTATGTCGGGGGGGGGGGGGGCAAAGTACGGCCCGCAAGACATTTTTGAAATGTATTAAATATTATTATGTATGAGTTACGGTTTTTGGCCTAATATTACTCAATCCATGATATAGAAACAACCTCCAATAGATGGCGCTGTAGCCTGGTCTATATTTGGGCCTACAGTCAGATTCAGAATGCGCTCAGTCATCAAAGCCACTTCATTTCTTGACGACTTTTGACGTGCAAAATGAGTGTTGCGAAAATGAGAAAAGTGGACTCTGAATGATGGGAACAACCAGGGGCTCTGACTTATATGACAGGGTGTCTGCCTGCTTGGAAAAAATGAATCTACCGTGGAGCAAACTGACAAACGTCACAACAGATGGATCACCAAATCTAACCGGTAAAAACATTGGCCTACTAAAAAGATTACAAGACAAAGTAAAAGAAGAAAGCCCTTACTCTGAGGAATGTATTTCTTCACTGTATTATTCATCAGGAAGCCCTGTGTAAAAGTGTGTTAAAGCTGGAAAATGTTGTCAAAGTGTCATGAGCCCTCTCACTCCACCGGGTTACCACCTTAATTGTCTTCCACTCTGCTCACCACTCTCTCTACTCAGCCTAACTAGCTCCACCTGTCCCTGCTCTGCTCTGCTCTAATTACTCTGCCAGCTGCGCTGCATTACCCACTACCTCTCCCAGTATTTAAGGCCCTGTCTTTCAGCTCTCCGGTGTCAGATCGTCTGCAAAGCTCACACCCGGAACCTGTTTGCTCGCGCTTCTGGCTCACCCTGGTTTTGTGACCCCGGACCTGCCTGTTTTTTGGATACTCTTCTGCCTCAGGAGATCCAGACCTGCTTCTGCCATTACGACTCCTGACTACTCTTCAATCCCGGTAACTCTGACCAGCCTTCTGCCTTGCTACTACGTATTTTGGATTTCCCTTGAACTGTACTGCTGCCTTGTTTCATTCCGCCCTGTTGTGTCTGTGTCTCCCCCCCCCAGGACTTCTGGACCACCCACCGCCGGCTTCATAGGACGCATCGCTGCCACTGGGGGGGGCACAGACCCAGCACATTGGACGGGATCCCTGTTACCCCTGGAGCCTTCATTCACTCCCTACTTCCCTTTTCCCTTAAGTTTAATAAACTTTCTGGTGTGACGCAATTGTGGTCCTCTGGTCGTCTGTCTGAACCGTGACAGTACGATCTGACCATTATGGACTCAGCGCACACTTCCCCCGACATGGAAACCGAAGAACCTGAGCAACCCACCGCCATGCAACGCCTGGAACACACTGAGAGAGAGCTAGGTCGCATGAGCGGCGACATCACCTCTCTGTTTCAGGTCGGCCACCAACAGCATCAGCAGTTCCAGCAGCACCAGCAGCAGTCCCAGCAGCAGCAACAACAACTCGCCATGATCATCCAACTCCTCACCAACCTTACCCCAGCCAGTCTGCCCACCAGCCCTGCCTCCGAGTTACCTGCCCCGGTCATTGCAGCCGCTGCTCCGGAACCCAAGATTGGAAACCCCGAGCGGTTCAACGGCGATTCAACCCAGGTCCGGCCATTCCTGACTAGTTGCCGACTTCAGTTCTCCTTGCAGCCAAGGACCTTCGCCACGGAGGGGGCTAAAGTTGGGTATGCCATCACTCACCTGACGGGCCGAGCTCGACTCTGGGGAACAGCAGAGTTCGAACGTCAAACCCCCGCATGTGCAACCTTCGACCTGTTTGCTGAGGAGATGCTGAAGGTGTTTGACCTGGATTCACCCACCGCAGAGGCGTCTCGTGAACTGTTCAGTATTCGACAAGGCAGACGTACAGTCGCAGACCATTCCATCGACTTCCGAACCCTGGCTAGACGAAGTTCTTGGAACACACCATCGTTGGTGGACGCGTTCTTCCATAGTTTGGCTGACTACATCAAGGACGAGTTGGTCTCCCAGGAACTGCCTTCCACTCTTGATGAAGCCATCGCACTGACTGTCAGGATCGACAGAGGGATACAGACCCGTCGTCGTGAGAGGGGGCGCCAAGGTCCACCTACTACCGGCATTCGGAGAGATCCGACTGGGCTCCTGTCATCTACTGCCACTCACCCAGGTCAGCTTGATCAGTCTGAGCCTATGGAGATTGGGCGAGCCTCTCTCACTCCTGCAGAGCGCCAGCGCCGCTTCACCTCAGACCTCTGCCTCTATTGTGGAGGTGATGGACATCGTGTGGTAACCTGCCCTTTAAAGGGCCGAAGCTCACCGGGCATAGGGGGAGTCCGGTTGAGTTCTATGACCCTCCAGTCCTCCGACCGCAAACCCCTGCTGCAAGTTCACCTCCGCTTCTCTGACTCAACTCACACCCTGGCTGCTCTGGTGGATTCTGGCGCCGAAGCCAACATAATGGACATTAAGCTGGCACGCCAACTGGGACTGGAGAACCTCCGTTTGACACCTCCTATTCCTGCCCGGGCACTGGACGGACACTTACTCGGATCGGTCACTCATGTCACGGCCCCGGTCTCGATGGGTCTGTCCGGAAACCATCAAGAAACTATCCAGTTTCACCTGCTTCCCTCTCCAGGCCAACCCCTCATCCTGGGTTACCCATGGCTCCGCCGGCACAACCCTCAGCTCAACTGGGTGACCGGGGTGATCAGGGAGTGGGGAGAGGACTGCCACCGAACCTGCCTGCTTGCTGCCGCACTACCCCCTCGGCCAGTACCTACTAACTCCGCTCCTGACCTCTCCAATGTCCCAGAATGCTACCATGGTCTCAGAGAGGTGTTTAACAAAGCAAGAGCCACATCTCTGCCCCCTCACCGACCGTACGACTGTGCCATCGACCTCCTCCCTGGAACAGCTCCTCCAAGGGGTCGTCTTTATTCGTTGTCTGCTCCTGAAAGTAAGTCCATGGAGGACTACATCAAGGGCTCTCTGTCATACCGGCCTGGATCACGCAACACCAAGCCAGACGCCCTCTCCCGTCAATTCCAGAAGGATGACACCCCCTCCAAGGACCCTGTGTCGATTCTGCCTAGTCCCTGCATCGTTGCAGCTCAGACCTGGGCTGTTGAGGAACAGGTGCTGGAGGCTCTCCGTAACCAGCCAGGTCCCAGCACCTGCCCAGCTGACCGCCTTTTTGTCCCCGAAGATCTGAGGTCCCAGGTCGTTCAGTGGGGACATGACTCCCGCCTAGCTTGTCACCCTGGCTCCACCCGCACTTACAACCTGCTCGCCCAGAGGTTCTGGTGGCCCTCTCTGAGGAAGGATGTACGGGAATTCGTCCAAGCCTGCCCCATCTGCAACCAACACAAGTCGTCCTGCCAGCCCCCAGCCGGATTGCTGCAGCCCCTGCCTGTGCCCAGACGTCCGCTGGTCCCTGCGGCGCCTTGTCCTCCTCCTCCACAGCTCGTCGATGGTGGTCTGGTTTACACCGTCCGCCGCCTGCTTCGGTCCAGACGGAGGGGTAGGGGTCTCCAGTACCTCATTGACTGGGAGGGTTATGGACCTGAGGAAAGGACCTGGGTGCCAGCTAGTCGGATTGTGGATAGGACTCTCATCACCGCTTTCCACCAACGGCATCCTGATCAACCTGCAATCCGTAGGGGCCGCCCCAGAGGGGTCCCTAACCGTCCTGCCCGCTCGGCTTCCTGTCCTGTGCCTGATCCTGTCTCGGGACCTGTCCCATCTCCCGACCACGGCCCTCCGGCTTCCTCCGAGGATGAGGACGTTCACTCGGACCGTTCGGAGGAGTTCTAGCCCTCCTCCGGCTCCCCTCCTCCCGCCCGGCGTGGTGTTGCTCTTGGGACTTCTGGGGCCGTCCCTTGGGGGGGGGGTTCTGTCATGAGCCCTCTCACTCCACCGGGTTACCACCTTAATTGTCTTCCACTCTGCTCACCACTCTCTCTACTCAGCCTAACTAGCTCCACCTGTCCCTGCTCTGCTCTGCTCTAATTACTCTGCCAGCTGCGCTGCATTACCCACTACCTCTCCCAGTATTTAAGGCCCTGTCTTTCAGCTCTCCGGTGTCAGATCGTCTGCAAAGCTCACACCCGGAACCTGTTTGCTCGCGCTTCTGGCTCACCCTGGTTTTGTGACCCCGGACCTGCCTGTTTTTTGGATACTCTTCTGCCTCAGGAGATCCAGACCTGCTTCTGCCATTACGACTCCTGACTACTCTTCAATCCCGGTAACTCTGACCAGCCTTCTGCCTTGCTACTACGTATTTTGGATTTCCCTTGAACTGTACTGCTGCCTTGTTTCATTCCGCCCTGTTGTGTCTGTGTCTCCCCCCCCCAGGACTTCTGGACCACCCACCGCCGGCTTCATAGGACGCATCGCTGCCACTGGGGGGGGCACAGACCCAGCACATTGGACGGGATCCCTGTTACCCCTGGAGCCTTCATTCACTCCCTACTTCCCTTTTCCCTTAAGTTTAATAAACTTTCTGGTGTGACGCAATTGTGGTCCTCTGGTCGTCTGTCTGAACCGTGACACAAAGTGGTTGTAAAACTTTTTACAGGCAAGGGGGGTTAACCATCGTCAGTTCATTCAGCTGCACAATGACACAGAGGCAGAGCACCAGGACTTGTTGTATCATTCAAATGTGCACTGGCTAAGCCTGGGAAAAGTATTTCGCTGTTTGGGAACTGAGAGGGGAGATGGGTATGTTCCTTGATACGGTTGGTAAAGCTGACGACTTCTCCGAGTTGAAAGACACAGACTGGCTGGGCGACTTTGCTTTTGGTGTGGACATATTGGGGCATCTGAACGATCTAAATGTGAAACTGCAGGGAAATTGTGTTTTTGTGCTTGAACTGTATTCCAACATGAAAGCATTCAAGGACAAACTTATGTTGTTCTCCAGACAAATGAGCAGCGGGTCTCTCGCTCATTTTCCGACATTGGCTGCACTGAACGGGCCCACATCTCAGAGCCGCACTGAGACATACAGTGAGGGAAGAAAGTATTTGATCCCCTGCTGATTTTGTACGTTGGCCCACTGACAAAGAAATGATCAGTCTATAATTTTAATGGTAGGCCTATTTGAACAGTGAGAGACAGAATAACAAAAAAATCCAGAAACACGCATGTCAAAAATGTTATAAATTGATTTGCATTTTAATGAGGGAAATAAGTATTTGACCCCTCTGCAAAACATGACTTAGTACTTGGTGGCAAAACCATTGTTGGCAATCACAGAGGTCAGACGTTTCTTGTAGTTGGCCACCAGGTTTGCACACATCAAGGAGGGATTTTGTCCCACTCCTCTTTGCAGATCTTCTCCAAGTCATTAAGGTTTCGAGGCTGACGTTTGGCAACTCGAACCTTCAGCTCCCACCACAGATTTTCTATGGGATTAAGGTCTGGAGACTGGCTAGGCCACTCCAGGACCTTAATGTGCTTCTTCTTGAGCCACTCCTTTGTTGCCTTGGCCGTGTGTTTTCGGTCATTGTCATGCTGGAATACCCATCCACAACCCTTTTTCAATGCCCTGGCTGAGGGAAGGAGGTTCTCACCCAAGATTTGATGGTACATGTCCCTGTCCATTGTCCCTTCGATGCAGTGAAGTTGTCCTGTCCCCTTAGCAGAAAAACACCCCCAAAGCATAATGTTTCCACCTCCATGTTTGACGGTGGGGATGGTGTTCTTGGGGTCATAGGCAGCATTCCTCCTCCTCCAAACACGGCGAGTTGAGATGATGCCAAAGAGCTCCATTTTGGTCTCATCTGACCACAATACTTTCACCCAGTTCTCCTCTGAATCATTCAGATGTTCATTGGCAAACTTCAGACGGGCATGTATGTGTGCTTTCTTGAGCAGGGGGACCTTGCAGGCGCTGTAGGATTTCAGTCCTTCACGGCGTAGTGTGTTACCAATTGTTTCCAAGGCAAGGATTATGCTTTTTCATGGTGATGGTTATGCAGGGAGAATTATCCAGCTGCCTTGAAATCATTGACAAGATCCTCCCGTGTAGTTCTGGGCTGATTCCTCACCATTCTCATGATCATTGCAACTCCACGAGGTGAGATTTTGCATGGAGCCCCAGGCCGAGGGAGATTGACAGGTCTTTTGTGTTTCTTCCATTTGCGAATAATCAAACCAACTGTTGTCACCTTCTCACCAAGCTGCTTGGCGATGGTCTTGTAGCCCATTCCAGCCTTGTGTAGGTCTACAATCTTGTCCCTGACATCCTTGGAGAGCTCTTTGGTCTTGGCCATGGTGGAGAGTTTGGAATCTGATTAATTGATTGCTTCTGTGGACAGGTGACTTTTATACAGGTAACAAGCTGAGATTAGGAGCACTCCCTTTAAGAGTGTGCTCCTAATCTCAGCTCGTTACCTGTATAAAAGACACCTGGGAGCCAGAAATCTTTCTGATTGAGAGGGGGTCAAATACTTATTTCCCTCATTAAAATGCAAATCAATTTATAACATTTTTGACATGCATTTTTCTGGATTTCTTTGTTGTTATTCTGTCTCTCACTGTTCAAATAAATCTACCATTAAAATTATAGACTGATCATGTCTTTGTCAGTGTGCAAACGTACAAAATCAGCAGGGGATCAAATACTTTTTTCCCTCACTGTATAGTAGCACTTTGATCGACCTGCTGAGTTTTCCAGCCACTTCTCAGACTTCACCAAGATTGAGACTGAGCTGGAGCTTGTATCTGTCTTTCGACAGGGAGAAAGCACCACCAGACACACAATTGGAGCTCATCGACATCCAATGTGACAGTGATTTGAAGGAGAAGTGCAAAACAGCAACAATAGACCAGTTCTACGGCTCACTGAATGAAACAACGTTTCCAAACATTAGAAAGCACGCCCAAAGGATGCTTGTTTTATTCGGGTCCACATATGTGTGTGAACAAAGGTTCTCAGTCATGAATTACAACAAATCCCGTCACAGGTCAAATTTAACAAATGACCACTTGTCAGCTGTTCTGAGAACCTCTACATCAAAGATGACACCAGACTTTGATGCCCTTGCCAAGAGAGGTGACCAGACCCATTGTTCACATAAAGACTCAAATAACCGTGACTGGGGTAGGCAAGGATTATGCTTTTTCATGGTGATGGTTATGCAGGGAGAATTATCCAGCAATGCACTTGGATACAGGTAATAACTAATCAGTCAGATTTGGACTGAGGTGATTAGATAACTGTAAATATGGCTCAAAATGGAGATGAGAATTGTTCCTTAATATGCTTTAAAAAACAGACCGTTACAAATGAAACGGATGCTCTTACCATATGTCTCACCATATGTCATACCATATGTCTCACCATATTACCATGTTCACTCAAATTTTAGAATAGTTTTTATTTACACATCAGCTGTTACATTTTACATCAGCTGTTTATGTCTGCAGTCATATAATATATATCAATTTTTACGTTTGCATAATATGACTAAGTTTGATTGTACTCTACAAGGGTAGAGATGCAGGATCTGTGTGTGTGTGTGTTTGACTGTGATGTTATAAATTATATCAATTTTGTGAAAATTTGTTCACAAAAAACAAGGGTAGAGATGGTACAAGGGTATAATTGTTCTGCAAGCATATGTACACCTACAGTGGGGGAAAAAAAGATTTAGTCAGCCACCAATTGTGCAAGTTCTCCCACTTGAAAAAAGATGAGAGGCCTGTAATTTTCATCATAGGTACACGTCAACTATGACAGACAAATTGAGATTTTTTTTCCCAGAAAGTCACATTGTAGATTTTTTAAATGAATTTATTTGCAAATTATGGTGGAAAATAAGTATTTGGTCACCTACAAACAAGCAAGATTTCTGGCTCTCACAGACATGTAACTTCTTCTTTAAGAGGCTCCTCTGTCCTCCACTCGTTACCTGTATTAATGGCACCTGTTTGAACTTGTTATCAGTATAAAAGACACCTGTCTACAACCTCAAACAGTCACACTCCAAACTCCACTATGACCAAGACCAAAGAACTGTCAAAGGACACCAGAAACAAAATTGTAGACCTGCACCAGGCTGGGAAGACTTAATCTGCAATAGGTAAGCAGCTTGGTTTGAAGAAATCAACTGTGGGAACAATTATTAGGAAATGGAAGACATACAAGACCACTGATAATCTCCCTCGATCTGGGGCTCCACGCAAGATCTCACCCCGTGGGGTCAAAATGATCACAAGAACGGTGAGCAAAAATCCCAGAACCACACGGGGGGACCTAGTGAATGACCTGCAGAGAGCTGGGACCAAAGTAACAAAGCCTACCATCAGTAACACACTACGCCGCCAGGGACTCAAATCCTGCAGTGCCAAACGTGTCCCCCTGCTTAAGCCAGTACATGTCCAGGCCCGTCTGAAGTTTGCTAGAGTGCATTTGGATGATCCAGAAGAGGATTGGGAGAATGTCATATGGTCAGATGAAACCAAAATAGAACTTTTTGGTAAAAACTCAACTCGTCGTGTTTGGAGGACAAAGAATGCTGAGTTGCATCCAAAGAACACCATACCTACTGTGAAGCATGGGGGTGGAAACATCATGCTTTGGGGCTGTTTTTCTGCAAAGGGACCAGGACGACTGATCCGTGTAAAGGAAAGAATGAATGGGGCCATGTATCGTGAGATTTTGAGTGAAAACCCCCTTCCATCAGCAAGGGCATTGAAGATTAAACGTGGCTGGGTCTTTCAGCATGACAATGATCCCAAACACACCGCCCGGGCAACGAAGGAGTGGCTTCGTAAGAAGCATTTCAAGGTCCTGGAGTGGCCTAGCCAGTCTCCAGATCTCAACCCCATAGAAAATCTTTGGAGGGAGTTGAAAGTCCGTGTTGCCCAGCGACAGCCCCAAAACATCACTACTCTAGAGGAGATCTGCATGGAGGAATGGGCCAAAATACCAGCAACAGTGTGTGAAAACCTTGTGAAGACTTACAGAAAACGTTTGACCTGTGTCATTGCCAACAAAGGGTATATAACAAAGTATTGAGAAACTTTTGTTATTGACCAAATTCTTATTTTCCACATTAATTTGCAAATAAATTCTTAAAAAATCCTACAATGTGATTTTCTGGATTTTTTTTCTCATTTTGTCTGTCATAGTTGACGTGTACCTATGATGAAAATTACAGGCCCCTCTCATCTTTTTAAGTGGGAGAACTTGCACAATTGGTGGCTGACTAAATACTTTTTCCCACCACTGTACAGACACACTAGTAGCGTGTCAATGTGAAAATGAATAAAGGCTTTGCATGTTTTGTCATGCATATAGTATGTGGCCCTTCACTTGGTTTCAAAACCTCAATGTGGCCAAAAGGTCTACTCTATGTAGTACTGTGCGCCTCCCATAGTCTGTTCTGGACTTGGGGACTGTGAAGAGACCTCTGGTGGCATGTCTTGTGGGGTGTGCATGGGTGTCTGAGCTGTGTGCCAGTAGTTCAAACCGACAGCTTGGTGCATTCAGCATGTCAATACCTCTCACAAATACAAGTAGTGAAGTCAATCTCTCCTCCACTTTGAGCCAGGAGAGATTGACATGCATATTGTTCATGTTTGCTCTCTGTGTACATCCAAGGGCCAGCCGTGCTGCCCTGTTCTGAGACAATAGCAATTTTCCTAAGTCTCTTTTTGTGGCACCTGACCACACGACTGAACAGTAGTCCAGATGCGACAAAACTAGGGCCTGTAGGACCTGCCTTGTTGATAGTGCTGTTAAGAAGGTAGAGCAGCGCTTTATTATGGACAGACTTCTCCCCATCTTAGCTACTGTTGTATCAATATGTTTTGACTGTGACAGTTTACAATCCAGGGTTACTCCAAGCAGTTTAGTCACCTCAACTTGCTCAATTCCCACATTATTTATTACAAGATTTAGTTGAGGTTTAGGGTTTAGTGAATGATTTGTCCCACATACAATGCTTTTAGTTTTAGAAATATTTAGGACTAACTTATTCCTTGCCACCCACCATGAAACTAACTGCAGCTCTTTGTTAAGTTTTGCAGTCATTTCAGTTGCTGTAGTAGCTGACGTTTATGGTGTTGAGTCATCCGCATACATAGACACACTGGCTTTACTCAAAGCCAGTGGCATATCAGTAGTAAAGATTGAAAAAGGTAAGGGGCCTAGACAGCTACCATGGATGATTCTACCTGGATTATGTTGGAGAAGCTTCCATTAAAGAACACCCTCTGTGTTCTGTTAGACAGGTAACTCTTTATCCACAATATAGCAGGGGGTGTAAAGCCATAACACATAGGTTTTTCCAGCAACAGACTATGATCAGTAATGTCAAAAGCTGCACTGAAGTCTAACAAAACAGCCCCCACTACCTTTTTATCATCAGTTTCTCTCAGCCAATCATCAGTCATTTGTTTAAGTGCTGTGCTTGTTGAATGTCCGTCCCTATAATCATGCTGAAAGTCTGTTGTCAATTAGTTCACTGTAAAATAGCATTGTATCTGGTCAAACACAGAGGGTTGGTAACAGGCTGATTGGTCGGCTATTTGAGCCAGTAAAGGGGGCTTTACTATTCTTAGGTAGCGGAATGACTTTAGCTTCCCCCCAGGCCTGCACTTTCTAGTAGGCTTAAATTGAAAATATGGCAAATAGGAGTGGCAATATCGTCCGCTATTATCCTCAGTAATTTTCCATCCAGATTGTCAGACCCTGGTGGCTTGTCATTGTTGATAGACAGCAATACATTTTTCACCTCTTCCACACTCACTTTAAGGAATTCAAAATTACAATGCTTGTCTTTCATAATTTGGTCAGATATACAGTACCAGTCAAAAGCTTTAGAACACCTACTCATTCAAGGGTTTTTCTTTATTTTACTATTTTTTACTTTGTAGAATAATAGTGAAGACATCAAAACTATAAAATAACACATTTGGTATCATGTAGTAAACAAAACAAAATTAAACAAATCAAAATATATTTTATATTTGAGATTCTTCAAATAGCCACTCTTTGCCTTGATGACAGCTTTGCACACTCTTGGCATTCTCTCAACCAGCTTCATGAGGTAGTCACCTGGAAGCCATTTCAATTAACAGGTGTGCCATCTTAAAAGCTAATTTGTGGAATTTCTTTCCTTCTTAATGCGTTTGAGCCAGTCAGTTGTGTTGTGACAAGGTAGGGGGGTATACAGAAGATAGCCCTATTTGGTAAAAGACCAAGTCCATATTATGGCAAGAACAGCTCAAGTAAGCAAAGAGAAACAACAGTCCATCATTAGTTTAAGACATGAAGGTCAGTCAATACTGAACATTTCAAGAACTTTGAAAGTTTCTTCAACAGCAGTCACAAAAACCATCAAGCGCTATGATGAAACGTGCTCTCACGAGGACCACCACAGGAATGGAAGACCCAAAGTTACCTCTGCTGCAGAGGATATGTTCATTAGAGTTACCAGCCTCAGAAATTGCAGCCCAAATAAATGCTTCACAGAGTTCAAGTAACAGACACATCTCAACATCAACTGTTCAGAGGAGACTGTGTGAATCAGGCCTTCATGTTCGAATTGTTGCAAAGAAACCACTACTAAAGGACACCAATAAGAAGAAGAGACTTGCTTGTTCCAAGAAACATGAGCAATGGACATTAGACCGGTGGAAATTTGTCCTTTGGTCTGGAGTCCAAATTTGAGATTTTTGGTTCCAACCGCCGTGGCATTGTGAGATGCGGTGTGGGTGAACGGATGATCTCTGCATGTGTGGTTCCCACCATGAAGCATGGAGGAGGAGGTGTTATGGTGTGGGGGTGCTTTGCTGTTGACACTGTCTGTGATTTATTTTGAATTCAAGGCACACTTAACCAGAATGGCTACCACAGCATTCTGCAGTGATACGCCATCCCATCTGGTTTGGACTTAGTGGGACTATCATTTGTTTTTCAACAGGACAATGACCCAACACAACTCCAGGCTGTTTAAGGGCTATTTGACCAAGAAGGAGAGTGATGGAGTGCTGCATCAGATGACCTGGCCTCCACAATCCCCCGACCTCAACCCAATTGAGAGGTTTGGGATGAGTCGGACGGCAGAGTGAAGGAAAAGCAGCCAACAAGTGCTCAGCATATGCGGGAACTCCTTCAAGACTGTTGGAAAAGCATTCCAGGTGAAGCTGGTTGATGCCAAGAGTGTGCAAAGCTGTCATCAAGGCAAAGGGTGGCTACTTGAAGAATCTAAAATATAAAATATATTTTGATTTGTGTAACACTGTTTTGGTTACTACATGTTTCCATATGTGTTATTTCATAGTTTTGATGTCTTCACTATTATTCTACAATGTAGAAAATAGTAAAAATAAAGAAAAACTTTGGAATGAGTAGGTGTGTCCAAACTTTTGACAGGTACTGTACTTGGATGTGTTGTGTCAGCATTTGTTGCTGGCATGTCATGCCTAAATTTGCTAATCTTGCCAATGAAAAATCATTAAAGTAGTTGGCAATATCAGTGGGTTTTGTGATGAATGAGCCATCTGATTAACTTAAAAAAAAAAAAAAAAACATTTGAAGGTGCTCCAAAGCTTTTTCTATAATTCTTTATGTCATTTATCTTTGTTTCATAGTGTCGTTTCTTCTTCTTTTTATTCAGTTTAGTCACGATTTCTCAATTTGCAGTACGTTTGCCAATCGGTTGTGCAGCCATTCCTTTTGCCTCATCCCTCTCAACCATACAATTTTTCAATTCCTCATCAATCCACAGGGATTTAACAGTTTTTACAGTCATTTTCTTAATGGGTGCATGCTTATTAGTAACTGGAATAAGCAATTTCAGAAATGTGTCAAGTGCAGTTTCTGGTTGCTCCTCATTACACACCACAGACCAGCAAATATTATTTACATCACCAACATAGGAATCACTACAAAACGTATTGTATGACCTCTTATACACTATATTAGGCCCAGCCTTTGGAACTTTGGTTTTCCTAGATATGGCTACTATATTGTGATCACTACATCTGATAGATTTGGATACTGCTTTAAAGCACATTTCTCCAGCATTAGTAAAGATGTGATCAATACATGTTGATGATTTCATTCCTGTGCTGTTTGTAACTACTAGTGATAGGGGTATAGAAGGATAGTGATATATAGAGTGATATTAGCGGTATGTATGCATAGTCACTTCAACTCTACCCACATGTACATATTACTTCAACTACCTCAACTAGCCGGTGCCCCCGCACATTGACTCTGCACCGGTACCCCCCTGTATATATAGCCTCCCTACTGTCACTTTATTTTACTGTATATATAGCCTCTCTACTGTTATTTTATTTTACTTTTGCTCTTTTTTTCTCAACACTTTTTTGTTGTTGTTGTTTTATTCTACTTTTTTGTCAAAAAATAAATGCACTGTTGGTTAAGGGCTGTAAGTAAGCATTTCACGGTAATGTCTGCACCTGTTGTATTCGGCGCACGTGGCCAATATTTTTTTTTGATTTGATTTGAGATATAGGATAGAGTGATAATTAAAGGAATATAAGTAAATAGTGATAGAGGTATGGAGTGATAGAGGTATGGAGTGATAGAGGTATAGAGTGATAGAGGTATGGAGTGATAGAGGTATGGAGTGATAGAGGTATGGAGTGATAGAGGTATGGAGTGATAGAGGTATGGAGTGATAGAGGTATAGAGTGATAGGATAATTGAGGGTAAAAAAGGAAAGCGTGATAGTGACAGTACCATCATTAGAACGACGGACACGTTGATCATGTATCCTGGCAACCGATCCTCCAAGGTCAACGACTCTGGCTCCCTCTGCCAGAGAAACACACACGCGCACACACACACACACACACACACACACACACAAACACACACACACACACACACACACACTATTTAGCAGACGTTTAGCAACTACTATCGTTAATAATGCTAGATCACAGTAACCATGGTGAAAACGGCTAGATTACAGTAACTACCATGGTGAATACATCTAGATCACAGTAACCATGGTTATTACAGCTAGATCACAGTAACCAGGGTGAATACAGCCAGATCACAGTAACCAGGGTGAATACAGCTAGATCAAGTAACCAGGGTGAATACAGCTACATCACAGTAACCATGGGTAATACAGCTAGATCACAGTAACCAGGGTGAATACAGCCAGATCACAGTAACCATGGTTATTACAGCTAGATCACAGTAACCAGGGTGAATACAGCCAGATCACAGTAACCATGGGTAATACAGCTAGATCACAGTAACCATGGTTATTACAGCTAGATCACAGTAACCATGGTTATTACAGCTAGATCACAGTAACCAGGGGTAATACAGCTAGATCACAGTAACCAGGGTGAATACAGCCAGATCACAGTAACCATGGGGAATACAGCTAGATCACAGTAACCAGGGTGAATACAGCTAGATCACAGTAACCAGGGTGAATACAGCCAGATCACAGTAACCATGGTTATTACAGCTAGATCACAGTAACCATGGTTATTACAGCTAGATCACAGTAACCAGGGTGAATACAGCTAGATAACAGTAACCATGGTTATTACAGCTAGATCACAGTAGCCATGGGGAATACAGCTAGATCACAGTAACCATGGGGAATACAGCTAGATCACAGTAACCATGGTTATTACAGCTAGATCACAGTAACCATGGGTAATACAGCTAGATCACAGTAACCATGGGGAATACAGCTAGATCACAGTAACCATGGGTAATACAGCTAGATCACAGTAACCATGGGGAATACAGCTAGATCACAGTAACCAGGGTGAATACAGCTAGATCACAGTAACCAGGGTGAATACAGCCAGATCACAGTAACCATGGTTATTACAGCTAGATCACAGTAACCATGGTTATTACAGCTAGATCACAGTAACCAGGGTGAATACAGCTAGATAACAGTAACCATGGTTATTACAGCTAGATCACAGTAACCAGTGTGAATACAGCTAGATCACAGTAACCATGGGTAATACAGCTACATCACAATAACCATGGTTATTACAGCTAGATCACAGTAACCATGGGTAATACAGCTAGATCACAGTAACCAGGGTGAATACAGCTAGATCACAGTAACCAGGGTGAAAACAGCTAGATCACAGTAACCAGGGTGAAAACAGCTAGATCACATTAAACATGGTTGATACAAGTAGAGCATTGTAACCAGGGTGAATTCAGCTAGATCACAGTAACTACCATGGTTAATACAGCTAGATCACACTAACCAGGGTGAATACAGCCAGATCACAGTAACCAGGGTGAATACCGGTAGAGCACTCTAACCAGAGTGAATACAGCCGGATCACAGTAACTACCATGATGAATACAGGTAGATCACAGTAACCATGGTGAATACAGCTAGATCACAGTAACCATGGTGAACCAGGTTGAAGATGGCGCCGACGAAGATGGCGGCCTCGCGACTAGCTCTTAGGAAACGTTGTGTTATTTAGTTTTTTTATGTATTATTTTTGACATTATTAGCTCAGAAGGTGTTTGGTATCATTACATACAGCCGGGAAAAACTATTGGATCTCAGAGTGGCGGTAACTCACCAGCATTACGACCAGGAATACGACTTTCCCAAAGCAGATCCTTTGTTTGCACTACCCAGGGCAATTTAATTGATTCCAGCGGCTGACCCAAAACATCGCCGGCAGAGGAGAGGCACTCGGAGCACACCACCCACCGCTTCCAAGTATATAACTCGCTAATGTTCTGTCTTTGGATAACAAGGTCGACGAGCTCAGGCCAAGGATGTATTTCCAGAGAGACATCGGGGCCTGTAACATACTTTGTTTTGCGGAAACATGGCTCTCTCTGGATATTCTGTCGAAATCGTTCCAGCCAGATGGGTTCTCAGTTCAACGCGCAGACAGAAATAAATATCTCTCCTGGAAGCAGAAGGGTGGAGGTGTGTGTTTCATGATTAATGACTCATGATATAGTTGTAGTAACACACAGGAACTCGAGTCCTTCTGTTCACCTGACCTTGAATACCTCACAATCAAATGCCGACCGTATTATCTCCCAAGAGAATTCTCTTTGGTTATAGTCACGGCCGTGTATATCCCCCCTCAAGCCGATACCACGACGGCCCTCAAAGAACTTCACTGGACCTTATGCAAACAAGAAACCACATATCCTGAGGCTGCATTTATTGTAGCCTGGGATTTTAACAAAGCACATTTGAGGACTAGGCTGCCGAAGTTCTATCAACATATCGACTGTTGTACTCAGGCTGCTAAAATTCTCGACCATTGCTATTCGAACTTCCGGGATGGTTATAAGGCCCTCCCCTGCCCTCCTTTCGGCAAATCTGACCACGTCTCCATTTTGTTCCTCCCTTCCTATAGGCAGAAACTCAAACAGGAAGTACCCGTGCTAAGTACTATTCAACGCTGGTCTGACCAATCGGAATCCACGCTTCAAGATTGTTTTGATAATGCGGACTGGGATATGTTCCGGGTAGCTTGCAAAAATAATTTAGACGAATACACTGAAACAGTGACTGAGTTGTGCCCACTGTGAATATTAAAACCTACCCTAACCAGAAACCATGGATAGATGGCAGCATTCGCGCAAAACTGAAAGCGCAAACCACCGCATTTATCCATGGCAAGGTGACTGGGAATATGGCAGAATACAAACAGTGTAGCTACTCACTCCGCAAGTCAATTAAACAGGCAAAACATCAGTATAGAGACAAAGTGGAGTCGCAATTCAACGGCTCAGACACGAGACGTATGTGGCAGGGCCTACAGACAATCGCGGACTACAAAAGGAAAACCAGCCACGTCGCCGACATCGACATCTTGCTTCCGGACAAGCTAAACACCTTATTTGCCCACTTTGAGGATAACACAGTGCCACCGATGCGTGTCCCACTACCAAGGACTGTGGGCTCTCCTTCTCCGTGGCCGACGTGAGTAAGACATTTAAGCATGTTAACCCCCGCAAGGCTGCCGGCCCAGACGGCATTCCTAGCCGCGTCCTCAGAGCATGCACAGACCTGCTGGCTGGTGTGTTTACGGGCATATTCAATCTCTCCCTATCCCAGTCTGTTGTCCCCACATGCTTCAAGATGTCCACCATTGTTCCTGTACCCAAGAAAGCAAAAGGTAACTGAACTAAATGACTATCGCCCCGTAGCACTCACCTCATGAAGTGCTTAGAGAGACTAGTCAAGGATCATATCACCTCTACCTTACCTGTCACCCTAGACCCACTTCAATTTGCTTACCGCCCCAATAGATCCACAGACGATGCAATTGCCATCACACTGCACACTGCCCTATCCCATCTGGACAAGAGGAATACCTATGTAAGAATGCTGTTCATTGACTATAGCTCAGCATTCAACACCATAGTACCCTCCAAGCTCATCATTAAGCTCGAGGCCCTGGGTTTGAACCCCGCCCTGTGCAACTGGGTCCTGGACTTCCTGATGGGCCGCCCCCAGGTGTTGAAGGTAGGAAACAACGTCTCCACTTCGCTGATCCTCAACACTGGGGCCCCACAAGGGTGCGTGCTCAGCCCCCTCCTGTACTCCCTGTTCACCCATGACTGTGTGGCCAAGCACGCCTCCAACTCAATCATCAAGTTTGCAGATGACACAACAGTAGTAGGCTTGATTACCAACAATGACGAGACCGCCTACAGGGAGGAGTTGAGGGCTCTGGGAGTGTGGTGCAAGGAAAATAACCTCTCACTCAACGTCAACAAAACAAAGGAGATGATCGTGGACTTCAGGAAACAGCAGAGGGTGCACCCCCCTATCCACATCGACGGGACCGCAGTGGAGAAGGTGGAAAGCTTCAAGTTCCTTGGCGTACACATCACTGGCAAACTGAATGGTCCACCACGCAGACAGTGTGGTGAAGAAGGCGCAAAAGAGCCTCTTCCACCTCAGGAGGCTGAATAAATTTGGCTTGGCACCTAAAACCCTCACAAACTTTTACAGATGCACAATTGAGAGCATCCTGTCAGGCTGTATCACCGCCTGGTACGGCAACTGCACCGCCCGCAACCGCAGGGCTCTCCAGAGGGTGGTGCGGTCTGCCGAATGCATTACTGGGGGCACACTGCCTGCCCTCCAGGACACCTACAGCACCCGATGTCACAGGAAGGCCAAAAATATCATCAAGGACATCAACCACCCGAGCCACTGCCTGTTCACCCCGCTATCATCCAGAAGGTGTGGTCAGCACAGGTGCATCAAAGCTGGGACCGAGAGACTGAAAAACAGCTTTGAGGCTGCTGCTGCCAATTGAAATCACTGGCCACTTTAAGAAATGGAACACTAGTCACTTTAATAATGTTTACATATCTTGCATTACTCATCTCATATGTCTATACTGCATTCTATAATATTTTACTGTATTTTAATACATGCCGCTCTGTCATGCATATATTCTAAATTCTGTTCCTTTCTTAGATTTGTGTGTATTGGGTATGTGTTGTGAAATTGTTAGATATTACTTGTTAGATATTACTGCACTGTCGGAGCTAGAAGCACAAGCATTTCGCTACACCAGCTATAACATCTGCTAAACACGTGTATGTGACGAATAAAAGTTTATTTTATTTTATTTTATTTACAGCTAGATTGCAGTAACCAGGGTGAATAAAGCTAGATAACAGCAACCATGGTGAATACAGCCAGAGCACTGTAACCATGGTGAATCCAGTTCGATCACAGTAACTTCCATGGTGAATACTGACAGAGTTATGGATACATTCATACTGACAGGGTTATGGTTAGACTCATACTGACAGGGTTATGGTTAGACTCATACTGACAGGGTAATGGTTAGACTCATACTGACAGGGTTATGGTTAGACTCATACTGACAGGGTTATGGTTAGACTCATACTGACAGAGTTATGGATACATTCATACTGACAGGGTTATGGTTAGACTCATACTGACAGGGTAATGGTTAGACTCATACTGACAGGGTTATGGTTAGACTCATACTGACAGGGTTATGGTTAGACTCATACTGACAGGGTTAGACTCATACTGACAGGGTTAGACTCATACTGACATGGTTATGGTTAGACTCATACTGACAGGTTTAGACTCATACTGACATGGTTATGGTTAGACTCATACTGACAGGTTTAGACTCATACTGACATGGTTATGGTTAGACTCATACTGACAGGTTTAGACTCATACTGACATGGTTATGGTTAGACTCATACTGACAGGTTTAGACTCATACTGACATGGTTATGGTTAGACTCATACTGACAGGTTTAGACTCATACTGACATGGTAATGGTTAGACTCATACTGACAGGGTTATGGTTAGACTCATACTGACAGGGTTATGGTTAGACTCATACTGACAGGGTTATGGTTAGACTCATACTGACAGGGTTATGGTTAGACTCATACTGACAGGGTTATGGTTAGACTCATACTGACAGGGTAATGGTTAGACTCATACTGACAGGGTTATGGTTAGACTCATACTGACAGGGTTAGACTCATACTGACAGGGTTATGGTTAGACTCATACTGACAGGGTAATGGTTAGACTCATACTGACAGGGTAATGGTTAGACTCATACTGGCAGGGTTAGACTCATACTGACAGGGTTATGGTTAGACTCATACTGACAGGGTAATGGTTAGACTCATACTGACAGGGTTATGGTTAGACTCATACTGACAGGGTAATGGTTAGACTCATACTGACAGGGTTAGACTCATACTGACAGGGTAATGGTTAGACTCATACTGACAGGGTTATGGTTAGACTCATACTGACAGGGTTAGACTCATACTGACAGGGTAATGGTTAGACTCATACTGACAGGGTAATGGTTAGACTCATACTGACAGGGTTAGGGTTAGACTCATACTGACAGGGTTATGGTTAGACTCATACTGACAGGGTAATGGTTAGACTCATACTGACAGGGTTAGACTCATACTGACAAGGTAATGGTTAGACTCATACTGACAGGGTAATGGTTAGACTCATACTGACAGGGTTATGGTTAGACTCATACTGACAGGGTTATGGTTAGACTCATACTGACAGGGTAATGGTTAGACTCATACGGACTTGGTAATGGTTAGACTCATACTGACAGGGTTAGACTCATACTGACAGGGTAATGGTTAGACTCATACAGACAGGGTAATGGTTAGACTCATACTGACTTGGTAATGGTTAGACTCATACTGACAGGGTAATGGTTAGACTCATACTGACAGGGTTATGGTTAGACTCATACTGACAGGGTAATGGTTAGACTCATACTGACAGGGTAATGGTTAGACTCATACTGACAGGGTTAGACTCATACTGACAGGGTTAGACTCATACTGACAGGGTTATGGTTAGACTCATACTGACAGGGTAATGGTTAGACTCATACTGACAGGGTAATGGTTAGACTCATACTGACAGGGTAATGGTTAGACTCATACTGACAGGGTTAGACTCATACTGACAGGGTAATGGTTAGACTCATACTGACAGGGTAATGGTTAGACTCATACTGACAGGGTTATGGTTAGACTCATACTGACAGGGTAATGGTTAGACTCATACTGACAGGGTTATGGTTAGACTCATACTGACAGGGTAATGGTTAGACTCATACTGACAGGGTTATGGTTAGACTCATACTGACAGGGTAATGGTTAGACTCATACTGACAGGGTTATGGTTAGACTCATACTGACAGGGTAATGGTTAGACTCATACTGACAGGGTTATGGTTAGACTCATACTGACAGGGTAATGGTTAGACTCATACTGACAGGGTTAGACTCATACTGACAGGGTAATGGTTAGACTCATACTGACAGGGTTATGGTTAGACTCATACTGACAGGGTTAGACTCATACTGACAGGGTTATGGTTAGACTCATACTGACAGGGTAATGGTTAGACTCATACTGACAGGGTAATGGTTAGACTCATACTGACAGGGTAATGGTTAGACTCATACAGACAGGGTAATGGTTAGACTCATACTGACAGGGTAATGGTTAGACTCATACTGACAGGGTTATGGTTAGACTCATACTGACAGGGTTAGACTCATACTGACAGGGTTATGGTTAGACTCATACTGACAGGGTAATGGTTAGACTCATACTGACAGGGTTAGACTCATACTGACAGGGTAATGGTTAGACTCATACTGACAGGGTTAGGGTTAGACTCATACTGACAGGGTTATGGTTAGACTCATACTGACAGGGTAATGGTTAGACTCATACTGACAGGGTTAGACTCATACTGACAAGGTAATGGTTAGACTCATACTGACAGGGTAATGGTTAGACTCATACTGACAAGGGTTATGGTTAGACTCATACTGACAGGGTTATGGTTAGACTCATACTGACAGGGTAATGGTTAGACTCATACGGACTTGGGTAATGGTTAGACTCATACTGACAGGTGGTTAGACTCATACTGACAGGGTAATGGTTAGACTCATACAGACAGGGTAATGGTTAGACTCATACTGACTTGGTATGGTTAGACTCATACTGACAGGGTAATGGTTAGACTCATACTGACAGGGTAATGGTTAGACTCATACTGACAGGGTAATGGTTAGACTCATACTGACAGGTAATGGTTAGACTCATACTGACAGGGATGTTAGACTCATACTGACAGGGTTAGACTCATACTGACAGGTGTTATGGTTAGACTCATACTGACAGGGTAATGGTTAGACTCATACTGACAGGGTAATGGTTAGACTCATACTGACTGGGATATCTCATACTGACTAGGGTTAGACTCATACTGACAGGGTATGTTAGACTCATACTGACAGGGTAATGGTTAGACTCATACTGACAGGGTTATGGTTAGACTCATACTGACAGGGTAATGGTTAGACTCATACTGACAGGGTTTAGACTCATACTGACAGGGTAATGGTTAGGACTCATTACTGACAGGGTTAGTAGATCATACTGACATGGTAATGGTTAGACTCATACTGACAGGGTAATGGTAGACTCACTACTGACATGGTATGGTTAGACTCATACTGACAGGGTTAGACTCATACTGACATGGTAATGGTTAGACTCATACCTGGACAGGGTAAGGTGACTCATACTGACATGGTAATGGTAGACACATACTGCAGGGTAATGGTTAGACTCCATACTGACAGGGTAATGGGTTGACTCATACTGACAGGGTTATGGTTAGACTCATACTGACAGGGTATGGTTAGACTCATACTGACAGGGGTTAATGGTTAGACTCATACTGACAGGGTAATGGTTAGACTCATACTGACAGGGTAATGGTTAGACTCATACTGACAGGGTTAGACTCATACTGACAGGGTTATGGTTAGACTCATACTGACAGGGTAAATGTTAGACTCATACTGACAGGGTTATGGTTAGACTCATACAGACAGGGTAATGGTTAGACTCATACTGACAGGGTTATGGTTAGACTCATACTGACAGGGTAAGGTTAGACTCATACTGACAGGGTTTAGACTCATACTGACAGGGTAATGGTTAGACTCATACTGACAGGGTTATGGTTAGACTCATACTGAAAGGGTAAAAATGGGTTAGACTCATACTGACAGGGTAATGGTTAGACTCATACTGACAGGGTTATGGTTAGACTCATACTGACAGGGTTTAGACTCATACTGGACAGGGTAAATGGTTAGACTCATACTGACAGGGTTATGGTTTTCTAGACTCATACTGACAGGGTTAGACTCATATGACATGGGTTTTATGGTTAGACTCATACAGACAGGGTAATGGTTTTTTTCTTTTAATGTTTTTTTTTTTTTTTTTTTTTTTTTTTTGTTTTGTTCTTTTTTTATTTTTTAGAAAAATAATCTCATACTGACAGGGTTATGGTTAGACTCATACTGACCCCCCCCCCCCCAGGGTAATGGTTTTTAGGACTCATACTGACAGGGTTAGACTCATACTGACAGGGTAATGGTTAGACTCATACTGACAGGGTTATGGTTAGACTCATACTGACAGGGTTATGGTTTAGGACTCATACAGACAGGGTTATGGTTAGACTCATACTGACAGGGTTATGGTTAGACTCATACTGACAGGGGGGTATGGTTAGACTCATACTGACAGGGTTTATGGTTAGACTCATACTGACAGGGTTAGACTCATACTGACAGGGTAATGGTTAGACTCATACTGACAGGGTTATGGTTTAGACTCATACTGACAGGGTTAGACTCATTGCTGACAGGGTAATGGTTAGACTCATACTGACAGGGTTATGGTTAGACTCATACAGACAGGGTAATGGTTAGATTAGACTCATACTGACAGGGTAATGGTTAGACTCATACTGACAGGGGTAATGGTTAGACTCATACTGACAGGGTTTAGACTCATACTGACAGGGTAATGGTTAGACTCATACTGACAGGGTTAGACTCATACAGACAGGGTAATGGGTTTAGACTCATACTGACAGGGTATGGTTAGACTTCTCATACTGACAGGGTTATGGTTAGACTCATACTGACAGGGGGGGGTTAGACTCTCATACTGACATGGTTATGGTAGACTCATACTGACAGGGTTAGACTCATACTGACAGGGGTTATGGTTAGACTCATACTGACAGGGTAATGGTTAGACTCATACTGACAGGGTTAGACCCCCCCCCCTCATACTGACAGGGTTATATGGTTAGACTCATACAGACAGGGTAATGGTTAGATCTCATACTGACAGGGTTATGGTTAGACTCATACTGACCAGGGTTAATGGTTAGACTCATTACTGACAGGGTAATGGTTAGAATCATACTGACAGGGTTAGACTCATACTGACAGGGTAATGGTTAGACTCATACTGACAGGGTTAGACTCATACTGACATGGTTATGGTTAGACTCATACTGACAGGGTTATGGTTAGACTCATACTGACAGGGTTATGGTTAGACTCATACAGACAGGGTTAGACTCATACTGACAGGGTAATGGTTAGACTCATACAGACAGGGTAATGGTTAGACTCATACTGACAGGGTTATGGTTAGACTCATACAGACAGGGTAATGGTTAGACTCATACTGACAGGGTAATGGTTAGACTCATACTGACAGGGTAATGGTTAGACTCATACTGACAGGGTTAGACTCATACTGACAGGGTAATGGTTAGACTCATACTGACAGGGTTAGACTCATACTGACATGGTTATGGTTAGACTCATACTGACAGGGTTATGGTTAGACTCATACTGACAGGGTTATGGTTAGACTCATACTGACAGGGTTAGACTCATACTGACAGGGTTATGGTTAGACTCATACAGACAGGGTAATGGTTAGACTCATACTGACAGGGTAATGGTTAGACTCATACTGACAGGGTAATGGTTAGACTCATACTGACAGGGTAATGGTTAGACTCATACTGACAGGGTTAGACTCATACTGACAGGGTAATGGTTAGACTCATACAGACAGGGTAATGGTTAGACTCATACTGACAGGGTAATGGTTAGACTCATACTGACAGGGTAATGGTTAGACTCATACTGACAGGGTTAGACTCATACTGACAGGGTAATGGTTAGACTCATACTGACATCGGGGTTATGACTCATACTGACAGGGTAATGGTTAGACTCATACTGACAGGGTAAAGGTAGACTCATACTGACAGGGGTATGGTTAGACTCATACAGACAGGGTAATGGTTAGACTCATACTGACAGGGTTAATGGTTAGACTCATACTGACAGGGGTAATGGTTAGACTCATACTGACAGGGTTGGGTTAGACTCATACTGACAGGGTAATGGTTAGACTCATACTGACAGGGTTAGACTCATACTTGACATGGTTATGGTTAAGACACATACTGACAGGGTTATGGTTAAGGCCTCATACTGACAGGGTAATGGTTAGACTCATACTGACAGGGTTATGGTTAGACTCCATACTGACAAGGGTTAAGGTTTAGACTCATACGACAGGGTTAGACTCATACTGACAGGGTATGGTGTTAGACTCATACTGACAGGGATTAGACTCAAACTGACAGGTAATGGTTAGACTCATACTGGACAGGGTAATGGTTAGACTCAAAATGGCAGGGTTTAGACTCATACTGACAGGGTTAGACTCATACTGACAGGGTTATGGTTAGAACCGACATACTGAAAGGGTTAGACTCATACTGACACGGGTAAATGGTAGACTCATACAGACTGTGGTTAATGGTTAGACTCATACTGACAGGTAATTTAGACTCATACTGACAGGGTAATGTTAGACTCATACTGACAGGTTAGACTCATACTGACTACGGGTAACATGGTTAGACCTCATACTGACAGGGTTATGGTTAGACTCATACTGACAGGGGTAATGGTAGACTCATCCTGACAGGGTAAAGTTAGACACTCATACTGACAGGGTAATGGTTAGACTCAATACTGACAGGGTTAGACTCATACTGACAGGTAATGGTTAGACTCATACTGACAGGGTATATGGTTAGACTCATACTGACTGGGTAATGGTTAGACTCATACTGACGAGGGTAATGGTTAGACCTCATACTGACAGGGTAATGGTTAGACTCATACAGACAGGGTAATGGTTAGACTCATACTGACAGGGTTATGGTTAGACTCATACAGACAGGGTAATGGTTAGACTCATACTGACAGGGTAATGGTTAGACTCATACTGACAGGGTTATGGTTAGACTCATACTGACAGGGTTAGACTCATACTGACAGGGTTATGGTTAGACTCATACTGACAAGGTAATGGTTAGACTCATACTGACAGGGTAATGGTTAGACTCATACTGACAGGGTTATGGTTAGACTCATACTGACAGGTTTAGACTCATACTGACAGGGTTATGGTTAGACTCATACTGACAGGGTTATGGTTAGACTCATACTGACAGGGTAATGGTTAGACTCATACTGACAGGGTAATGGTTAGACTCATACTGACAGGGTAATGGTTAGACTCATACTGACAGGGTAATGGTTAGACTCATACTGACAGGGTAATGGTTAGACTCATACTGACAGGGTTAGACTCATACTGACAGGGTTAGACTCATACTGACAGGGTAATGGTTAGACTCATACTGACAGGGTAATGGTTAGACTCATACTGACAGGGTAATGGTTAGACTCATACTGACAGGGTAATGGTTAGACTCATACTGACAGGGTTTAGGACTCATACTGACAGGGGTTAGACCTCATACTGACAGGGTAATGGTTTAGACTCATACTGACAGGGTAATGGTTAGACTCATACTGACAGGGTAATGGTTAGACTCATACTGACAGGGTAATGGTTAGACTCATACTGACAGGGTAATGGTTAGACTCATACTGACAGGGTTATGGTTAGACTCATACTGACAGGGTTATGGTTAGACTCATACTGACAGGGTAATGGTTAGACTCATACTGACAGGGTAATGGTTAGACTCATACTGACAGGGTTATGGTTAGACTCATACTGACAGGGTTAGACTCATACTGACATGGTTATGGTTAGACTCATACTGACAGGGTTATGGTTAGACTCATACTGACAGGGTTATGGTTAGACTCATACTGACAGGGTAATGGTTAGACTCATACTGACAGGGTTATGGTTAGACTCATACTGACAGGGTTATGGTTAGACTCATACTGAAAGGGTAATGGTTAGACTCATACTGACAGGGTTATGGTTAGACTCATACTGACAGGGTAATGGTTAGACTCATACTGACAGGCTAATGGTTAGACTCATACTGACAGGGTAATGGTTAGACTCATACTGACAGGGTAATGGTTAGACTCATACTGACAGGGTTATGGTTAGACTCATACTGACAGGGTTAGACTCATACTGACAGGGTTATGGTTAGACTCATACTGACAAGGTAATGGTTAGACTCATACTGACAGGGTAATGGTTAGACTCATACTGACAGGGTTATGGTTAGACTCATACTGACAGGTTTAGACTCATACTGACAGGGTTATGGTTAGACTCATACTGACAGGGTTATGGTTAGACTCATACTGACAGGGTAATGGTTAGACTCATACTGACAGGGTAATGGTTAGACTCATACTGACAGGGTAATGGTTAGACTCATACTGACAGGGTAATGGTTAGACTCATACTGACAGGGTAATGGTTAGACTCATACTGACAGGGTTAGACTCATACTGACAGGGTTAGACTCATACTGACAGGGTAATGGTTAGACTCATACTGACAGGGTAATGGTTAGACTCATACTGACAGGGTAATGGTTAGACTCATACTGACAGGGTAATGGTTAGACTCATACTGACAGGGTTAGACTCATACTGACAGGGTTAGACTCATACTGACAGGGTAATGGTTAGACTCATACTGACAGGGTAATGGTTAGACTCATACTGACAGGGTAATGGTTAGACTCATACTGACAGGGTAATGGTTAGACTCATACTGACAGGGTAATGGTTAGACTCATACTGACAGGGTTATGGTTAGACTCATACTGACAGGGTTATGGTTAGACTCATACTGACAGGGTAATGGTTAGACTCATACTGACAGGGTAATGGTTAGACTCATACTGACAGGGTTATGGTTAGACTCATACTGACAGGGTTAGACTCATACTGACATGGTTATGGTTAGACTCATACTGACAGGGTTATGGTTAGACTCATACTGACAGGGTTATGGTTAGACTCATACTGACAGGGTAATGGTTAGACTCATACTGACAGGGTTATGGTTAGACTCATACTGACAGGGTTATGGTTAGACTCATACTGAAAGGGTAATGGTTAGACTCATACTGACAGGGTTATGGTTAGACTCATACTGACAGGGTAATGGTTAGACTCATACTGACAGGCTAATGGTTAGACTCATACTGACAGGGTAATGGTTAGACTCATACTGACAGGGTAATGGTTAGACTCATACTGACAGGGTTATGGTTAGACTCATACTGACAGGGTAATGGTTAGACTCATACTGACAGGGTAATGGTTAGACTCATACTGACAGGGTTATGGTTAGACTCATACTGACAGGGTTATGGTTAGACTCATACTGACAGGGTAATGGTTAGACTCATACTGACAGGGTAATGGTTAGACTCATACTGACAGGGTAATCATGTGCCTGTTTACAGAAAGCTTCAACATCTCTCTAGCTAGTCTACCTTCTCTCTCTCTCTATATATAATCTGACCTAATCTGAGGAAGGTAAGCAGCTTTTGGCTAAACCAACCAGAGCAGAGCAGGGGTTCACACACGCTCACAAACACACAGGTTTCTTTTTCTAAACTGCTGTTTAGCCTTAGCATTAGCATCTTTCACTTCAAAACAACATAAACTCGATTAGCATCCTTCAGTTCAAAACAATGGAAGGTTTTTTAGCATCCTTCAGTTCAAAACAATGGAATATTTTTTAGCATCCTTCAGTTCAAAACAATGAAAGCACGGTTACCTTGATCTGTAACCAAACAATAGGAGCTCTTTAGCATGCTCTGTTTAACAAAACAAGTTCAATTCAATGGAACTCCTCCCTCCCTCCCTCCCTCCCTCTCTCCTTCCCTCCCACCACTTCTCTCCTTCCCTTCCTCTCTCCTTCCTTCCCTCCCTCCATCCCTATCTCCGCTTCCACCTCTTCCCTCCCTCCCTCACTCCCTCCCTCCCTCCATCCCTATCTCCACTTCCACCTCTTCTCTCCCTTCCCTCCCTCCTTCCTTCCCTCCCTCCATCCCAATCTCCGCTTCCACCTCTTCTCTCCCCTCCCTCCCTCCCTCGTACCTGTGAGAGCATCTTGTCCTTCTCTCCCTGCTCTGCTTCGCCATCCCCCACTCCATCCAGCTGCAAATAATGGAATGCATAATGTCATTGCACACATGCACGTGCTCAGACAGACACACACATACACACATAAATATTATTTTGTATACCAACATTTCACAATACACACCTGTAAACTAACACACAATACACACACCTGTATACCAACACACATTACACACCTGTATACCAACACACATTACACACCTGTATGCTAACACACATTACACACACCTGTATGCTAACACACATTACACACACCTGTATGCTAACACACATTACACACCTGTAAACTAACACACAATACACACCTGTATACTAACACACAATACACACCTGTATACCAACACACAATACACACACCTGTATACCAACACACATTACACACCTGTATACTAACACACAATACACACCTGTATACCAACACACAATACACACCTGTATACTAACACACAATACACACCTGTATACTAACACACATTACACACCTGTATGCTAACACACATTACACACCTGTAAACTAACACAGAATACACACCTGTATGCTAATACACAATACACACACATGTATACTAACACACATTACACACCTGTATACTAACACACAATACACACCTGTATACCAACACATAATACACACCTGTAAACTAACACACAATACACACACCTGTATACTAACACACATTACACACCTGTATGCTAACACACATTACACACACCTGTATGCTAATACACATTACACACCTGTATACTAACACACAATACACACCTGTATACCAACACACAACACACACCTGTATGCTAATACACACCTGTATGCTAACACACATTACACACCTGTATGCTAACACACAATACACACCTGTATGCTAACACACAATACACACCTGTATGCTAACACACAATACACACCTGTATACTAACACACATCTGTATACTAACACAAACCATATCTATCAATCAATCAATCAATATATATATATATATATGTATATATATGTTATGATGAGTTTGAGGTATTCAAGTAATCAAGGATGTAAGAATATAGTTAGACACTTTGTAGAAAGTTAATACAAATATTATTAGTCGGTACCGGGTTAGATACAACAATAGGCAGAGCTTTGCCTTTTGCTGTTTCCAACTCTCTAACAAAGGTCCATTCTCCCTTATATCCCCTTGGTTATCCTTCCTTTCAGGAAACCGTCATAGGCACTCCCTTTCTCTGTTGTTATTACCGTTCAACCCAGGTCATTATATCCTGTCCATCAATCATACTACCATAAACATCACTAATCTCCTTTGAAATAAGGAATGTAGACTCAGTGGAACCAAGTCAATTATCTACTAACTCTTCCCTGGTCCACACAATACTATGACATGACATCATTACGATATATATATATTACCAGTCAAAAGTTTTAGAACACCTACTCATTCAAGGGTTTTTATTTATTTCTTCTATTTTCTACATTGTAGAATAATAGTGAAGACATCAAAACTATGAAATAACACATATGGAATCATGTAGTAACCCAAAAAGTGTTAAACAAATTAAAATATATTTTATATTTGAGATTCTTCAAAGTAGCCACCCTTTGCCTTGATGACAGCTTTGCACACTCTTGGCATTCTCTCAACCAGCTTCATGAGGTAGTCACCTGGAATGCATTTCAATTAACAGGTGTGCCTTCTTAAAAGCTAATTTGTGGAATTTCATTCCTTCTTAATGCATTTGAGCCAATCAGTTGTGTTGTGACAAAGTAGGGGGGGTATACAGAAGATAGCCTTATTTGGTAAAAGACTAAGTCCATATTATGGCAAGAACAGCTCAAATAAGCAAAGAGAAATGACAGTCCATCATTACTTTAAGACATGAAGGTCAGTCAATCCAGAAGACTTCAAGAACTTTGAAAGTTTCTTCAAGTGCTGGTGCAAAATCCATCAAGCGCTATGATGAAACTTGCTCTCATGAGGACTGCCACAGAAATGGAAGAACCAGAGTCACCTCTGCTGCAGAGGATAAATTCATTAGATTTACCAGCCTCATAAACTGCAGCCCAAATAAATGCTTCACAGAGTTCAAGTAACAGACAAATCTCAACATCAACTGTTCAGAGGAGACTGCGTGAATCAGGCCTTCATGGTCGAATTGCTGCAAAGAAACCACTACTAAAGGACACCAATAATAAGAAGAGACTTGATTGGGCCAAGAAACACAAGCAATGGACATTAGACCAGTGGAAATCTGTCATTTGGTCTGATGAGTCCAAATTTGAGATTTTTGGTTCCAACCGCCGTGTCTTTGTGAGACGCAGAGTCTCCATCACTCTCCTTCTTGGTCAAATAGCCCTTACACAGCCTGGAGGTGTGTTGGGATAGTCCCACTAAGTGCTAACAAAATGGGATGGTGTATCGCTGCAGAATGCTGTGGTATCCATGCTGGTTAAGTGTGCCTTGAATTCTAAATAAATCACTGACAGTGTCACCAGCAAAGCACCCCCACACCAGCACACCTCTTCCTCCATGCTTTACGGTGGGGACCACACATGCGGAGATCATCCATTCACCTACTCAGCATCTCACAAAGACACGGAGGTTGTCTTTGTGTCATATAGGCTGTCATCAAGGCAAAGGGTGGCTACTTTGAAGAATCTCAAATATAAAATATATTTTGATTTGTTTAACACTTTTTTGGTTACTACATGATTCCATATGTGTTATTTCATAGTTTTGATATCTTCACTATTATTCTACAATGTAGAAAATAGTAAAAATAAAGAAAAACCCTGGAATGAGTAGGTATATCCAAACGTTTGACTGGTACTGTATATCTATCTATCCATCTATCTATATCTATATAGTATTATAATAATAAATACCTCACTCCTCCTTTTTGCTCCTCTCTTATTCCGTCTCTTCTCTTGTAGGATTTCATCATACTCTGGCCTGGGGGTTTCCTGAGACACACAAACACACATATTCACGCACACACAAATACACTGAAGGCACAAACACACACAAAGAGTATATAGTGTACCTCACACTATGATCACTAAAAGGCGCAACAATGACGTCAAGTTGATTATCCATTTATAGATCAAACATGCTCAGTTATAGATTATCAGTTCAAACATGCTCAGTTATAGATTATCAGGTCAAACATGCCCATTTGTTACCGACCTCCTTGATTTAGTCTTATGTAGCAAAATTTGACATGGTGTTTTTTACATTGGATAAAAGCAGAGACACAGAGCTACAAAATTGTATATCATACACTGCATTTAAGGGAACAATGGGGAAGTAATTATGCTTTGAAAGTTGATAAACTTGGCCTTTGAAAATGGCCTTTGAATGTTTTGGTACCTACTGGAGAACTCTTCTTTGTCTACACCCATTCTGCATTGTTCACACCCTCTTAAGCTTTAGCCCCACCCATCTCTTTAAGGGTTGATCCGAGTGTTCTGTCCTAACAAGAGTAGTCAAGCACCCAAGCTAACGTTGGCTAGCTTGCTAGCTACTTCCAGACACAAATGAGAGAACAGCTCACAGACCATTTTACTCGCCCTAGCAGAGCTGGTTAGGCTGTTTTTATGTTATCCAGAACGTTGGTGAATGCAACTGTGCTGCTGGCAACAATTTATGCTTTTTTGCCAACATTTACTGACACCGGCCATATTCAACAGGTGTTGAGTGTTCGTAAATTCGTCAGTTATTCTACCCTCTGGCACACTCAGATGAGAGTGCTCTGAAATTGGAGTAGATAGCCAGAGCGAATTTACCAGCTACGTCTATCGACAGTTATCGCAGTGACATTCTATTGAAATTGTTACTTGCATAGTGGAGTCTTTTGTTTAGACATGTAGCTAGCTAGGTAAACAATGAACCATAATCCCAACTCATGACGTTACTACCCTGCATGAATCTTCAGGTAGCTAACCAACCATGTTCAATGTTAGCTAGCTAACATTAGGCTATAATTAGCAAAGCAAATGGCTCTGAGATACGAATAATAAGATCATACGCGTAACGCTAGCAAGCCAGCCAGCTAACGTTAGCTAGCTAGCTAACAGTACACTTTAACTTGAAAAGAAAACGACTTTGTCAAAATTAGAAACGTGTAATATCTGAAAATGTAGCTAGCTAGACTATCTGACCAGTATACATCATGGATGGATGCTTCCCCCTGTCACGGATGCCATGGTTGCCCTTAGTTTGAAGATGTAATCCGGAGTCAGGTGTTTTCTCCATCTCCTTAGCTATCATACTCTAATTCCACTGATTTCAAAACTCGATCCTCCAGAAAGTGGAGAGCAACACTTATGCAGCCCTACTACACGATATATTTTTTTAAAAGCCGCGTTAGACATGATTACCTACACATACTAACCAGCTCAAATAAACAGAAACATGCTATATGGCAGACAAATCCGAACTCATCTCTTGGCATGTCCAGCCCACTCATTATCTCAGCCAATCATGGCTAGCGTGAAGGTTGCTGTCTTTTTCTGTGGCTAAACCAACTAAGCTCGTAATTTAACAGTTTTAGTTGTTTTTACAGATGGCATACGGTGGCTTGCAAAAGTATTCACCCCCGTTGGCATTTTTCCTATTTTGTTGCCTTACAACCTGGAATTTAAATTGATTTTTGGGGGGTTTGTATCATTTGAATTACACGAGATGCCTACCACTTTGAAGATGCAAAATATGAGCCAGGAGAGATTGACGTGCATATTATTAATGTTAGCTCTCCATGTACATCCAAGGGCCAGCCGTGCTGCCCTGTTCTGAGCCAATTGTAATTTTCGTAAGTCCCTCTTTGTGGAACCTGACCACACGACTGAACAGTAGTCCAGGTGCGACAAAACTAGGGCCTGTAGGACCTGCCTTGTTGATAGCGATGTTAAGAAGGTAGAGCAGCGCTTTATTATGGACAGACTTCTCCCCATCTTAGCTACTGTTGTAGCAACATGTTTTGACCATGATAGTTTACAGTCCAGGGTTACGCCAAGCAGTTTAGTCTCCTCAACTTGCTCAATTTCCACATTATTCATTATAAGATTTAATTGAGGTTTAGGGTTTAGTGAATGATTTGTCCCAAATACAATGCATTTCATTTTTTTAATATTTAGGACTAACTTATTTCTTGCCAACCATTTTGAAACTGACTGCAGCTCTTTAAGTGTTGCAGTGATTTCACTTGCTGTGGTTGCTGACTTGTATAGTGTCGAGTCATCAGCATACATAGACATACAGGCTTTACTCAGATCCAGTGGCAGGTCATTAGTAAAGTTTGAAAATAAGTAATGGGCCTGGATTATGTTGGAGAGGCTTCCATTAAATAACACCCTCTGTGTTCTGTTAGACAGGTAACTCTTTATGCACAATATAGCAGGGGGAGTAAAGCCATAACGCATACGTTCTTCCAGCAGCAGACTATGATTGATAATGTCAAAAGCTGCACTGAAGTCAGACAAAACAGCCCCCACAATATTTTTATTATCAATCTCTCTCAGACAATCATCAGTAATTTGTATAAGAGCTGTACATGTTGAATGACCTTCCCTATAATCGTGCTGAAAATCTGTTGTTAATTTGTTTACAATTAAATAGCATTGTATCTGGTCAAACACACTTTCTAGTAGGCTTATATTGAAGAGATGGCAAATAGGAGTGGCAATATCGTCCTCTGTTATCCTCAGTAATTTTGCATCCAAGTTGTCAGACCCAGGTGGCTTGTCATTGTTGATAGACAACCATTTTTTCACCTCTTCCACACTCACTTTATGGAATTCTAAATTACAATGCTTGCCTTTCATAATTCGGTCAGTGATATGTAGGTTAAGAATTTGTTATTAGCATGTCATCCCTAAATTTTCTAATCTTACCAATGAAAAAGTCATTAAAGTTGTTGGCAATATCAGTGGGTTTTGTGATGAATGAGCCATCTGATTCAATGAATGCTGGAGCTGTGTTTGGGGGTGCTGAGGAGTATTTCTGTGTTTAATAAAGCCCTTTTATGAGGAAAAACGTATTCTGATTGGCTGGGCCTTTGCCCTCCCAGGCCCACCCATGGCTGCACCCCTTCCCAGTCATGTGAAATCCATAGATTAGGGCCTAATGATTTTAACTGATTTCCGTATATGAACTGTAACTAGGTTAAATCTTTGAAATTGTTGCATGTTGCGTTTATATTTATATTCAGTATATAATCTGATCACTACATCTGGTGGATTTGGATAATGCTTTATAGCAGATTTTCTGCATCATTAGGAAAGTTGTGATCAATACATGTGGATGATTTCATCCCCTGTGTTGTTTGTAAAAACCCTGGAAGATTGACTGATAACCTGAACCAGGTTGCAGGCGCTGGTTACAGTCTGAAGCTTTTTCTTGAGTGGGCAGCTTGATGAAAGCCAGTCAATATTTTGGTCAACAGAAAATATACCTCTCTGTTGATATCACATACATTATCAAGCATTTCACACATATTATCCAGATACTGACTGTTAGCACTTGGTGGTCTATAGCAGCTTCCCACCAGAATGGGCTTTAGGTGAGGCAGGTGAACCTGTAGCCATATTACTTCAACAGCATTTAACATGAGATCCTCTCTAAGCTTTACAGGAATATGACTCTGAATATAAACCGCATCACCTCCACCATTGTCATTCCTGTCTCTTCTGAAGATGTTGAAACAATGTATTGCTACCACTGTATCATCAAAGGTATTATCTAAGTGAATTTCAGAGAGAGTCAGTATAGGAATGTTATCTGTAACTAACAAGTTATCGATTTCATGAATCTTGTTTGGTATTGATATTCTACTAGTTTTTTTAATTTGTGGTTGTGGCCAGTAGCTGTGGTCAGTAGTTGTGTGGTTGTGGTCAGTGATTTTGGTCAGTAGTTGTGGTCTGTATTTGTTTTGTGGTTGTTGTCAGTAGTTGTGGTTGTGGTCAGTAGCTGTATTGGTATTTTATTAGGATCCCCATTAGCTGTTGCAAAAGCAGCAGCTACTCTTCCTGGGGTCCACACAAAACATGAAACATGACATAATACAGAACATTAATAGACAAGAGCAGCTCAAGGACAGAACTACATACATTTTTTTAAGTCACACGTAGTCTACATATCAATACATACACACAAACTATCTAGGTGAAATAGGGGAGAGGTGTTGTGCCGTGAGGTGTTGCTTTATCTGTTTTTTTAAACCAGGTTTGCTGTTCATTTGAGCAATATGAGATGGAACAGAGTTCCATGCAATAATGGCTCTATATAATACTGTACACTTTCTTGAATTTGTTCTGGATTTGGGGACTGTGAAAAGAACCCTGGTGGCATGTCTGGTGGGGTAAGTGTTTTTGTCAGAGCTGTGTGTAAGTTGACTATGCAAACCATTTTCAACACATTTATGTTTCTTATAAAAAATAATTAGTGATGCAGTCAGTCTCTCCTCAACTCTTAGCCAAGAGAGATTGGCATGCATAGTATTTATATCAGCCCTCTGATTACAATGAAGAGCAAGACATGCTGCTCTGTTCTGGGCCAGCTGCTGCTTAACTAGGTCTTTCCTTGCAGCACTCTACCACACGATGGGACAATAATCAAGATAAGACAAAACTGGAGCCTGCAGAACTTGCTTTTTGGAGTGTGGTGTCAAAAAGCAGAGCATCTCTTTATTACGGACAGACATCTCCCCATCTTTATGACCATTGAATCTATATGTTTCTAGAACTTAGGGAATGATTTGTACCGAATACAATTATCTTAGTTTTAGAGATGTTCAGGGCAAGTTTATTACTGGCCACCCATTCCAAAACAGACTGCAACTCTTTGTCGCTGATGCGTATATGGTTGAATCATCAGCATACATGGACAAACATGCTTTGTTTAATGCCAGTGGCAGGTCATTGGTAAAAATAGTACAGAGTAGAGGGCCTAGAGAGCTGCCCTGTGGTACACCACACATTTGTTGAGTGCCCTTCTCTATAAGCATGCTGAAAGTCTGTTGTTAATTTGTTTACAGAGAAATAACATTGTATTTGGTCAAACACACTTTTTCCCAACAGTTTGCTAAGAGCTGGCAGCAAGCTTATAGGTCTGCTGTTAGAACCAGTAAAGGCCGCTTTACCACTCTTTGGCTTCCCTCCAGGCCTGAGGACAAAGACTTTCCTCTAGGCTCAGATTAAAGATATGACAGATAGGAGTGGCTATAGTCTCAGCTCCCACTCTCAGTAGCTTTTCATTTAAGTTGGCAATGCCAAGAGGTTTTTCATTATTGATCGATAACAATATTTTTCCACCTCTCCCACACTAACTCTACAAAATTGAAACTTGCAATGCTTTTCTTTCATTATTTGTTTTTTTATGCATGAATACGATGGCTCACTGTTCGTTGTTGGCATTTCCTCCCTAAGTTTGCCTACTTTGCCAATTAAGTAATCATTAAAATAATTGCCACCATCAAATGGTTTTGTGATGAATAAGCCATCTGATTTGATGAAAGATGGAGTTGAATTTGTCTTTCTGCCCATAATTTCATTTAAAGTACTCCAACGTTATTTTTCCATCATTCTTTATATCATTGATCTTGGCTACATAATACAGTTTATTCTTCTTTTTGTTGAGTTTAGTCACATAATTTCTCAATGTGCAGTAAGTCAGCCAGTCAGATGTGCAGCCAGACTTATTAGCCACTCCTTTTTCCCCGTCTCTTTCAACCAGACAGTTTTTCAATTCCTCATCAATCCATGGAGCCTTAACAGTTCTAACAGTCAGTTTCTTAACAGGTGCATGTTTATGATTAATTGGAAGAAGCAATTTCATAAATTCATCAAGTATATATTTTTTACATCATCCACAAAAGAGTCATAGCAAAATCTTTTGCATGATCTCTTTTACACTAATTTAGGCCCAGCTTTTGGAACTTTGGCTTTCCTGGATAAAGGCACTATATTGTGATCACTGCATCCAATCCAATCACATTTTTCAAATCAAATGTAATTTGTCACATGCGCCGAATAATTACTGTGAAATGCTTACTTACAATCCCTTAACCAACAATGCAGTTCAAGAAATAGAATTAAGAAAATATTTACTAAATAAACTAAAGTAAAAAATAAAATAAAACATAACACAATAAATTAACAGGGGGTACCGGTACCGAGTCAGGGATACAAGTTAGGTGAGGTAATTTGTACATGTCGGTAGGGGTAAAATGACTATGCATAGATAATAAACAGCGAGTAGCAGCAGTATAAAAACAAAGGGGGGTGGGTTGTTAATGTATAGTCCGGGTGGCCATTTGATTAATTGTTCAGCAGTCTTATGGCTTGGGGGTAGAAGCTGTTAAGGAGCCTTTTGGACCTAGACTTGGCGCTCCGGTACCGCTTGCCGTGCGGTAGTAGAGAGAACAGTCTATGACTAGGGTGGCTGGAGTCTTTGACAATTTTGAGGGCCTTCCTCTGACACCGCCTGGTATAGAGGTCCTGGGTGGCAGGAAGCTTGGCTCCAGTGATGTACTGGGCCATACGCACTACCCTCTGTAGCGCCTTATGGTCAGATGCCGAGCAGTTGCCATACCAGGCGGTGATGTAACCGGTCAGGATGCTCTCGATGGTGCAGCTGTATAACGTTTTGAGGATCTGAGGACCCATGCCAAATCTTTTCAGTCTCCTGAGGGGGAAAAGGTGTTGTCGTGCCCTCTTCATGACTGTCTTGGTGTGTTTGGACCATAATAGATTGCTGGTGATGTGGAAACCAAGGAACTTGAAACTCTCGACCTGCTCCACTACAGCCCAGTCGATGAGAATGGGGGTGTGTTCGGCCCTCCTTTTCCTGTAGTCCACGATCAGCTCCTTTGTCTTACTCATGTTGAGTGAGGTTGTTGTCCTGGCACCACACTGCCAGGTCTCTGACCTCCTCCCTATAGGCTGTCTCATCTTAGTCGGTGATCAGGCCTACCACTGTTGTGTCATCAGCAAACTTAATGATGGTGTTGGAGCCGTGCTTGGCCATGCGGTTGTGGGTGAACAGGGAGTACAGGAGGGAACTGAGCATGCACCCGAGGGGCCCCCGTGTTGAGGATCAGCGTGGCAGATGTGTTGTTACCTACCCTTACCACCTGGTGGTGGCCCGTCAGGATGTCCAGGATGCAGTTGCAGAGGGAGGTGTTTAGTCCCAGGGTCCTTAGCTTAGTGATGAGCTTTGAGGGCACTATGGTGTTGAACGCTGAGCTGTAGTCAATGAATAGCATTCTCACACAGGTGTTCATCTTGTCCAGGTGGGAAAGGGCAGTGTGGAGTGCAATATAAATTGCATCAACTGTGGTTTTGTTGGGGCGGTATGCAAAATGGAGTGCGTCTAGGGTTTCTGGGATAATGGTGTTGATGTGAGCCATGACCAGCCTTTCAAAGCACTTCATGGCTACAGACGTCAGTGCTACGGGTCGGTAGTCATTTAGGCAGGTTATCTTAGTGTCCTTGGGTACAGGGACTATGGTGTTCTGCTTGAAACATGTTGTATTACAGACTTGGTTAGGGTGAGGTTGACAATGTCAGTGAAGACACTTGCCAGTTGGTCAGCACATGCTCTGAGTACACGTCCTGGTAATCCATCTGTCCCTGCTGCCTTGTGAATGTTGACCTGTTTAAAGGTCTTACTCACATCGGCTACGGAGAGCGTGATCACACAGTCGTCCGGAACAGCTGGTGCTCTCATGCATGTTTCAGTGTGGCTTGCCTCGAAGCGAGCATAAAAGGCATTTACCTCGTCTGGTAGGCTCATGTCACTGGGCAGCTCGCGGCTGGGTTTCCCTTTTGTAGTCCATAATAGTTTGCAAGCCCTGCCACATCCGACGAGCATCAGAGCTGGTGTAGTAGGATTCAATCTTTGTCCTACATTGATGCTTTGCCTGTTTGATGGTTCGTCCGAGGGCATAGCGGGATTTCTTATAAGCATCCGGATTACTGCTTTAGTTTTTGCTTGTAAGCAGGAATCAGGAGGATAGAATTATGGTCAGATTTGCCAAATGGAGGGCGAGGGAGAGCTTTTTATGCGTCTCTGTGTGTGGAGTAAAGGTGGTCTAGAGTTTTTTTCCTCTGGTTGCACATGTGACATGCTGGTAGAAATGAGGTAAAATGGATTTAAGTTTGCCTGCATTAAAGACCCCAGCCACTATGAGCATTTTCTTGTTTGCTTATGGCCTTTTACAGCTTGTTGATTGCGGTCTTAGTGCCAGCATTGGTTTGTGGTGGTAAATAGACAGCTACGAAAATTATATACAGTGGGGAAAAAAAATATTTAGTCAGCCACCAACTGTGCAAGTTCTCCCACTTAAAAAGATGAAAGAGGCCTGTAATATTCATCATAGGTACACGTCAACTATGACAGACAAATTGAGAATTTTTTTTCCAGAAAATCACATTGTAGGATTTTTTATGAATTTATTTGCAAATTATGGTGGAAAATAAGTATTTGGTCACCTACAAACAAGCAAGATTTCTGGCTCTCACAGACCTGTAACTTCTTCTTTAAGAGGCTCCTCTGTCCTCCACTCGTTACCTGTATTAATGGCACCTGTTTGAACTTGTTATCAGTATAAAAGACACCTGTCCACAACCTCAAACAGTCACACTCCAAACTCCACTATGGCCAAGACCAAAGAGCTGTCAAAGGACACCAGAAACAAAATTGTAGACCTGCACCAGGCTGGGAAGACTGAATCTGCAATAGGTAAGCAGCTTGGTTTGAAGAAATCAACTGTGGGAGCAATTATTAGGAAATGGAAGACATACAAGACCACTGATAATCTCCCTCGATCTGGGGCTCCACGCAAGATCTCACCCCGTGGGGTCAAAATTATCACAAGAACGGTGAGCAAAAATCCCAGAACCACACGGGGGGACCTAGTGAATGACCTGCAGAGAACTGGAACCAAAGTAACAAAGCCTACCATCAGTAACACACTACGCCGCCAGGGACTCAAATCCTGCAGTGCAGACGTGTCCCCCTGCTTAAGCCAGTACATGTCCAGGCCCGTCTGAAGTTTGCTAGAGTGCATTTGGATGATCCAGAAGAGGATTGGGAGAATGTCATATGGTCAGATGAAACCAAAATATAACTTTTTGGTAAAAACTCAACTCGTCGTGTTTGGAGGACAAAGAATGCTGAGTTCCATCCAAAGAACACCATACCTACTGTGAAGCATGGGGGTGGAAACATCATGCTTTGGGGCTGTTTTACTGCAAAGGGACCAGGACGACTGATCCATGTAAAGGAAAGAATGAATGGGGCCATGTATCGTGAGATTTTGAGTGAAAACCTCCTTCCATCAGCAAGGGCATTGAAGATTAAACGTGGCTGGATCTTTCAGCATGACAATGATCCCAAACACACCGCCCGGGCAACAAAGAAGTGGCTTCATAAGAAGCATTTCAAGGTCCTGGAGTGGCCTAGCCAGTCTCCAGATCTCAACCCCATAGAAAATCTTTGGAGGGAGTTGAAAGTCTGTGTTGCCCAGCGACAGCCCCAAAACATCACTGCTCTAGAGGAGATCTGCATGGAGGAATGGGCCAAAATACCAGCAACATTGTGTGAAAACCTTGTGAAGACTTACAGAAAACGTTTGACCTGTGTCATTGCCAACAAAGGGTATATAACAAAGTATTGAGAAACGTTTGTTATTGACCAAATACTTATTTTCCACCATAATTTGCAAATAAATAAATTAAAAATCCTACAATGTGATTTTCTGGATTTTCTTTTCTCATTTTGTCTGTCATAGTTGACATGGACCTATGATGAAAATTACAGGCCTCTCTCATCTTTTTAAGTGGGAGAACTTACACAATTGGTGGCTGACTAAATACTTTTTTTCCCCACTGTATGAAAACTCTCTTGGTAGATAGTGTGGTCTACAGCTTATCATGAGGTAATCTACCTCAGGCGAGCAATACCTTGAGACTTCCTTAATATTAGACATCGTGCACCAGCTGTTATTGACAAATAGACACACACCCCCACCCCTCATCTTAGCAGACGTAGCTGTTCTGTCCTGCCGATGCACGGAAAACCCATCCAACTGTATATTATCCGTGTTGTAGTTCAGCCACGACTCAGTGAAACATAAGATATTACAGTTTTTAATATCCTTTTGGTAGGATAGTCTCGAATGGAGATCTTCCAGTTTATTCTCCAGTGATTGCACATTGGCCAATAGAACGGATGGTAGAGGCGGGTTACAAACTCACCAATTAATTCTCACAAGGCACCCCAATCTCCGCCCCCTATATTTTAGTATTTTCTTCACGCGAATGACGAGGATTTGGGCCTGGTCTCGGAGAAGCAGTATATCCTTCGCATTGGACTCATTAAAGAAAAAATCTTCATCCAGTTCGAGGTGAGTAATCACTGTTCTGATATCCAGAAGCTCTTTACGGTCATAAGAGATGGTAGCAGTAACATTATGTACAAAATATGCTACAAACAATGTGAAAAAACACACAAAATAGCACAGTTGGTTAGGAGACCGTAAAACGTCAGCCATCCCCTCCGGCGCTATTTTGACGATACAGCTTTAGAACAAAGTTCTACAGTATTAGTGAAAATGTGATCGATACATGTGGATTATCTTGTTCCTGTAGTGTTTGTAAACACTGTGGTAGGTTGATTAATTACCTGAACCAGATTACAGGCACTGGTTACAGTGAGAAGCTTCTTGAGCGGACAGCTTGATGAAAACCAGTCAATATTCAGGTCCTCAAGAAAGTAGACCTCTCTGTTTACATCACATACACTATCAAGCATTTCACACATATTATTTAGATACTGACTGTTAGCACTTGGTGGCCTATAGCAACACCCAGAGCAACACCAGAAGACTAAGGTGCAAGTACCGCCAGATCCGATCTCGAAGCAGAAACCCCTCAGGGATGAAGGCCCCGGAACCTCTGGATCCAGGGTGGTGAAGCTGTTTGAAGTCTGTATCCGGTCCGGGCTTCCCATTACCAAGGAGGCCCCTATTGCCAAAGGCTGCTGCTTTCAACTTCCACGGCGAGTGTTGTGCCTCCATGGCTGGTTGGTAGGATCAAGAACATCCACTAAGTCATCCAGAAGCAACCCGCTAACTCCATTATTCAGGGAAGGGGGAGACTCCTTTGGGGAGGGATCCCTGCAGAGCTCCGGCCAGTCAGCTGTAGAGAGATGACACAGCAGCGACACTCCCACCAGGCCAGAGCGGCGTCCAGCTACTGGAGTAGAAGAGAAAGAGATAGTAGACGGCTGTGGATTCCCCAGTAGCTTGTGTAGGTTCGCTACTTGTTTGCTAAGAGTAACCATGTCAAGGGCTGAGGTGTAAGGTGTGTGGAAGTCAGGCGCAGGACACCGAAGCTAGTCCAACAAAGTTTACTGAAGTTTACCAATAGGCAAAAATACAGAGAACGGCCTCAACAAAAAACAGAGGCGAGCAAAATACGCAAACTATGCGTAAAACAAATAAACAAGAAAACAGGTACAAAACACGCAGCACAACGGACAGGCGAAAAACAACACACAATCTAACCTAAGCAAAACAAGGAACTTATAGGACAAGTAATCAGCGCACAAACGGACACAGGTGTAAAAGACAGACGAAAGCAATCACACCAAGAAACATGGAGCGGTGGCAGCTAGTACTCCGGGGACGGCGAACGCCGAAGCCTGCCCGAACCAGGAGGAGGAGCAGTCTCGGCAGAATCAGTGACAGTACCCCCCCATTGACGCGCGGCCCCAGCCGTGCGCCGACTCCGATATCGGGGACGGCCAGGAGGACGCGGACCCGGGCGCGTGGGATGCCCACGGTGGAACTCTGTCAGGAGGGACGGATCTAGGATGTCCCTCCTAGGCACCCAGCACCGTTCCTCCGGACCGTACCCCTCCGACTCCACGAGATACTGGAGACCACTCATCCGGCGCCTCGAGTCCAAGATGGTCTGGACCCTGTACGCCGGGGCCCCCTCGATGTCCAAAGGGGGCGGAGGGGTCTCTCCTATCTCATCTTCTTGGAGTGGGCCAGCTACCACCGGCCTGAGAAGAGACACATGGAACGAGGGGTTAATATTCTTGTACTCAATAGGCAGTTGTAACCTGTAACACGCCTCGTTCAACCTTCTCAGGACTTTAAAGGGCCCCACAAACCGCCGACCCAGCTTCCGGCAGGGCAGGCGGAGGGGCAGGTTTCGAGTCGAGAGCCAGACTCGATCTCCCGGTGCGTACACCGGTACCTCACTGCGGTGGCGATCGGCGCTCGGCTTTTGTTGACGGATGGCACGCTGCAGATGGACATGGGCAGCGTCCCACGTCTCCTCCGAGCGCCGAATCCACTCGTCCACCGCAGGGGCCTCGATCTGGCTCTCGTGCCATGGTGCCAGGACCGGCTGATAACCTAAAACACACTGGAAAGGTGTTAAATTGGTGGAGGAGTGGCGGAGAGAGTTCTGGGCCATCTCTGCCCAGGGGATGAACCTAGACCACTCCTCCGGCCGGTCCCGGCAATAGGACCTCAGAAACCTACCCACATCCTGGTTGACACGTTCAACCTGCCCATTGCTCTCTGGGTGGTACCCCGAGGTAAGGCTTACCGAGACCCCCAAGCATTCCATGAACGCCCCCCAAACTCTGGAGGTGAACTGGGGACCTCGGTCAGACACAATATCCTCGGGGACCCCATAGTGCCGGAACACATGGGTAAATAGGGCCTCAGCGGTCTGTAGGGCAGTAGGGAGACCCGGCATTGGGAGGAGACGACAGGCCTTGGAAAACTGATCCACAACGACCAAAATGGTGGTATTCCCCTGGGAGGGGGGTAGGTCGGTCACAAAATCCACCGATAGGTGGGACCATGGTCGTTGTGGAACGGGCAGGGGATGTAACTTACCCCTGGGCAAATGTCTAGGCGCCTTACACTGGGCGCACACCGAGCAGGAGGAGACATAAACCCTCACATCCCTAGCTAACGTTGGCCACCAATATTTCACGCTAAGGCAGTGCACTGTCCGGCCAATACCTGGATGTCCAGAGGAGGGTGATGTATGAGCCCAATAAATCAGACGATCACGAACCTCGAGCGGGACGTACGTCCGTCCCACAGGACACTCGGGGGGAGTAGGGTCGGTACGCAGTGCCCGCTCGATTTCCGCATCGACCTCCCACTCCACCGGAGCCACCAAACAAGACTCAGGCAGTATGGAAGTAGGCTCAATGGACCTCTCCTCTGTGTCATACCGCCGGGACAGTGCGTCTGCCTTACCGTTCTGGGACCCTGGGATGTATGTGATCTTAAAAACAAACCGGGTCAGGAACATGTTCCACCTAGCCTGACGAGGGTTCAATCTCCTAGCTGCCCTGATGTACTCCAGGTTACGGTGATCAGTCAGAATGAGGAAAGGGTGTTGAGCCCCCTCAAGCCAATGCCTCCACACCTTTAGGGCCTGGACTACAGCTAACAGCTCCCTGTCCCCAACGTCATAATTTCGCTCCGCCGAGCTGAGCTTCTTGGAGTAGAACGCACAGGGGCGCAGCTTAGGTGGCGTGCCGGACCGTTGTGACAGGACTGCCCCTATGCCGGCCTCGGACGCGTCTACCTCTACTTGGAATGGTAAAGAGGGATCCGGATGCGCCAGCACCGGGGCCGAGGTGAACAGGTTCTTCAGCTTGGCAAATGCCCTGTCCGCCTCAGCTGACCACTGCAACCGAACCGGACCCCCCCTTTAGCAAGGACGTAATGGGAGCTGCAACCTGTCCAAAGCCCCGGATAAACCTCCGGTAGTAATTAGCAAAACCCAAGAACTGCTGCACCTCTTTGACAGTGGTTGGAGTTTGCCAATTACGCACGGCCGACACACGGTCTACCTCTATCTCCACACCAGACGCGGACAACCGATAACCCAAAAAGGAGACGGACTCCTGGAAGAACAGGCATTTCTCTGCCTTGACATACAAGTCATGCTCCAACAGTCTTCTCAACACTCGGCGCACCAGTGCTACATGCTCGGCTCGTGTGGAAGAGTACACTAGGATGTCGTCGATGTATACTACCACACCCTGCCCATGCATGTCCCGGAAAATCTCGTCAACAAAGGATTGGAAGACTGAAGGAGCATTCATTAACCCGTATGGCATGACAAGATACTCGTAATGACCTGAGGTGGTGCTAAATGCGGTCATCCCCCTCCCTAATGCGTACCAGATTGTACGCGCTCCTGAGATCCAACTTTGTGAAGAACTGCGCTCCGCGTAATGATTCTGTCATAGTCGCAATCAGTGGAAGAGGGTAACTGTACTTAGCCGTGATCTAATTGAGACTACGATAGTCAATACACGGGCGCAAACCCCCGTCCTTCTTCTTCACAAAGAAGAAACTCGAGGAAACCGGGGAAGTGGAAGACCGTATGTATCCCTGTGCCAAGGACTCGGCTATGTAAGTTTCCATAGCCGCTGTCTCCTCTTGAGACAGTGGATACACACGGCTCTGCGGAAGTGCCGCTCCTGTTTGGAGATCTATCGCACAATTCCCCTGTCTATGAGGTGGTAGCCGTGTAGCCCTAGTTTTACTGAACACAAGTGCTAAATCCTCATACTCAGGGGGAATGCGCATTGCGGGCACTTGGTTCGGACTCTCTACCGAGGTCGCCCCTAAGGAAACACCTAGACATCTCCATACACACTGGTCAGACCACTCCATAAGAGCCCTCTGTTGCCACGCAATGGTAGGATCATGGGTGCTTAACCAGGGAAGCCCCAGCACCACGGGGTACGCAGGAGAGTCAATCAGATAAAACTGAATGGTCTCCTCATGACCCCCCTGCGTCGTGATCTTAAGTGGTGCTGTGACTTCTCTGATCAGCCCCGACCCCAACGGCCGGCTGTCTAGGGCGTGAACAGGAAAGGGGGCTTCTACCGGCCGAAGGGGAATTCCTAACTTATAACAAAATGCACGATCAACAAAATTCCCAGCTGCGCCTTAATCTACTAGCGCCTTATGCTGGGAATGAGGTGCCACCTGTGGAAATCTCACAGGAATACTCATGTGACCAACAGAGAGCTCTGGGTAAGTGGGGCGCCTACTCACCTGAAATGACTCCCCAGTGCGTGACCTGTTGTCCCCCCTCCCAGGAGACCCTCCCCAGCACCTGGCCGCGGTGTGTCCTCCACGGCCACAGTTGGTGCAGGGGATGGCCCCCCTCGGGTTCTCTCTCCTCCTCTCTCTAGCGCCAGCACCCCTGAGCTCCATGGGAATCGGCTCGGAGGTGCTGGAGGGTGGAATGGACAACCCCCACTCGGGACGTCCGCGGGTAGCCAGCAGGGTGTCGAGACGGATGGAGATGTCTACCAACTGGTCGAAGGTTAGGTTGGTGTCCCTGCAGGCCAGCTCACGACGAACGTCCTCTCGTAGGCTACACCGGTAATGGTCGATGAGGACCCTCTCATTCCACCCCGCATCCGCCGCTAGAGTCCGGAACTCCAGGGCGAACTCCTGTGCGCTCCTCTTCCCCTGTCGGAGGTGGAACAGACGCTCCCCCGCCGCCTTTCCCTCAGGTGGGTGATCGAAGACAGCCCTGAAGCGGCGGGAGAACTCCGCGTAGGTGATGGTAGCGGCGTCTATTCCCCTCCATTCGGCGTTGGCCCACTCCAACGCCTTGCCGGATAGACAGGAGATGAGGGCGGAGACGCTCTCGTACCCCGAGGGCGCTGGGTGTAGGGTAGCCAGGTAGAGTTCCACCTGCAGGAGGAACCCCTGACACCCGGCTGCAGAACCGTCATATGCCCTCGGGAGCGAGAGCCGTATGCCACTGGGTTCCGGTGCTGAGAGAGGAGGACTGGCCGTTGGTGATGGGATGGTGTGAGAAGGCGTGGGCACCTCTCCAGTCACCAACCGGCGCAGAGTGTTGGACACCTCGTTCATGGCGGCCCCAAGTTGCCGGATAATGGTGTCTTGATCGCTGATCCGATCCTCCAGCGACTTGGGTGCCGCCACTGCTCCTGCTGACTCCATGATGGTGTGTTGTTCTGTCAAGGGCTGAGGTGTAAGGTGTGTGGAAGTCAGGCGCAGGACACCGAAGCTAGTCCAACAAAGTTTACTGAAGTTTACCAATAGGCAAAAATACAGAGAACGGCCTCAACAAAAAAGGCGAGCAAAATACGCAAACTATGCGTAAAACAAATAACCAAGAAAACAGGTACAAAACACGCAGCACAACGGACAGGCGAAAAACAACACACAATCTAACCTAAGCAAAACAAGGAACTTATAGGACAAGTAATCAGCACACAAATGGACACAGGTGTAAAAGACAGACGAAAGCAATCACACCAAGAAACATGGAGCGGTGGCAGCTAGTACTCCGGGGACGGCGAACGCCGAAGCCTGCCCGAACCAGGAGGAGGAGCAGTCTCGGCAGAATCCGTGACAAACCACTTCACCCCTGTAGTCCTCTGCAAGCAAACATTTGCTATATTGAAAGTCCGGACGGTCCACATTGTCCCGGAATAGAGCAAAATAAACACAGCTCCTGCAGCGTTGAAAACATTCATTACCATTTGAAACTAAAAATATAATATAATATGCCATTTAGCAGACACTTTTATCCAAAGCGACTTACAGTCATGGGAGAGAGACTACATGCTAGCTCCACTAGCTGGGCTTCCGTGTCTCTCTTCTTGACAGAAATGTGCAAAAAATTTGCTATTTGTTCCAATGGGCTTGCAAATACAGCCCTCACCCCACCTCCTGAAACAAGCACAGCTAGTAAATGGCAAACAGGGAAAGTAGGGGGTAGATAGGGGCAGCAGGGGGTTAGTAGGGGGGTAGGTAGGGGCAGCAGGGGGGTAGTAGGGGAGTAGGTAGGGGAAGACAGGGACATTTAAGGGGGTACATAAGGGCAGTAGGGGAAAATGGGATCAGTATGGTGTAGGTAGGGGCAGTAGGGGGGTAGGTAGGGGCAGTAGACGTTAGGTAGGGGCAGTAGGGGGGTAGGTAGGGGCAGTAGGGGGTAGGCAGGGGCAGTATAGGGGTAGGTAAAGCAGTAGGGGGTAGGTAGGGGCAGTAGGGGGTAGGTAGGGGCAGTAGGGGGGTAGGTAGGGGCAGTAGGGGGGTAGGTAGGGGCAGTAGGGGGTAGGTAGGGCAGTAGGGGGGTAAGGGCAGTAGAGGGGTAGGTAGGGGCAGTAGGGGGGTAGGTAGGGGCAGAAGGCGTTAGGTAGGGCAGCTTTTTATCCAGCCAGCTCACTGCTTTAACAGACCCTGAAGTTGCTCTTTATCCAGCTAGCTCACTGCTTTAACAGACCCTGAAGCTGCTCTTTATCAAGCTAGCTCACTGCTTTAACAGAACCTGAAGCACTTATCTATACTGCTCACTGATTTGACAGTCCCTGAAGCAGCTCATTATCCAGCTGGCTCACTGCTTTAACAGACCCAGAATCAGCTCTTTATCCAGCTCACTGCTTTAACAGACCCTGAAACAACTCTTTAACCAGCTCACTGCTTTAAAATACCCTTAAGCAGCTCTTTATCCAGCTAGCTAACTGCTTTAACCGACCCTGAGGCAGCTCATTATCAAACTCACTGCTTTAATAGACCCTGAAGCAGCTATTTTCCAGCTAGCTTACAGCTTTAACTGAACCTGAAGCAGCTCTTTATCCAGCTCACTGCTTTGACAGACCCCGAAGCAGCTCTTTATCCTGCTCACTGCTTTAACAGACCCTGAAGCAGCTCTATATCCATCTCACTGCTTTAATCGATCCTGAAGCAGCTCTTTTCCAGCTCACTGCTTTAACAGACCCTGAATAAACTATTTTTCAAGCTGGCTCATTACTTTAACAGAACCCAAAGCAGCTCTTTTTCCAGCTAGCTCACTACCTTAAATAACTATTTTAGGGTGTGTCATCCAGATAGCTCACTGCTTTAACAGACCCTGAAGTAGCTCTTTATCCAGCTAGCTCATTGCTTTAATAGGACTCTGAAGCAGCTCTTCATCCAGCTAGCTCACTGCTTTAACAGACCCTAAAGCAGCTCTTTATCCAGCTAGTTCACTGCTTTAACAGACCCTGAATCAGCTTTTATCCAGCTCATCACTTTAACAGACCCTAAATCAGCTCTTTATCCAGCTTGCTCACTGCTTTAACAGATCCTGAAGCAGATCTTGATCCAGCTCGCTACTTTAACATAACCCGAAGCAGCTCTTTATCTAGCTCACTAATTTAACAGACACTGAACAAGCTATTTATCCAGCTAACTAACTGCTTTAACAGACCCTGAAGATGCTCTTTATCCAGCTCACTGCTTTAACAGATCCTAAAACAACTATTTATTCATCTAGCTCACTGCTTTAACAGATCCTGAAGCAGCTCCTTATCCAGCATGCTCACTGCTTTAACAGATCCTGAAGCAACTCTTTTTCCAGCTAGCTCACTACCTTAACAGACACTGAAGCAGCTCTTTATCCAGCTCAATAATTTAACAGACCCTGAAGCAGCTCTTTATCCATCCAGTTTACTGATTTAACAGACACTGAAGCAGCTCTTTATCCAGCTCAATAATTTAACAGACCCTGAAGCAGCTCTTAATCCAGCTCACTGCTTTAACAGACCCTGAAGCAACTATTTACCCAGCTAGCTCACTGCTTTAATAGATCCTGAAGCAGTTCTTAATCCAGCTCATCACTTTAACAGACCCTAAAGCAACTCTTTATCCAGCTCACTGCTTTAACAGACCCTGAAGCAACTATTTACCCAGCTAGCTCACTGCTTTAATAGATCCTGAAGCAGTTCTTAATCCAGCTCGCTGCTTTAACAGATCCTGAAACAGCTCTTTATCAAGCTCACCACTTTAAAAAGACGATGAAGCAGCTCTTTACCCAGCTCACTGCTTTAACAAACCCTGAAGCAGCTCTTTATCCAGCTAGCTCACTGCTTTAACATACCCTGAAGCAGCTCTTTACCCAGCTAGCTCACTGCTTTAACAAACCCTGAAGCAGCTCTTTATCCAGCTCACTGCTTTAACACACCCTGAAGCAGCTCTTTATCCAGCTCACTGCTTTAACAGACCCTGAAGCAGCTCTTTATTCAGCTCACTGCTTTAACAAGAAAACTAAATCTCAGGTAGGGGTATTTTCTTATTTAGTTTATTTAGTAAATATTTTCGGAACTCTACTTCTTGAACTGCATTGTTGGTTAAGGGCTTGTAAGTAAGCATATCACGGTAAGGTCTACACCTGTTGTATTCAGCGCATGTGACAAATAAAATTATATGCATGCTGCCTGAGAGCAGTGTGTGTGTGGTGTGTATGTGTTAAGAGGATAATCTGCAAAGATGATGAGCTGGTCCCCTTCACCTTTTGACAACATAGAGCAGCAGGCCATGACCCTAGTAACGCTAACATGCCATTTAAGTCGGTATGTGTAGGTGTCTGGTCCTACCTCCTCGTCCTCTAAACTGGTCAGATCCCAGGCATGTTTCAGACACATCTGCCTCCTCTTCCAGTGCTCCAGAAAAAAAGCAGCTAAACACACAAACAAACAAACGTTAAAAGGACCTGAAATGTATCAAAACTCTCAGTGGCAAAAGCCCATAAAAGGTAGTTAGCTTAATTTGTTGCTAGTAAGTAGGGGCAGTAGTGGGGTAGGGAGGGTCAGTAGGGGTAGATAGGGTCAGTAGGGGTAGGTAGGAGCAGTAGGGGGGTAGATAGGGGCAGTAGTGGGGTAGGTAGGGGCAGTAGGGGTTAGGAAGGGTCAGTAGGGGTAGGTAAGGGCAGTAGGGTTTAGATAGGGTCAGTAGGGGTAGGTAGGGGCAGTAGGGTTTAGATAGGGTCAGTAGGGGTAGATAGGGGCAGTAGGGGTAGGTAGGGGCAGTAGTGGGGTAGATAGGGTCAGTAGGGGTTAGATAGGGCCAGTAGGGGTAGGTAGGGGCAGTAGGGGTTTGGAAGGGTCAGTAGGGGTTAGGTAGGGGCAGTATTGGTTAGATAGGGTCAGTAGGGGTTAGGTAGGGGCAGTATTGGTTAGATAGGGGCAGTAGGGGTTAGGTAGGGGCAGTATTGGTTAGATAGGGTCAGTAGGGGTTAGGTAGGGGCAGTATTGGTTAGATAGGGTCAGTAGGGGTTAGGTAAGGGCAGTATGGGTTAGGTAGGGGCAGTATGGGTTAGGTAGGGGCAGTATTGGTTAGATAGGGTCAGTAGGGGTTAGGTAGGGGCAGTATTGGTTAGATAGGGTCAGTAGGGGTAGGGGCAGTAGGGGGGTAGGTAGGGTCAGTAGGGGTTAGGTAGGGTCAGTAGGGGTTAGGTAGGGGCAGTATGGGTTAGGTAGGGGCAGTATTGGTTAGATAGGGTCAGTATGGGTTAGGTAGGGTCAGTAGGGGTAGGGAGGGGCAGTAGAGGTAGATAGGGTCAGTAGGGGTTAGGTAGGGGCAGTAGGGGTTAGGAAGGGTCAGTAGGGGTTAGGTAGGGGCAGTATAGGGGTTAGGTAAGAGCAGTAGGGGGGTAGTTAGGGGCAGTAGGGGGGTAGGTAGGGGCAGTAGGGGGGTAGGTAGGGGCAGTAGAGGCAGTGAGGGTAGGTAGGGGCAGTAGAGGTAGATAGGGTCAGTAGGGGTTAGGTAGGGGCAGTATTGGTTAGATAGGGTCAGTATGGGTTAGGTAGGGTCAGTAGGGGTAGGGAGGGGCAGTAGGGGGGTAGGTAGGGGCAGTAGAGGCAGTGAGGGTAGGTAGGGGCAGTAGGGGGTAGGTAGGGGCAGTATAGGGGTAGGTAGTGGCAGTATAGGAGTAGGTAGGGCAGTAGCGGCAGTGAGGGTAGGTAGGGGCAGTAGGGGGTAGGTAGGAGCAGTAGGGGGTAGGTAGGGGCATTATGGGGTAGGTAGGGCAGTAGGGGGTAGGTAGGGGCAGTATAGGGGTAGGTAGTGGCAGTATAGGAGTAGGTAGGGCAGTAGAGGCAGTGAGGGTAGGTAGGGGCAGTAGGGGGTAGGTAGGGGCAGTATAGGGGTAGGTAGGGCAGTAGAGGCAGTGAGGGTAGGTAGGGGCAGTAGAGGGTAAGGTAGGGGCAGTAGAGGCAGTGAGGGTAGGTAGGGGCAGTAGAGGCAGTGAGGGTAGGTAGGGGCAGTAGAGACAGTGAGGGTAGGTAGGGGCAGTAGGGGGTAGGTAGGGGCAGTAGGGAGTAGGTAGGGGCAGGAAAGTAGTTCTATATATATATATATATACCCCAGAGGGACATGAAGATGGCGAAGAGGGTGGTAGCTCCGTTGTCAAACAGGTATGAGGCGCGAGTCAACGAACAGACGGAACTCAGCTTCCAGTAGTCGCACACTGTATCACACAGTGGACACATCGTGAAGTTCAGACTGTCATCACACATCTCCTGGCTGAAACACACAAAAACAACCCATAAACACAGCTTGAAGTAATGCTTGATCATGGTAACTGACGTAATGCTTGATCATGGGACAGTGCACTCCGAAAGTATTCAGACCCCTTGACTTTTTCCACATTTTGTTACATTACAGCTTTATTTTAAAATAGATTAAAAAAAAATAATAATCCTCATTGATCTACACAAAATACCTGATAATGACAAAGCGAAAACAGATTTAGAGAAATGTTTCCAAATGTATTAAAAATAAAACATAGAAATACCTTATTTACATAAGTATTCAGACCCTTTGCTATGGGACTCGAAATTGAGCTCAGGTGCATCCTGTTTCCATTGATCATCCTTGAGATGTTTCTACAACTTGATTGGAGTCCACCTGTGGTAAATTCAATTGATTGGACATGATTTGGAAAGGCACACACCTGTCTATATAAGGTCCCACAGTTGACAGTGCATGTCAGATCAAAAACCAAGCCATGAGGTCGAAGGAATTGTCCGTAGAGCTCCGAGACAGGATTGTGTCGAGGCACAGATCTGGGGAAGGGTACCAACAAATGTCTGCAGCATTGAAAGTCCCCAAGAACACCGTGGCCTCCATCATTCTTAAATGGAAGAAGTGTTGAACCACCAAGACTCTTCCTAGAGCTGGCCGCCCGGCCAAACTGAGCAATCGGGGGAGAAGGGCCTTGGTCAGGGAGGTGACCAAGAACCCAATGGTCACTCTGACAGAGCTCCAGAGTTCCTCTGTGGAGATGTGAGAACCTTCCAGAAGAACAACCATCTCTGCAGCACTCCACCAATCAGGCCTTTATGGTAGGGTACTACATCCTGTTTATGTTTAGCCTCAGCCCAAACATGGTTAGTTTATTGTTGTTTCGGTTATTTCTAATTGTACAATATCACTGTAGACCCCCCAGCCTAGCTAAACCTGCCTTAGTTAGCTCCTTTGTCCCTCCCCCCATACACTCAGAGACCGACTCAATTGATGCCTCTAGAGATACTATCTCTTTCATTGTTACCCAACGCTTAGGTTTACCTCCACTTTACTCATATCCTTCCATATCCTTGTCTGTACGTAATGCCCTGAATCTTTTCTATAACACCCGGAAATCTGCCCCCTTTATTCTATGTACCCAACGCACTAGAAGACCAGTTCTTAAAGCCTTTAGCCGTATCCTTATTCTAGTCCTCCTCTGTTCCTCTGGTGATGTAGAGGCTAACCCAGGCCCTGTAGCCCCCAGTATCACTCCTACTCCCCAGGAGCTATCATTTGATGACTTCTGTAATCGCAAAAGTCTTGGTTTCTTGCACATAAATATCAGAAGTCTACTTCCTAAGTTTGAGTTATTCACTGCGTTAGCACACTCTGCCAACCCTGATGTTCTAGCAGTGTCTGAATCCTGGCTCAGGAAGGCCACCAAAAATTCTGAAATTTCTGACCTAGAGTATGTGGACAACTACAAATATCTAGGTGTCTGGTTAGACTGTAAACTCAACTTCCAGACTCACATAAAGAATCTCCAATCCAAAGTTAAATCTAGATTCGGCTTCCTATTTCGCAACAAAGCCTCCTTCACTCATGCTGCCAAACATGCCCTCGTAAAACTGACTATCCTACCGATCCTTGACTTCGGCGATGTCATTTACAAAATAGCCTCCAACACTCTACTCAGCAAATTGGATGTAGTCTATCACAGTGCCATCCGTTTTGTCTCCAAAGCCCCATACACTACCCACCACTGTGACCTGTACGCTCTTGTCGGCTGGTCCTCACTACATGTTCGTCGTCAATCCCACTGGCTCCAGGCCATCTATAAATCACTGCTAGGCAAATCCCCGCCTTATCTTAGCTCATTGGTCACCATAGCAGCACCCACCCGTAGTCTGCGCTCCAGCAGGTATATCTCACTGGTCATTCCCAAAGCCAACACCTCCTTTGGCCGCCATTCCTTCCAGTTCTCTGCTGCCAATGACTGGAACGAATTGCAAAAATCTCTGAAGCTGGAGACTCTTATCTCCCTCAATAACTTTAAGCATCAGTTGTCAGAGCACCTTACCGATCACTGCACCTGTACACAGCCCATCTGAAATTAGCCCACCCAACTACCTCATCCCTATATTGTTATTTATTTTGCTCTTTTGCACCCCAGTATCTCTATTTGCACATCATCTCTTGCACATCTAGCATTCCAGTGTTAATACTTTTGTAATTATTCTGCACTATAGCCTATTTATTGCCTTACCTCCATAACTTGCTACATTTGCACACACTGTATATATATTTTCTGTTGTATTTCTGACTTTATGTTTTTTTTACCCCATATGTAACTCTGTGTTGTTTTTATTGCACTACTTTGCTTTATCTTGGCCAGGTCACAGTTGTACATGAGAACCTGTTCTCAACTGGCTTACCTGGTTAAATAAAGGTGAAATAAAATAAATAAAAATGGTAGAGTGGCCAGACTGAAGCCACTCCTCAGTAAAAAGGCACATGACAGCCCGCATGGAGTTTGCCAAAAGAAACCTAAAGACTCTCAGACTATGAGAAACAAGATTCTCTGGTCTGATTAAACCAAGATTGAAATCTTTGGCCTGCATGCCAAGCATCATGTCTGGAGGAAACTTGGCACCATCCCTACGGTGAAGCATGGTGGTGGCAGCATCATGCTGTGGGGATGTTTTTCAGCAGAGGGACTGGGAGACTAGGAGATGCCGTTTTACAGCCCTCTAACCAATTGTACTATTATGTGTGTATTTTTCCTGTAGCGTCATACCCAAGAAGACTAGAAGCTGTAATCACTGCCAAAGGTGCTTCAACAAAGTACTGAGTAAATGGTCTGAATACTTATGTAAATGCAATATTTCCGTTTTTTATTTTTAATACATTTGCAGACATTTCTAAAAACCTGTTTTTGCTTTGTCATTATGGGGTATTGTGTGTAGATTGATGAGGAAAAACAACAAAAATGTAATCCATTTTAGAATAAGGCTGTAACGTAACAACATTTGGAAAAAGTCAAGGGGTGTGAATACTTTCTGAATGCACTGTAAGTGAGGTAATGCTTGATCATGGTAACTGACATAATGCTTGATCATGGTAACTGATGTAATGATCATGGTAACTGACATAATGCTTGATCATGGTAACTGACATAATGCTTGATCATGGTAACTGACATAATGCTTGATCATGGTAACTGACATAATGCTTGATCATGGTAACTGACATAATGCGACATCCGATCCTCGTTTGTTAAGTCTAATGACACTGCTGGTCCTGCTCACACTGCCCTACCCTATGCTTTGACTTCTTTCTCCCCTCTCTCTCCAGATAAAATCCTGCGACTTGTGACTGCAGGCCGCCCAACAACCTGCCCGCTTGACCCCATCCCCTCCTCCCTTCTCCAGACCATCTCCGGTGACCTTCTCCCCTACCTCACCTCGCTGATCAACTCATCCTTGACCGCTGGCCATGTCCCTTCCGTCTTCAAGAGAGCGAGAGTTGCTCCCCTTCTCAAAAAACCAACACTCGACCCCACTGATGTCAACAACTACAGACCAGTATCCCTTCTTTCTTTTCTTTCCAAAACTATTGAGCGTGCCGTCTTTAGCCAACTCTCTTGCTATCTCTCTCAGAATGACCTTCTTGATCCAAACCAATCAGGTTTCAGGACTGGTCATTCAACTGAGACTGCTCTTCTCTGTGTCACGGAGACTCTCCGCACTGCTAAAGCTAACTCTCTCTCCTCTGCTCTTGTCCTTCTAGACCTGTCTGCTGCCTTTGATACTGTGAACCATCAGATCCTCCTCTCCACCCTCTCCGAGCTGGGCATCTCCGGCGCGGCTCACTCCTGGATTGCGTCCTACCTGACCGGTCGCTCCTACCAAGTGGCGTGGCGAGAAGCTGTCTCCGCACCACGTGCTCTCACCACTGGTGTCCACCAGGGCTCAGTTCTAGGCCCTCTCCTTTTCTCCCTATACACCAAGTCACTTGGCTCTGTCATATCCTCACATGGCCTTTCCTATCATTGCTACGCTGACGATACACAACTAATCTTCTCCTTTCCCCCTTCTGATAACCAGGTGGCGAATCGCATCTCTGCATGTCTGGCAGACATATCAGTATGGATGACGGATCACCACCTCAAGCTGAACCCTGGCAAGACGGAGCTGCTCTTCTTCCCGGGGAAGGACTGCCCGTTCCATGATCTCGCCATCACGGTTGACAACTCCGCTGTGTCCTCCTCCCAGAGTGCGAAGAGCCTAGGCGTGACCCTGGACAACACCCTGTCGTTCTCCGCCAACATCAAGGCGGTGACCCGCTCCTGCAGGTTCATGCTCTACAACATTCGGAGAGTACGACCCTGCCTTACACAGGAAGCGGCACAGGTCCTAATCCAGGCACTTGTCATCTCCCGTCTGGACTACTGCAACTCGCTGTTGGCTGGCCTCCCTGCCTGTGCCATTAAACCCCTACAACTCATCCAGAATGCCGCAGCCCATCTGGTGTTCAACCTTCCCAAGTTCTCTCACGTCACCCCCCTCCTCCGCACACTCCACTGGCTTCCAGTTGAAGCTCGCATCCGCTACAAGACCATGGTGCTTGCCTATGGAGCAGTGAGGGGAACGGCACCTCTGTACCTTCAGGCTCTGATCAGTCCCTACACCCAAACGAGGGCATTGCGTTCATCCACCTCTGGCCTGCTGGCTCCCCTTCCTCTGCGGAAGCATAGCTCCCGCTCAGCCCAGTCAAAACTGTTCGCTGCTCTGGCACCCCAATGGTGGAACAAGCTCCCTCACGACGCCAGGACAGCGGAGTCACTCACCACCTTCCGGAGACATTTGAAACCCCACCTCTTTAAGGAATACCTGGGATAGGATAAAGTAATCCTTCTAACCCCCCCAAATTGTAAAGTGGTTATCCCACTGGCTATAGGGTGAACGCACCAATTTGTGAGTCGCTCTGGCTAAGAGCGTCTGCTAAATGACGTTAATGTGCCCTTGAGCAAGGCACTTAACCCTAATTGCTCCTGTAAGTCGCTCTGGATAAGAGCGTCTGCTAAATGACTAAAATGTAAAATGTAATCATGGTAACTGATATAATGCTTGATCATGGTATCTGAAATAATGATTATGTAACTGACATTTACATTATACATTTTAGTCATTTAGCAGACGCTCTTATCCAGAGCGACTTACAGTTAGTGAGTGCATACATTTAATTTTTTTCATACTGACATAGTGCTTGATCACGGTAACTGACGTAATGCTTGATCACGGTAACTGACGTAATGCTTGATCATGGTATTAATTAATCCAAGATGTCGTAGTAGTGTGGTTGTGTTTGTGTTGTGTCCTCGTGTAAATAGCCTGTTTTTTTTTTTGTGTGTCTTTTTTTGTTATATATTTCTCTCACTTTCCATCACTTAATAAAATATACTTTCCTGCAACCCACCTCACCCAATGTGGAACGGATTCTATTATTTCTTTATTTTTATCAAGAACCTACGGCTGAAACTAGCCAGCTAACTAGCTACTTGCTATTAGCCACCGTTAGCGGTCTTCACCACTGTCCGTGGCCTGCACTACCTACCAGCCAGCTCTAGCCTGGACAATTATAGGCCAGTCTGCATAGCGTGCTATCGACCCAGAGCATATCGGATTTTCTGCCGGAATCACTGAATCACTGGACCTTAACACCGGACCATCGCAACTAGCTAGCTGCAACCGAATGGCTGTTGTTGGCTAATCACCATTGTCCCGACGTACCAGTTAGTCTTGAGCTAGCCTCAGGCCCATCTCCCGGCTATCTACATCTCTGTCAACCAGACGGGACCTCCTAGTGTTGACACAAACCCCGCATCCATCACGACTGGTCTGCCGACGTAATCGTCTGATGTGGTTTCAAGAGAAATGTCCATCCCCAACTATAACATTTTCCGTCTAGATGGAACTGCCAAAGGGGGCGGAGTTGCAATCTACTGTAGAGATAGCCTGCAGAGCTCTATCATACTATCCAGGTCTGTGCCCAAACAGTTTGAGCTTCTACTTCTAAAAATCCACCTTTCCAGAAATAAGTCTCTCACTGTTGCCGCTTGCTACAGACCCCCCTCAGCCCCCAGTTGTGCCCTGGACACCATATGTGAATTGATTGCCCCCCATTTATCCTCAGAGTTCGTACTGCTTGGTGACCTAAATTGGGATATGCTTAACACCCCGGCCTTCCTACAATCCAAACTAGATGCCCTCAATCTCACACAAATGATCAAGGAACCTACCAGGTACAACCCTAAATCCGTAAACATGGGTACCCTCATAGATATCATCCTGACTAATTTACCCTCTAAATACACCTCCGCTGTCTTCAACCAGGATCTCAGCGATCACTGCCTGCGTCCGTAATGGGTCCGCAGGTCAAACAACCACCCCCTCATCACTGTCAAACGCTCCCTAAAAAACTTCAGCGAGCAGGCCTTTCTAATTGACCTGGCCCGGGTATCCTGGATGGATATTGACCTCATTCCATCAGTAGAGGATGCCTGGATGTTCTTCAAAAGTGCTTTCCTCTCCGTCTTAAATAAGCATGCCCCATTCAAAAAATTAAGAACAGATATAGCCCCTGGTTAACCCCAGACTTGACTGCCCTTGACCAGCACAAAAACATCCTGTGGCGTACTGCATTAGCATCGAACAGCCCCAGCGATATGCAACTTTTCAGGGAAGTCAGGAACCAATATACACAATCAGTTAGGAAAGCAAAGGCTAGCTTTTTCAAATAGAAATTTGCATCCTGTAGCACTAACTCCAAAAGGTTTTGGGTCACTGTAAAGTCGGCAGGTAGCTTAGTGGGTAAGAGCGTTGTGCCAGTAACCGAAAGGTCGCTGGTTCTAATCCCCGAGCCGACTAGGTGAAAAATCTGTCGATGTGCCCTTAAGCAAGGCACTTAACCCTAATTGCTCCTGTAAGTCGCTCTGGATAAGAGCGTCTGCTAAATGACTAAAATGTAAGTCAATGGAGAATAAGAGCACCTCCTCCCATCTACCCACTGAGGCGAGGAAACACTGTCCCCACCGATAAATCTATGATAATCGAGAATTTCAATAAGCATACCCCTACCCCGGCCACCAGCTCTGCAACTTCCCATGCCCCACCCGCTTCTCCTTCACCCAAATTCAGATAGCTGATGTCCTGAAAGAGCTGCTAAATCTGAACCCTTACAAATCAGCTGGGCTAGACAATCTGGACCCTTTCTTTCTAAAATTAGCAGACGAAATTGTCGCAACCCCTATTACTAGCCTGTTCAACCTCTCTTTCGTATCATCTGAGATCCCCAGAGATTGGAAAGCTGCCACGGTCATCCCCCTCTTCAAAGGGGGTGACACTCTAGATCCAAACTGTTACAGACCTATATCCATCCTGCCCTGCCTTTCGAAAGTATTTGAAAGTCAAGTTAACAAACAGATCACCAACCATTTCGAATCCCACCGTACCTTCTCCGCTATGCAATCTGGTTTCCGAGTTGGTCATGGGTGCAAATCAGCCACGCTCAAGGTCCTAAACGATATAATAACCGCAATCGATAAAAGACAGTACTGTGCAGCTGTCTTCATCGACCTGGCCAAGGCTTTTTACTCTGTCAATCACTGCCTTCTTATTGGCAGACTAAATAGCCTTGGTTTCTCAAATGACTGCCTTGCCTGGTTCACCAACTACTTCTCAGATAGAGTTCAATGTGTCAAATCGGAGGGCCTGTTGTCTGGACCTCTGGCAGTCTCTATGGGGGTGCCACAGGGTTCAATTCTCGGGCCGACTCTATTCTCTGTGTATATCAATGATGTCGCTCTTGCTGCTGGTGACTCTCAGATCCACCTCTACGCAGACGACACCATTTTGTATACATCTGGCCCCTGTGCTAACAAACCTCCAAACAAGCTTCAATGCCATACAACACTCCTTCCGTGGCCTCCAACTGCTCTTAAATGCTAGTAAAACTAAATGCATGCTCTTCAATCGAACGCTGCTTGCACCCGCCCGCTCGACTAGAATCACTACTCTCGGCAGGTCTGACTTAGAATATGTGGACTACAAATACCTACAGTGCTATGAAAAAGTATTTGCCCCCTTTCTAATTTTCTCTACTTTTGCATATTTGTGAAATTGAATGTTATCAGATCTTCAACCACAACCTAATATTAGATAAAGGGAACGTAAGTGAACAAATAACACAACAATTACATATTTATTTCATTTATTTCATAAACAAAGTTACGCAACACCCAATTCCCCTTGTGAAAAAGTAATTGCCCCCTTACACTCAATAACTGGTTGTGCCACCTTTAGCTGCAACCAAATGCTTCCTGTAGTTGTTGATCAGTCTCTCACGTCGCCGTTGAGGATTTTTGGCCCACTCTTCCATGCAGAACTGCTTTAACTCAGTGACGTGTGGGTTTTCAAGCATGAACTGCTCGTTTCAAGTCCTGCCACAACATCTCAGTTGGGATTAGGTCTGGACTTTGACTAGGCCATTCCAAAACTTCCAATTTGTTGCTTTTTAGCAATTTTCATGCAGACTTGATTGTGTGTTTTGGATCATTGTCTTGTTGCATGACCCAGCTGCGCTTCAGCTTCAGCTCACAGACGGATGGTCTGACATTCTCCTGTAGAATTCTCTGATACAGAGCAGAATTCATGGTTCCTTCTATTAAGGCAAGTCGTCCAGGTCCTGAGGCAGCAAAGCATCCCCAAACCATCACACCACCACCACCATGCTTGACCTTTGGTATGATGTTCTTACTGTGGAATGCAGTGTTTGGTTTTCGCCAGGCATAATGGGACCCATCTCATCCAAAAATCTGACTCAAGTTTGCCAAAAAGCACCAGAATGATCATCAAGACTCTTGGAAGAACGTTCCTTGGACAGATGATTCAAAAGTATAACTTTTTGGACGACATGGTTCCAGTAATGCCTGGCGAAAACCAAACACTGCATTCCACAGTAAGAACATCATACCAAAGGTCAAGCATGATGGTGGTGGTGTGATGGTTTGGGGATGCTTTGCTGCCTCAGGACCTGGACGACTTGCCTTAATAGAAGGAACCATGAATTCTGCTCTGTATCAGAGAATTCTACAGGAGAACGTCAGACCAGGTCAGACCAAACCCACTGGCTCCAGGTCGTCTATAAATCACTGCCTTGGCTGGCCCTCACTACATGTTCGTCGCCAAACCCACTGGCTCCAGGTCATCTATAAATCACTGCTAGGTAAATCCCTGCCTTGGCTGGCCCTCACTACATGTTCGTCGCCAAACCCACTGGCTCCAGGTCATCTATAAATCACTGCTAGGTAAATCCCTGCCTTGGCTGGCCCTCACTACATGTTCGTCGCCAAACCCACTGGCTCCAGGTCATCTATAAATCACTTCTAGGTAAATCCCTGCCTTGGCTGGCCCTCACTACATGTTCGTCGCCAAACCCACTGGCTCCAGGCCATCTATAAATCACTGCTAGGTAAATCCCTGCCTTGGCTGGCCCTCACTACATGTTCGTCACCAAACCCACTGGCTCCAGGTCATCTATAAATCACTGCTAGGTAAATCCCTGCCTTGGCTGGCCCTCACTACATGTTCGTCGCCAAACCCACTGGCTCCAGGCCATCTATAAATCACTGCTAGGTAAATCCCTGCCTTGGCTGGCCCTCACTACATGTTCGTCACCAAACCCACTGGCTCCAGGTCATCTATAAATCACTGCTAGGTAAATCCCTGCCTTGGCTGGCCCTCACTACATGTTCGTCGCCAAACCCACTGGCTCCAGGCCATCTATAAATCACTGCTAGGTAAATCCCTGCCTTGGCTGGCCCTCACTACATGTTCGTCGCCAAACCCACTGGCTCCAGGTCATCTATAAATCACTGCTAGGTAAATCCCTGCCTTGGCTGGCCCTCACTACATGTTCGTCGCCAAACCCACTGGCTCCAGGTCGTCTATAAATCACTGCTAGGTAAATCCCTGCCTTGGCTGGCCCTCACTACATGTTCGTCGCCAAACCCACTGGCTCCAGGTCATCTATAAATCACTGCTAGGTAAATCCCTGCCTTGGCTGGCCCTCACTACATGTTCGTCGCCAAACCCACTGGCTCCAGGTCATCTATAAATCACTGCTAGGTAAATCCCTGCCTTGGCTGGCCCTCACTACATGTTCGTCGCCAAACCCACTGGCTCCAGGCCATCTATAAATCACTTCTAGGTAAATCCCTGCCTTGGCTGGCCCTCACTACATGTTCGTCGCCAAACCCACTGGCTCCAGGTCGTCTATAAATCACTGCTAGGTAAATCCCTGCCTTGGCTGGTCCTCACTACATATTCGTCGCCAAACCCACTGGCTCCAGGTCATCTATAAATCACTTCTAGGTAAATCCCTGCCTTGGCTGGCCCTCACTACATATTCGTCGCCAAACCCACTGGCTCCAGGTCATCTATAAATCACTGCTAGGCAAATCCCCGCCTTATCTTAGATCATTGGTCACCATAGCAACACCCACCCATAGTATGCGTTCCAGCAGGTATATCTCACTGGTCATCCCCAAAGCCAACACCTCCTTTGGCCGCCATTCCTTCCAGTTCTCTGCTGCCAATGACTGTAACGAACTGCAAATATCTCTGAAGCTGGAGACTCTTATCTCCCTCACTAACTTTAAGCATCAGTTGTCAGAGCACCTTACCGATCAATGCACCTGTACACAGCCCATCTGTAATTAGCCCACCCAACTACCTCATCCCCATATTGTTATTTATTTTGCTCATTTGCACCCCAGTATCTCTATTTGCACATCATCTTCTGCACATCTATCATTCCAGTGTTAACACTAATTGTAAATATTTTGCACTATGGCCTATTTATTGCCTTACCTCCATAACTTGCTACATTTGCACACACTGTACATATATTTTCTGTTGTATTTTTGACTTTATGTTTTGTTTACCCCATATGTAACTCTGTGTTGTTGTTTTTATCGCACTGCTTTGCTTTATCTTGGCCAGGTCGCAGTTGTAAATGAGAACTTGTTCTCAACTGGCTTACCTGGTTAAATAAAGGTGAAATAAAATAAATAAATAAAATAATTGGTAACTGACATAATGCTTGATCATGGTAACTGAAGTAATGATCATGGTAACTGACGTAATGATCATGGTAACGGAAGTAATGATCATGGTAACTGACGTAATGATCATGGTAACGGAAGTAATGATCATGATAACTGACGTAATGATCATGGTAACTGACATAATGATCATGGTAACTGACGTAATGATCATGGTAACTGAAGTAATGATCATGGTAACTGAAGTAATGATCATGGTAAATGACGTAATGTTTGTGTGTTGTGTTGTGTGGTGTGGTGGTGTGTGTGGTGTGGTGTGTGTTGTGTTGTGTGGTGTGTTTTGTGGTGTGGTGTGGTGGTGTGTGGTGGTGTGTTGTATTGTGTGGTGTGGTGTGTTGTGTTGTGTGGTGTGGTGTGTTGTGTGTTGTGGTGTTGTGGTGGTGTGTTGTGGTGGTGTGTTGTGTGGTGTTGTGTGTTGTGTGTTGTGTTGTGTGGTGTGTTGTGTTGTGTTGTGTGGTGGTGGGTAGTGGTGTGTTGTGTTGTGTGGTGTTGTGTGTTGTGATGTTGTGGTGGTGTGTTGTGTGGTGTTGTGTGTTGTGTGTTGTGGTGTGGTGTGTTGTGTGTTGTGGTGGTGTGTTGGTGTGTTGTGTTGTGTGGTGTTGTGTTGTGTTGTGTGGTGGTGTGTTGTGTTGTGTGGTGGTGTGTTGTGTGGTGGTGTGTTGTGTGGTGGTGTGTTGTGTTGTGTTGTGTGGTGGTGTGTTGTGTTGTGTTGTGTTGTGTTGTGTGGTGGTGTGTTGTGTGTATGTGTACCTGGGCACGATTGAGTGGACAGTCAGGATACCATAGAGGAACACTATGTGGTGTGTTGTGTTGTGTGTTGTGTTGTGTTGGGAGAGTAATGGACGCTTCGGGTATGTCACGGTTCAGACAGACGACCAGAGGACCACAATTGCGTCACACCAGAAAGTTTATTAAACTTAAGGGAAAAGGGAAGTAGGGAGTGAATGAAGGCTCCAGGGGTAACAGGGATCCCGTCCAATGCGCTGGGTCTGTGCCCCCCCCAGTGGCAGCGATGCGTCCTATGAAGCCGGTGGTGGGTGGTCCAGAAGTCCTGGGGGGGGGAGACACAGACACAACAGGGCGGAATGAAACCAGGCAGCAGTACAGTTCAAGGGAAATCCAAAATACGTAGTAGCAAGGCAGAAGGCTGGTCAGAGTTACCGGGATTGAAGAGTAGTCAGGAGTCGTAATGGCAGAAGCAGGTCTGGATCTCCTGAGGCAGAAGAGTATCCAAAAAACAGGCAGGTCCGGGGTCACAAAACCAGGGTGAGCCAGAAGCGCGAGCAAACAGGTTCCGGGTGTGAGCTTTGCAGACGATCTGACACCGGAGAGCTGAAAGACAGGGCCTTAAATACTGGGAGAGGTAGTGGGTAATGCAGCGCAGCTGGCAGAGTAATTAGAGCAGAGCAGAGCAGGGACAGGTGGAGCTAGTTAGGCTGAGTAGAGAGAGTGGTGAGCAGAGTGGAAGAAAATTAAGGTGGTAACCCGGTGGAGTGAGAGGCCCATGACAGAACCCCCCCCCCCCAAGGGACGGCCCCAGAAGTCCCAAGAGCAACACCACGCCGGGCGGGAGGAGGGGAGCCGGAGGAGGGCTAGAACTCCTCCGAACGGTCCGAGTGAACGTCCTCATCCTCGGAGGAAGCCGGAGGGCCGTGGTCGGGAGATGGGACAGGTCCCGAGACAGGATCAGGCACAGGACAGGAAGCCGAGCGGGCCGGACGGTTAGGGACCCCTCTGGGGCGGCCCCTACGGATTGCAGGTTGATCAGGATGCCGTTGGTGGAAAGCGGTGATGAGAGTCCTATCCACAATCCGACTAGCTGGCACCCAGGTCCTTTCCTCAGGTCCATAGCCCTCCCAGTCAATGAGGTACTGGAGACCCCTACCCCTCCGTCTGGACCGAAGCAGGCGGCGGACGGTGTAAACCAGACCACCATCGACGAGCCGTGGAGGAGGAGGACCAGGCGCAGCAGGGACCAGCGGACTCTCATGGATGGGCTTAATCTTAGACACATGGAAAGTGGGGTGCACCCTCAGGGAATTAGGCAGTTGGAGCCGGACAGCAGTTGGGCTAATCACTCTTATGATAGGGAATGGGCCAATGAACCGAGGTGCCAGCTTCTGCGACTCCACCCTGAGTGGCAGGTTCTTCGATGACAACCACACCCTTTGACCAACATGGTAGGTGGGAGCAGGAATTCTCCGACGGTTGGCCCCGGTAGTGTAGCTGGCAACGGATCTGAGGAGTGTGGCTCGGGCTTGTGACCAGGTGCGGCGACATCGACGGGCAAAAGCAAGTGCAGATGGGCAAGTAACCTCCTCTTCCTGGCTGGCAAATAGAGGAGGCTGGTATCCATAAACACATTGGAAAGGGGACATACCGATGGCAGAGCAGGTCAGAGAATTGTGTGCGTACTCCACCCATGTCAATTGCTGCGACCAGGAGTGGGGGTTGCGTGAAGTCATGCATCGCAGTGCCTTCTCGAGCTCCTGATTAGCCCGCTCTGACTGCCCATTGGATTGGGGATGGAATCCGGAAGTCAGACTGACTGTGGCTCCCAGCAGGTGACAGAACTCCTTCCAAAAAGCGGAGGAGAATTGTGGACCACGGTCAGAAACTACATCCTTTGGCAGTCCGTGGATCCGGAAGACGTGTTCCAGGACCACCTGGGCGGTCTCCTTGGCGGTTGGGAGCTTGGGGAGGGGAATGAAGTGTGCCATCTTGCTGAAACGGTCAACGATGGTGAGAATGACGGTCATGCCACTTGAAGGGGGCAGCCCCGTGACAAAGTCAAGGGCGATGTGAGACCAGGGACGTCTGGGCACAGGCAGGGGCTGCAGCAATCCGGCTGGGGGCTGGCAGGACGACTTGTGTTGGTTGCAGATGGGGCAGGCTTGGACGAATTCCCGTACATCCTTCCTCAGAGAGGGCCACCAGAACCTCTGGGCGAGCAGGTTGTAAGTGCGGGTGGAGCCAGGGTGACAAGCTAGGCGGGAGTCATGTCCCCACTGAACGACCTGGGACCTCAGGTCTTCGGGGACAAACAGGCGGTCAGCTGGGCAAGTGCTGGGACCTGGCTGGTTACGGAGAGCCTCCAGCACCTGTTCCTCAACAGCCCAGGTCAGAGCTGCAACGATGCAGGGACTTGGCAGAATCGACACAGGGTCCTTGGAGGGGGTGTCATCCTTCTGGAATTGACGGGAGAGGGCGTCTGGCTTGGTGTTGCGTGATCCAGGCCGGTATGACAGAGTGAAATTAAACCTGGTGAAGAACAGGGCCCAGCGGGACTGCCTGGAGTTCAACCGTTTGGCCGTGCGGATGTACTCCAAGTTCTTATGATCGGTCCAAACGAGAAATGGAATGGTGGACCCCTCCAGCCAGTGACGCCACTCCTCCAAGGCAAGCTTCACAGCCAGCAGCTCACGGTTCCCTATGTCGTAATTGCACTCAGAGGGGGACAACCGACGTGAGAAAAAGGCACAGGGATGGAGCTTCCTATCCTCCGCAGCCCACTGAGAAATCACAGCACCAACTCCCACATCCGAGGCGTCCACCTCCACAATGAATTGCCGGTCCACATCCGGCATCTGGAGGATGGGAGCGGAGGTGAACCTCACCTTGAGGGTACTGAAGGCTTTGTCGGCTGCTGGGGTCCAGGTGAAGGGTTGCTTGGTGCTGGTTAGAGCAGTGAGAGGGGCAGCAACGGTACTGTAGTTCCGGATAAACTTCCTATAGAAGTTAGCAAACCCCAGAAACTGTTGCAGCTTCTTTCTGTTCTCCGGAACTGGCCATGAAGTGACTGCTGATACTTTGGCAGGATCCATTTGGATACTTCCCTCTGCCACTATGTACCCCAGGAAGGCCACTGTCTTGACGTGAAACTCACATTTCTCTGCCTTGGCGTAGAGGGAATTCTCCAGAAGACGATGAAGGACTTGCTGGACATGGCGGGTGTGTTCAGACAGGTTTCTGGAGTAGATTAAGATGTCATCCAGGTAAACGAAGACAAACTTGTTTAACATGTCCCGCAGTACATCATTCACTAGAGCCTGGAACACAGCAGGAGCATTGGTGAGGCCAAAAGGCATAACCAGATACTCGTAGTGGCCTGTTGGTGTATTGAATGCGGTTTTCCATTCATCTCCCTCCCGGATCCGCACTAGGTGGTAAGCGTTTCTGAGATCCAACTTGGTAAAAACAGTGGCTCCCTGGAGCAACTCAAAAGCAGAGGTGAGCAGAGGCAGAGGGTAACGGTTCTTCACTGTGATGTCGTTGAGTCCCCTGTAGTCGATGCAGGGGCGAAGAGATCCGTCCTTCTTCCCCACAAAGAAGAAGCCAGCACCAGCAGGAGATGAAGATGAACGGATTAATCCTGCGGACAGAGAGCCATTGATGTAGTCCTCCATGGACCTTCTTTCAGGAGCAGACAACGAATAAAGACGACCCTTTGGAGGAGCTGTTCCGGGGAGGAGGTCGATGGCACAGTCGTACGGTCGGTGAGGGGGCAGAGATGTGGCTCTTGCTTTGTTAAACACCTCTCTGAGACCATGGTAGCATTCTGGGACATTGGAGAGGTCAGGAGCGGAGTTAGTAGGTACTGGCCGAGGGGGTAGTGCGGCAGCAAGCAGGCAGGTTCGGTGGCAGTCCTCTCCCCACTCCCTGATCACCCCGGTCACCCAGTCGAGCTGAGGGTTGTGCCGGCGGAGCCATGGGTAACCCAGGATGAGGGGTTGGCCTGGAGAGGGGAGCAGGTGAAACTGGATAGTTTCTTGATGGTTTCCGGACAGACCCATCGAGACCGGGGCCGTGACATGAGTGACCGATCCGAGTAAGTGTCCGTCCAGTGCCCGGGCAGGAATAGGAGGTGTCAAACGGAGGTTCTCCAGTCCCAGTTGGCGTGCCAGCTTGATGTCCATTATGTTGGCTTCGGCGCCAGAATCCACCAGAGCAGCCAGGGTGTGAGTTGAGTCAGAGAGGCGGAGGTGAACTTGCAGCAGGGGTTTGCGGTCGGAGGACTGGATGGTCATTGAACTCAACCGGACTCCCCCTATGCCCGGTGAGCTTCGGCCCTTTAAAGGGCAGGTTACCACACGATGTCCATCACCTCCACAATAGAGGCAGAGGTTTGAGGTGAAGCGGCGCTGGCGCTCTGCAGGAGTGAGGGAGGCTCGCCCAATCTCCATAGGCTCAGACTGATCAAGCTGACCTGGGTGAGTGGCAGTAGATGACAGGAGCCCAGTCGGATCTCTCCGAATGCCGGTAGTAGGTGGACCTTGGCGCCCCCTCTCACGACGACGGGTCTGTATCCTTCTGTCGATCCTGACAGTCAGTGCGATGGCTTCATCAAGAGTGGAAGGCAGTTCATGGGAGACCAACTCGTCCTTGATATAGTCAGCCAAACTATGGAAGAACGCGTCCACCAACGATGGTGTGTTCCAAGAACTTCGTCTAGCCAGGGTTCGGAAGTCGATGGAATGGTCTGCGACTGTACGTCTGCCTTGTCGAATACTGAACAGTTCACGAGACGCCTCCGCGGTGGGTGAATCCAGGTCAAACACCTTCAGCATCTCCTCAGCAAACAGGTCGAAGGTAGCACATGCGGGGGTTTGACGTTCGAACTCTGCTGTTCCCCAGAGTCGAGCTCGGCCCGTCAGGTGAGTGATGGCATACCCAACTTTAGCCCCCTCCGTGGCGAAGGTCCTTGGCTGCAAGGAGAACTGAAGTCGGCAGCTAGTCAGGAATGGCCGGACCTGGGTTGAATCGCCGTTGAACCGCTCGGGGTTTCCAATCTCGGGTTCCGGAGCAGCGGCTGCAATGACCAGGGCAGGTAACTCGGGGGCTGGGCTGGTGGGCAGACTGGCTGGGGTAAGGTTGGTGAGGAGTTGAATGATCATGGCGAGTTGTTGTTGCTGCTGCTGGAACTGCTGCTCATGCTCATCGGTTTCCATGTCGGGGAAAGTGTGCGCTGAGTCCATAATGGTCAGATCGTACTGTCACGGTTCAGACAGACGACCAGAGGACCACAATTGCGTCACACCAGAAAGTTTATTAAACTTAAGGGAAAAGGGAAGTAGGGAGTGAATGAAGGCTCCAGGGGTAACAGGGATCCCGTCCAATGCGCTGGGTCTGTGCCCCCCCCAGTGGCAGCGATGCGTCCTATGAAGCCGGTGGTGGGTGGTCCAGAAGTCCTGGGGGGGGGAGACACAGACACAACAGGGCGGAATGAAACCAGGCAGCAGTACAGTTCAAGGGAAATCCAAAATACGTAGTAGCAAGGCAGAAGGCTGGTCAGAGTTACCGGGATTGAAGAGTAGTCAGGAGTCGTAATGGCAGAAGCAGGTCTGGATCTCCTGAGGCAGAAGAGTATCCAAAAAACAGGCAGGTCCGGGGTCACAAAACCAGGGTGAGCCAGAAGCGCGAGCAAACAGGTTCCGGGTGTGAGCTTTGCAGACGATCTGACACCGGAGAGCTGAAAGACAGGGCCTTAAATACTGGGAGAGGTAGTGGGTAATGCAGCGCAGCTGGCAGAGTAATTAGAGCAGAGCAGAGCAGGGACAGGTGGAGCTAGTTAGGCTGAGTAGAGAGAGTGGTGAGCAGAGTGGAAGAAAATTAAGGTGGTAACCCGGTGGAGTGAGAGGCCCATGACAGGGTAAGCTTGGCGTCGGGTAAGTTTGGCTTTATACATAGCTTGGGCTTTGTCGAGTAAGGCTTAAACTATGTATTTAGATTGTAGTTAGGTATTGTAGGTAGGTATCGTGGGTTGTTGGGTTGTTGTAGGTAGTTATTGTATGTAATTATTGTAGGTTAGTATTGTATTCGGCGGTGCCGGGTGTAGCACGAAGCTAGCTAGCTAGCTAACTCACCACCTGGACTAGCTGGCGAGTAGCTATTTGCAACGTTATAGTTGTTTCACGCCTGAGAGTGCCTGTAATTACGCCAGCTGGCTGCCTACAATAGTTACATACAATAACTGCCTACCATTCAGCTGTTTTCTAACCTCATTGTCTGAACCGTTAACGTTAGGTAGCAAGTGGCTACTGTGCTTGAAAATTAGCAAGCTTGTTGCAACCTGGATAGCTACTTGTAAACAATAGCTGGAACGACCGAGCGAACAGACGCGAACTGGCTGAGTCAATTCAGTGGCTAGCTTTGCACTTGGCTAGCTAACAGTAGCTGCTAGGGGTAAGTCATAACCTACACTTGTGTTTTGTTTTTTACATATTGGTAGCCCGAGTCGCTCAAGGAATTCGGGACATGGGTGACTAGTTAACGTTAGTTTGGCTCTCTCTGTGTGTTCGTGCCGTGAAAGGAGGGGTTCTTCTTTGTCTGAAAGCAATGGCTAGCTAGTTTGCTAACTATTCTAGCTAACTAACTGGCTGAATAAGTTGACGACGGACGCGCTCAAGCTGTCGGGACTAACCCACAACGTTAGACACGGACACGAACGATCTGCTTGCATGTTGATACACTGGTGGTTGTTGTGGCTGAGTATTGGCGCTAAACCCTGCTGTTGGAGACCGGCATGCTAGCTGGCTGTGGCGTCTTATGTCGAGGTGCCCGGACGTTTTTCACGGAATAATACTGCACCTAGTTAGCTAGCTGAATAAACTAGGTTAGTCTATTCCTAGAAAACATTGAACCGCTGTAGTTTACAACAATTATAGTTTCTGAGGTGGAAGTTGGGAGAGTTATATTTCGGAGTTGTGGTGAGGGAGGCCCCGCTCTCTCCTTTCCCAGATGTTTAGTTCATTTTATTCCGATCTCCTCTGCATTATTGTAGCCATCTGCTGCACCCTGTCAACTATGCCTCTGCCTATCCCTGTTCTCTCCTCTCTGCACAGGCTACACAAACGCCTCACACCGCGTGGCTGCTGCCTCTATAACCTGGTGGTCCCTGCACGCACGACCCACGTGGAGTTCCAGGTCTCAGGCAGCCTCTGGAACTGCCGTTCTGCTGCCAACAAGGCAGACTTCATCCCAGCCTATGCTACCCTCCAGTCCCTCGACTTCTTGGCGCTGACGGAAACATGGATTACCACTGAAAACACTGCTACTCCTGCTGCTCTCTCCTCGTCTGACCATGTGTTCTCACATACCCCGAGAGCATATGGTCAGCGGGGTGGTGGCACAGGAATCCTCATCTCTCCCAAGTGGACATTCTCAATTTTTCCCCTGACCCATCTGTCTATCTCCTCATTTGAATTCCATGCTGTCACAGTCACTAGCCCATTTAAGCTTAATATCCTTGTCATCTATCGCCCTCCAGGTTCCCTTGGAGAGTTCATCAATGAGCTTGACGCCTTGATAAGTTCCTTTCCTGAGGATGGCTCACCCCTCACAGTTCTGGGGGATTTCAACCTACCTACGTCTACATTTGACTCATTTCTCTCTGCCTCCTTCTTTCCACTCCTCTCCTCTTTTGACCTCACCCTCTCACCGTCCCCCCCTCCTCACAAGGCAGGCAATACGCTTGACCTCATCTTTACTAGATGCTGTTCTTCTACTAATCTCACTGCAACTCCCCTCCAAGTCTCCGACCACTACTTTGTATCCTTTTCTCTCTCCCTCTCCTCCAACACTACTCACTCTGCCCCTACACAGATGGTAATGCGCCGTCGCAACCTTCGCTTTCTCTCTCCCGCTACTCTCTCCTCTTCCATCCTATCATCTCTTCCCTCTGCTCAATCCTTCTCCCTCCAATCTCCTGATTCTGCCTCCTCAACCCTCCTCTCCTCCCTTTCTGCATCCTTTGACTCTCTATGTCCCCTATCCTCCCGGCCGGCTCGGTCCTCCCCTCCAGCTCTGTGGCTTGATGACTCATTGCGAGCTCACAGAACAGAGCTCCGGGCAGCTGAGCGGAAATGGAAGAAAACTAGACTCCCTGCAGACCTGGCATCTTTTCACTCCCTCCTCTCTACATTTTCTTCATCTGTTTCTGCTGCTAAGGCCACTTTCTACCACTCTAAATTCCAAGCATCCGCTTCTAACCCTAGGAAGCTCTTTGCCACATTCTCCTCCCTGCTGAATCCCCCCCCCCCCTCCTCCCTCTCTGTGGATGACTTCGTCAACCATTTTGAAAAGAAGGTTGACGACATCCGATCCTCGTTTGTTAAGTCAAATGACACTGCTGGTCCTGCTCACACTGCCCTACCCTATGCTTTGACTTCTTTCTCCCCTCTCTCTCCAGATAAAATCTTGCGACTTGTGACGGCAGGCCGCCCAACAACCTGCCCGCTTGACCCTATCCCCTCCTCTCTTCTCCAGATCATCTCCGGTGACCTTCTCCCTTACCTCACCTCGCTGATCAACTCATCCTTGACAGCTGGCTATGTCCCTTCCGTCTTCAAGAGAGCGAGAGTTGCACCCCTTCTCAAAAAACCAACACTCGATCCCTCTGATGTCAACAACTACAGACCAGTATCCCTTCTTTATTTTCTCTCCAAAACTATTGAGCGTGCCATCTTTAGCCAACTCTCTTGCTATCTCTCTCAGAATGACCTTCTTGATCCAAACCAGTCAGGTTTCAAGACTGGTCATTCAACTGAGACTGCTCTTCTGTGTGTCACAGAGGCTCTCCGCACTGCTAAAGCTATCTCTCTCTCCTCTGCTCTTGTCCTTCTAGACCTGTCTGCTGCCTTTGATACTGTGAACCATCAGATCCTCCTCTCCACCCTCTCCGAGCTGGGCATCTCCGGCACGGCTCACTCTTGGATTGCGTCCTACCTGACCGGTCGCTCCTAGCAAGTGGCGTGGCGAGAAGCTGTCTCCGTACCACGTGCTCTCACCACTGGTGTCCCCCAGGGCTCAGTTCTAGGCCCTCTCCTGTTCTCGCTATACACCAAGTCACTTGGCTCTGTCATATCCTCACATGGCCTCTCCTATCATTGCTACGCTGACGACACACAACTAATCTTCTCCTTTCCCCCTTCTGATAACCAGGTGGCGAATCGCATCTCTGCATGTCTGGCAGACATATCAGTATGGATGACGGATCACCACCTCAAGCTGAACCTCGGCAAGACGGAGCTGCTCTTCCTCCCGGGGAAGGACTGCCCGTTCCATGATCTCG
>CM062498.1:5447869-5602869 GCA_031479575.1 Coregonus ussuriensis | reverse complement strand
TAGAGAGAGAGACAGAGTTAGACACCAGTAGTTAATAACCATTAGATACCTGATAGAGAGAGAGACAGAGTTATAGACACCAGTAGTTAATAACCATTAGATACCTGATAGAGAGAGATACAGAGTTATAGACACCAGTAGTTAATAACCATTAGATACCTGATAGAGAGAGAAACAGAGTTATAGACACCAGTAGCCTCCTGTAGCTCAGTTGGTAGAGCATGGCGCTTGCAACGCCAGGGTTGTGGGTTCGATTCCCACGGGGGGCCCGTATGAAAGATGTATGCACTCACTAAAACTGTAAGTCGCTCTGGATAAGAGCATCTGCTAAATGACTAAAATGTAAAAATGTAGTAGGTAATAATTACTCTATATTCCCCCCTCATAATCTCTATATTACTCAGAGGAGATATTCCCCAGCCTTGAGGAAGAGACATGCCATTTCCAGGCCCAGGGAAATATATGCTCATCTTTGGGGACACAAATGCACGCACATTAACACTTTTAGTCTAATGACCACACGAGCGGACAGCTTTATTACAGGCCATACTGTTTCTAACTGTCTTCATCTCTCCCATAGAAACAACAGTGACAGCACCAGCAACAAAAACGGAAGGGATCTGTTGCAGCTCTGTCGAAGCCTGGGTCTGTACTTGGTCAATGGTAGGTTACTGGGGGCTCTTTGGGGAGATTCTGCTATTGCTCACCTCTTGGCCACAGCACAGTAGACTATATGATTACAGACATTGACCCTTTCTCTCTCAGCTCATTCACTTTCAATCCACTAACATCTCTGTCTGATCACAGCCAAATGAACTTGTTCCTCAAAAGAACAGACATGGAAACAACCACACATTCAGAACTTCATAAAGATGGGTCCAAAGCAGCACAGAAGAATACCAGAAAGCAACCAGTAACCAAAGAATCCAAACACTCTTAGATAATTTTCTGGATACCACATCCACCAAAAGCACAAAGACCCAAATAATGGTGAATTATGCCTTCATTACTGTGAGACTTTAAATCTCACCATTATTTGGGTCTTTGTGCTTTTGGTTTGATAGTGTTCTAAGTTTGTTCATGATAATTTTACAATCTGTCGTCTTTTTATTGTTTTTAAATCATTTCAGTTGTTGATGTTTTTTACTGCTAGATTTATGGCTTCTTTACTGTGAGACTTTAAAACTCTATAAACGTGCACTCAGAACCAAAAAAGCTCAGTACAACAGCAAGCAACTGACACTAATTGAGGAGTCCATGAACACAAACTACTTCTGCAAAAAAAAAATATATAATAATAATTACATCGAAACTAGAGGAATTAGCGACACAAAATGGTGACATATGGACAACCCATCTTTAAAACCCTCTACAGCAACGTTCAAATTGACACAAACACAGAACAATGCCAAATTCATGAGAAGTTGAATGGATTAGAAAAAGCTATAAAGGACAATCAAAATCCACTGGACTCCCCAATCACTGACCAGGAGCTCTATAAGAAACTTCAGGCCCTGTAAGTTAAAAAAGCATGCAGACCAGATGGCATCCTAAATGAGATGCTCAAATTCACTAGTGCAACATTTCAATTGGCTATATTAAAAAACTGTTTAATTTGATCCTGAATTTAGGTTATTTCCCTGACATCTGGAATCAAGGACTCATAAACCCAATCTTTAAGAACGGAGACAAATTTGACCCTAACAATTACAGAGGTATTTGTGTGAACAGTAACCTGGGGAAGGTTTTCTGTAGTATTATAAATGTAAGTTCTAAACTTCCTTAATAAGCACAATGTCTTGAGTAAAAGCCAAATTTGATTTTTACCAAAACATCGCATGACCGATCATATTTACACCATACACACCCTGATAGATAAACATGTCCACCAAAATAATACCAAAATGTCCGCTTGCTTTATCGACTTCCAAAAAGCATTTGATTCTATTTGGCATACAGGACTGTTCTACAAAGTTATTGAAAGTAGTGTAGGGGGTAAAACATATTACATAATTAAATAAATGTTGCAATACTTACAGCATCAAAATTGGCAAGAAAATAACATAATTCTTTAACCAGGGGCGGGGCCTTCGCCAGGGTTGCAAACTGAGCTCTCTTTAATATTTACATCAACGAATTGGCCACTATTCTAGAAAACTCCTCAGCCCCTTGTGTTAGTATCCAAAATTAAAAAGTTAAATCCCTGCTCTTTGCAAATGACCTGTGCCTGCTGTCACCCACAGCACATGGCCTACAGCAGAGCCTGGACCTGCTAGAGCAGTACTGACAGACCTGGGCCCTGGCAGTAAACCCACAGCACATGGCCTACAGCAGAGCCTGGACCTGCTAGAGCAGTACTGCCAGACCTGGGCCCTGGCAGTAAACCCACAGCATGGCCTACAGCAGAGCCTGGACCTGCTAGAGCAGTACTGGGCCCTGGCAGTAAACCCACAGCACATGGCCTACAGCAGAGCCTGGACCTGCTAGAGCAGTACTGCCAGACCTGGGCCCTGGCAGTAAACCCACAGCACATGGTCTACAGCAGAGCCTGGACCTGCTAGAGCAGTACTGCCAGACCTGGGCCCTGGCAGTAAACCCTAATTAAGACTAAAATTATGATTTTCCAGAGAAGATCCAGATCTCAGGGAATTAGCCCAAAGTATTCAATTGGTACAAAATATATAGAGTACTGCATACACTACAATTACTTAGGTTTAAAAAAATCTCAACTGGACCCCTAAATGAGGCAGTGACTGAACTTAGAGAGAAAGCGCGCCGGGCATTCTACACCATACATTTTTTTATTCAAATTGAAATACAGTGCATTCGGAAAGTATTCAGACCCCTTGCCTTTTCCACATTTTGTTACGTTACAGCATTATTCTAAAATTGATTACATTTATTTTTCCCCCCATCAATCTCTACACAATACCCCATAATGACAAAGTAAAAAACTGTTTTAATATCACAACTACATAAGTATTCAGACCCTTTACTCAGTACTTTGTTGAAGCACCTTTGGCAGCGATTACAGCCTAGAGTCTTCTTAGGTATGACGCTACAAGTTTGGCACACCTGTATTTGGGGAGTTTCTCTCATTCTTCTCTGCAGATCCTCTCAAGCCCTGTCAGGTTGGATGGGGAGCGTCGCTGCACAGCTATTTTGAGGTCTCTCCAGAGATATCCGATCGGGTTCTGGCTGGGCCACTTAAGGACATTCAGAGACTTGTCCCGAAGCCACTCCTGCATTGTCTTGGCTGTGTGCTTAGGGTCATTGTCCTGTTGGAAGGTGAACCTTCGCCCCAGTCTGAGGTCCTGAGCGCTCTGGAGCAGGTTTTCATCAAGGAACTTCTCTCTACTTTGCTCCGTTTATCTTTCCCTCGATCCTGACTAGTCTCCCAGTCCCTGCTGCTGAAAAACATCCCCACAGCATGATGCTGCCACCATCATGCTTCACCGTAGGGATGGTGCCAGGTTTCCTCCAGACATGACGCTTGGCATTGAGGCCAAAGAGTTCAATCTTGGTTTCATCAGAGCAGAGAATCTTGTAACCCTCTAGGTTACAGAGAGCTGGTAGTCCCATCCACCAAACTACCAGGTGTGAAGCAGGTAAGAGACTCAGGGGGTATGCTAATTTGGTATGGAGCAGACCTAACACACTCAATTAAATTAGTCAAAACAGGAACATTTTACATCTGGCTAAAAATGTATAAGGAAATTATCTCAACAGAGAAAAATGTCTTCATGTGTGCTACCTACAGTGGGGAGAACAAGTATTTGATACACTGCTGATTTTGCAGGTTTTCCTACTTACAAAGCATGTAGAGGTCTGTAATTTTGATCATAGGTACAATTCAACTGTGAGAGACGGAATCTAAAACAAAAATCCAGAAAATCACATTATATGATTTTTAAGTAATTAATTTGCATTTTAGTGCATGACATAAGTATTTGACACATCAGAAAAGCAGAACTTAATATTTGGTACAGAAACCTTTGTTTGCAATTACAGAGATCATATGTTTCCTGTAGGTCTTGACCAGGTTTGCACACACTGCAGCAGGGATTTTGGCCCACTCCTCCATACAGACCTTCTCCAGATCCTTCAGGTTTCGGGGCTGTCGCTGGGCAATATGGACTTTCAGCTCCCTCCAAAGATGTTCTATTGGGTTCAGGTCTGGAGACTGGCTAGGCCACTCCAGGACCTTGAGATGCCTCTTACGGAGCCACTCCTTAGTTGCCCTGGCTGTGTGTTTCGGGTCGTTGTCATGCTGGAAGACCCAGCCACGACCCATCTTCAATGCTCTTACTGAGGGAAGGAGGTTGTTGGCCAAGATCTCGCGATACATGGCCCCATCCATCCTCCCCTCAATACGGTGCAGTCGTCCTGTCCCCTTTGCAGAAAAGCATCCCCAAAGAATGATGTTTCCACCTCCATGCTTCACGGTTGGGATGGTGTTCTTGGGGTTGTACTCATCCTTCTTCTTCCTCCAAACACGGCGAGTGGAGTTTAGACCAAAAAGCTATATTTTTGTCTCATCAGACCACATGACCTTCTCCCATTCCTCCTCTGGATCATCCAGATGGTCATTGGCAAACTTCAGACGGGCCTGGACATGCGCTGGCTTGAGCAGGGGGACCTTGCGTGCGCTGCAGGATTTTAATCCATGACGGCGTAGTGTGTTACTAATGGTTTTCTTTGAGACTGTGGTCCCAGCTCTCTTTAGGTCATTGACCAGGTCCTGCCGTTTAGTTCTGGGCTGATCCCTCACCTTCCTCATTATCATTGATGCCCCACGAGCTGAGATCTTGCATGGAGCCCCAGACCGAGGGTGATTGACCGTCATCTTGAACTTCTTCCATTTTCTAATAATTGCGCCAACAGTTGTTGCCTTCTCACCAAGTTGCTTGCCTATTGTCCTGTAGCCCATCCCAGCCTTGTGCAGGTCTACAATTTTATCCCTGATGTCCTTACACAGCTCTCTGGTCTTGGCCATTGTGGAGAGGTTGGAGTCTGTTTGATTGAGTGTGTGGACAGGTGTCTTTTATACAGGTAACAAGTTCAAACAGGTGCAGTTAATACAGGTAATGAGTGGAGAACAGGAGTGCTTCTTAAAGAAACACTAACAGGTCTGTGAGAGTCGGAATTCTTACTGGTTGGTAGGTGATCAAATACTTATGTCATGCAATAAATTGCAAATGAATTACTTAAAAATCATACAATGTGATTTTCTGGATTTTTGTTTTAGATTCTGTCTCTCACAGTTGAAGTGTACCTATGATAAAAATACAGACCTCTACATGCTTTGTAAGTAGAAAAACCTGCAAAATTGGCAGTGTATCAAATACTTGTTCTCCCCACTGTATATCCCCCGAATAGAATCCCCACACTTTAACGATGACAGCTTCTCCATCCTAGAGGGGGAGTTCAACAATTTCCAGGCCCAGGGACATGTACTAGTCTTTGGTGACCTAAATGCCAGAACTGGACAAGAACCTGACACTATTAGCACACATGGGGACAAACACCTACCTGGAGGTGACAGCATTCCCTTCCAAATATGCCCCCCTAGACACAACTATGACAAAACAACCAACAAAAATGGGTCACAACTCCTGCAGCTCTGTCGCACGCTGGGTATGTACATAGTCAATGGTAGGCTTCAAGGGGACTCCTATGGTAGGTACACCTATATTTCATCTCTTGGCAGTAATACTGTAGACTACTTTATCACTGACCTCAACCCAGAGCGTTCACAGTCAGCCCACTGACACCCCTATCAGATCACAGACAAATCACAGTCTACTTAAAAAGAGCAATACTCAATCATGAGGCATCAAAGCCAAAGGAACTGCATATTGCTAAAAAATACTATAGATGGAAGGAAAGTATTGCAGAAACCTACCAAAAAATTATTAGGCAATAACAAATTCATCCCTTTTAGAAAACTTCCTGGACAAAACTTTCCACTGTAATAGTGAAGTTGTAAACTTGGCAGTAGAAAGCCTAAACAGTATATTTGAACTTTCAGCTTCCCTTTCACATTTTTTTTTCAAGCAGACAATCTAAGAAAATTAACAACAATGGTTTGATGGAGAATAGAAACACCTAAGAAAGACATTTAGAAACCATCCAGTCAAAAACATAGAGACCCAGAAAACCTACGCCTTCACTATGGTGAATCACTAAAACAATATGGAAAAAGAAGGAACAGCACGTCAGAAATCAGTTCAATGTAATTGAAGAAGCCATAGAATCGAACCACTTCTGGGAAAATTGGAACACACTAAACAAACAACACGAAGAGTTATCTATCCAAAAACAGAGATATTTTTGGCTCTATAACAAAGAACAAACAGCAAAAACGTATACATGATTCATTACAAATCTTAGAATCAGCTACTAAAGACTACCAGAACCCACTGGATTCTCCAATTACATTGAATGAACTACAGGACAAAATACAAACCCTCCAACCCCAAAAGGCCTGTGGTGTTGATGGTCTCCTCAATGAAATGATAAAATATACAGACCACCAATTCCAATTGGCTATACTAAACTCTTTAACATCATCCTTATCTCTGGCATCTTCCCCAATATTTGGAACCAAGGACTGATCACCCCAATCCACAAAAGTGGAGACAAATTTGACCCCAATAACTACCATGGGATTTGCGTCAACAGTAACCATGGGAAAATCCTCTTCATTATCATTAACATCAGACTCGTACATTTCCTCAGTTAAAACAATGCACTGGGAAAAGGTAATTCACCCTGCACACCCTAATTGACAAACAAACAAACCAAAACAAAGGCAAAGTCTTCTCATGCTTTGTTGATTTGAAAAAGCTTTTGACTCAATTTGGCATGAGGGTCTGTTGTACAAATTGATGGAAAGTGGTGTTGGGGGAAAAACATACGACATTATAAAATCCATGTACACAAACAACAAGTGTGTGGTTAAAATTGGCACATAAAATAACATTTATTTCCACAGGGCCTTGGGGTGAGACAGGGATGCAGCTTAAGCCCCACCCTCTTCAACATATATATCAACGAATTGGCGAGGGCACTAGAACAGTCTGCAGCACCCGGCCTCACTCTACCAGTATCTGAAGTCAAATGTCTACTGTTTGCTGAGGATCTGGTCAGATTCTGTCAGACCTGGGCCCTGAAAGTAAATCTCAGTAAGACAAAAATAATGGTGTTCCAAAAAAGGTCCAGTTCCCAGGACCACAAATACAAATTCCATTTAGACACCGTTGCCCTAAAGCACACAAAAAAAACGATACCTACCTCGGCCTAAACATCAGCGCCACAGGTAACTTCCACAAAGCTGTGAATGATCTGAGAGGCAAGAAGGGCCTTCATCGCAATCATAAGAAACATAACATTTGAAATACCAATTAGGATCTGGCTAAAAATACTTGAATCAATTATAGAACCCATTGCCCTTTATGGTTGTGAGGTCTGGGGTCCGCTCACCAACCAAGAATTTACAAAATGGGACACACATCAAATTGAGACTCTGCATGCAGAATTCTGCAAAAAATACTCTGTGTACAACATAAAACACCAAATAATGCATGTAGAGCAGAATTAGGCTGATACCCGCTAATTATCGAAATCCAGAAAAGAGCCATTCAATTCTACAAACACCTAAAAGGAAGCGATTCCCAAACCTTCCATAACAAAGCCATCACCTACAGAGAGATGAACCTTGAGAAGAGTCCGCTATGCAAGCTGGTCCTGGGGCTCTGTTCACAAACACAAACAGACCCCACAGAGCCCCAGGACAGCAACACAATTAGACCCAATCAAATCATGAGAAAACAAAAAGAGAATTACTTGACACATTGGAAAGAATTTACAAAAAAACAGAGCAAACTAGAATGCTATTTGGCCCTAAACAGAGAGTACACAGTAGCAGAATACCTGACCACTATGACTGACCCAAACTTAAGGAAAGCTTTGACTATGTACAGACTCAGTGAGCATAGCCTTGCTATTGAGAAAGGCCGCCGTAGGCAGACCTGGCTCTCAAGAGAAGACAGGCCATGTGCACACTGCCCACAAAATGAGGTGGAAACTGAGCTGAACTTCCTTACCTCCTGCCAAATGTATGACCATATTAGAGACACATATTTCACTCAGATTACAGCGATCCACAAAGAATTCAAAAACAAATCCAATTTTGATAAACTCCCATATCTACTGGGTGAAATACCACAGTGTGCCATCACAGCTGCAAGATTTGTGACCTGTTGCCACAAGAAAAGGGCATCCAGTGAAGAACAAACACCATTGTAAAAACAACCCATATTTATATACAGTTTGGACACACCTACTCATTCCAGGGTTTTTCTTTATTTTTACTATTTTCTACATTGTAGAATAATAGTGAAGACATCAAAACTATGAAATAACATATGGAATGATGCAGTAACCAAAAAAGTGTTTTATATTTGAGATTCTTCAAAGTAGCCAACCTTTGCCTTGATGACAGCTTTGCACACTATTGGCATTCTCTCAACCAGCTTCATGAGGTGGTCACCTGGAATGAATTTCAATTAACAGGTGTGCCTTGTTAAAGGTTAATTTGTGGAATTTATTTCCTTCTTAATGCGTTTGAGCCAATCAGTTGTGTTGTGACAAGGTAGGGGTCCAAATTGGTGAAGTGAAATGAAAAAAATGAATTCTAAAAGATAAATAATGGAAAAGTGGTGTGTGCATGTATGAATGTATTCACCCCCTTTGCTATGAGGCCCCTAAATAAGATCTGGTGCAACCAATTACCTTCAGAAGTCACACAATTAGTTAAATAAAGTCCACCTGTGTGCAATCTAAATGTCACATGATCAGTCACATGATCTCAGTATACAGTGGGGAGAACAAGTATTTGATACATTGCCGATTTTGCATGTTTTCCTACTTACAAAGCATGTAGAGGTCTGTAATTTTTATCATAGGTACACTTCAACTGTGAGAGACGGAATCTAAAACAAAAATCCAGAAAATCACATTGTATGATTTTTGAGTAATTAATTTGCATTTTATTGCATGACATAAGTATTTGATCACCTACCAACCAGTAAGAATTCCGGCTCTCACAGACCTGTTTGTTTTTCTTTAAGAAGCCCTCCTGTTCTCCACTCATTACCTGTATTAACTGCACCTGTAGACACCTGTCCACACACTCAAACAGACTCCAACCTCTCCACAGTGGCCAAGACCAGAGAGCTGTGTAAGGACATCAGGGATAAAATTGTAGACCTGCACAAGACTGGGATGGGCTACAGGACAATAGGCAAGCAGCTTGGTGAGAAGGCAACAACTGTTGGCGCAATTATTAGAAAATTGAAGAAGTTCAAGATGACGGTCAATCACCCTCGGTCTGGGGCTCCATGCAAGATCTCACCTCGTGGGGCATCAATGATCATGAGGAAGGTGAGGGATCAGCCCAGAACTACACGGAAGGACCTGGTCAATGACCTGAAGAGAGCTGGGACCACAGTCTCAAAGAAAACCATTAGTAACACACTACGCCGTCATGGATTAAAATCCTGCAGCGCACGCAAGGTCCCCCTGCTCAAGCCAGCGCATGTCCAGGCCCATGTGAAGTTTGCCAATGACCATCTGGATGATCCAGAGGAGGAATGGGAGAAGGTCATGTGGTCTGATGAGACAAAAATATAGCTTTTTGGTCTAAACTCCACTCGCTGTGTTTGGAGGAAGAAGAACGATGAGTACAACCCCAAGAACACCATCCCAACAATGAAGCATGGAGGTGGAAACATCATTCTTTGGGGATGCTTTTCTGCAAAGGGGACAGGACGACTGCACCGTATAGAGGGGAGGATGGATGGGGCTATGTATCGCGAGATCTTGGCCAACAACCTCCTTCCCTCAGTAAGAGCATTGAAGATGGGTCGTGGCTGGGTCTTCCAGCATGACAACGACCAGAAACACACAGCCAGGGCAACTAAGGAGTGGCTCCGTAAGAATCATCTCAAGGTCCTGGAGTGGCCTAGCCAGTCTCCAGACCTGAACCAAATAGAAAATCTTTGGAGGGAGCTGAAAGTCCGTATTGCCCAGCGACAGCCCCGAAACCTGAAGGATATGGAGAAGGTCTGTATGGAGGAGTGGGCCAAAATCCCTGTTGAAGTGTGTGCAAACCTGGTCAAGACCTACAGGAAACGTATGATCTCTGTAATTGCAAACAAAGGTTTTTGTACCAAATATTAAGTTCTGCTTTTCTGATGTATCAAATACTTATGTCATGCAATAAAATGCAACTGAATTACTTAAAAATCATACAATGTGATTTTCTGGATTTTTCTTTTAGATTCTGTCTCTCACAGTTGAAGTGTACCGATGATAAAAATTACAGACCTCTACATGCTTTGTAAGTAGGAAAACCTGCAAAATCGGCAATGTATCAAATACTTGTTCTCCCCACCGTATATACACCTGTTCTGAAAGGCCCCAGAGTCTGCAACACCACCAAGCAGGCAGCACCATGAAGACCAAGGAGCTCTCCAAACAGGTCAGGGACAAAGTTGTGGAGAAGTACAGATCAGGTTTGGGTTATAAAAAAATATCCAAAACGTTGAACATTTTTTAAACATTTTTGTAATTTAGCAGACGCTCTTATCCAGAGCGACTTACACTTAGTGAGTGTATACATTTTCATACTGGCCCCCCTTGGGACTCGAACCCACAACACTGGCATTGCAAACGCCATGCTCTACCAACTGAGCTCACGGGACTATATCCCACGGAGCACCATTAAATCCATTATTAAAAAATTGAAAAAATATGGCAAACCTGCCAAGAGAGGGCCGCCCACGCCCACCAAAATTCATGGACCAGGCAAGGAGGGCATTAATCAGAGAGGCAACAAAGAGACCAAAGATAACCCTGAAGGAGCTGCAAAGCTCCACAGCGGAGATTGGAGTATCTGTCCATAGGACCACTTTAAGCCGTACACTCCACAGAGCTGGGCTTTACAGAACAGTGGCCAGAAAAAAGCCATTGCTTGAAGAAAAAAATAAGCAAACACGTTTGGTGTTCGCCAAAAGGCATGTGGGAGACTCCCCACAGTGAAGCATGGTGGTGGCAGCATCATGCTGTGGGGATGTTTTTCCATCGGCAGGGACTGGGAAACTGGTCAAAATTGAAGTAATTATGGATGGCGCTAAATACAGGGAAATTCTTGAGGGAAACCTGTTTCAGTCTTCCAGTGATTTGAGACTGGGATGGAGGTTCACCTTCCAGCAGGACAATGACCCTAAGCATACTGCTAAAGCAACACTTGAGTGGTTTAAGGGAAACATTTAAGTGTCTTGGAATGGCCTAGTCAAAGCCCAGACATCAATCCAATTGAGAATATGTGGTATGACTTAAAGATTGCTGTACACCAGCGGAACCCATCCAACTTGAAGGAGCTGGAGCAGTTTTGCCTTGAAGAATGGACAATAATCCCAATGGCTAGATGTGCCAAGCTTAAAGAGACATACCCCAAGAGACTTGCAGCTGTAATAGTTATGCACACTCAAGTTCTGTTTTTTTGTCTTATTTCTTGTTTGTTTCACAATAAAAAATGTTTTGCATCTTCAAAGTGGTAGGCATGTTGTGTAAATCAAATTATACAAACCCCCAAATAATCAATTTTAATTCCAGGTTGTAAGGAAACAAAATAGGAAAAATGCCAAGAGGGGTGAATTCTTTCGCAAGCCACTGTATACAGAAGATAGCCCTATTTGGTAAAAGATCAAGCCCATATTATAACAAGAACAGCTCAAATAAGCAAAGAGAAACGACAGTCCATCATTACTTTAAGAAAGTCAATCCGGAAAATGTCGCAAAAACCATCAAGTGCTATGATGAAACTTACTCTCATGAGGACCGCCACTGGAAAGGAAGACCCAGAGTTACCTCTGCTGCAGAGGATAAGTTAATTAGAGTTTCCAGCCTCAGAAATTGCAGCCCAAATAAATGCTTCACAGAGTTCAAGTAACAGACACATCTCAACATCAACTGTTCAGAAGAGACTGCGTGAATCAGGCCTTCATGGTCGAATTGCTGCAAAGAAACCACTACTAAAGGCCACCAATAATAAGAAGAGACTTGCTTGGGCCAAGAAACACGAGCAATGGACATTAGACCGGTGGAAATCTGTCCTTTGGTCTGATGAGTCAAAATTTGAGATTTTTGGTTCCAACCGCCGTGTATTGGTGAGACGCAGAGCAGGTGAACGGATGATCTCCGCATATGTGGTTCCCACCGTAAAGCATGGAGGAGGAGGTGTGATGGTGAGGGGGTGCTTTGCTGGTGACACTGTCTGTGATTTATTTAGAATTCAAGGCACACTTAACCAGCACGGCTACCACAGCATTCTGCAGCAATATGCCATCCCATCTGGTTTGAGGTTAGTGGGACTATCATTTGTTTTTCAACAGGACAATGACCCAACAAACCTCCAGGCAATGTAAGGGCTATTTGACCAAAAAGGAGAGTGATGGAGTGCTGCATCAGATGACCTGGCCTCCACAATCAACCGACCTCAACCAATTGAGATGGTTTGGGGTGAGTTGGACCGCAGAGTGAAGGAAAAGCAGCCAACAAGTGCTCAGCATATGTGGGAACTCCTTCAAGACTGTTGGAAAATCATTCCAGGTGAAGCTGGTTGAGAGAATGCCAAGAGAGTGCAAAGCTGTCATCAAGGCAAAGGGTGGCTACTTTGAAGAATCTAAAATATATTTAGATTTGTTTAACACTTTTTTGGTTCCTACATGATTCCATATGTGTTATTTCATAGTTTTAATGTCTTCACTATTATTCTACAATGTAGAAAATAGTAAAAATTAAGAAAAACCCTTGAATGAGTAGGTGTGTCCAAACGTTTGACTGGTACTGTATAGTTTCCCTCTTGTACTTTAACTATTTGCACATCATTACAACACTGTATATAAACATAATGACATTTGAAATGTCTTTATTCTTTTGGAAATTTGTGAGTGTAATGTTTATTGTAAAAAAAAAAAAAAAGTTTATTTCACTTTTGTTTATTATCTATTTCACTTGCTTTGGCAATGTAAACATATGTTTCCCATGCCAATAAATCACCTTAAATTGGAATTAGAGAGAGGGAGAGATAGGGAGAGAAAGAGAGGGAGAGAGAGGGAGAGGGGGAGAGAGAGAGGGGGAGAGAGAGAGAGAGAGAGAGAGAGAGAGAGAGATACAGAGAGAGCGAGAGACATACAGAGAGAGAGAGTGCTCACCAGTGGCTTGGCAAGTCTGTGTACAGGCGGTGCGTGTCAATATCTCCTTGACCTAGGCACATGCATACACACACAAACATACACACAAACACACACACAAACATACACACACAAACATACACACAAACATACACACACAAACATACACACACAAACATACACACACAAACATACACACACAAACACACAAACATACACACAGGAACAGGAACAGGAAATGAAGGCGGTGATGCCTTTACTGAAGCTGTTGTTATGTCAGTCAGTGCGTTTACATGAACTGTGATAATTCCATATTAAACTGATTATCGCAGTAGGCAGATTAAGCAATAGTCCAAATCGAAGTTAGCAAACAGCAATTATAACACCTGGTTTTCTGAGCAATCAAATATGCTTCCCAAAAATAACATGGTCGCTGTGGTAGAACGTTTATTTTGATTGGCGATTTTCTGTATTTATCAGAGTGCCATCAGGTAGCCTAAACATTATATTTATCTGACTATCCACAATAATCACGATTAACCCTATTAACCCTAACCACAATAATCAAATGATTGTGTGCATGTAACCGTACTCAGTAAGAAAGTGTTATTGAGGTGTGTGTGACTCACTATTCTGCTGCGTACGGCGTAGTCAAACAGGATGTCCTGAGACTTGGTTTCAAACCTGCAGAGGATGACACACATGGTTAGAAAGCATGAGTGAATGTGTTTGTGTGTGTGTAAGCATGTGTGTTTGTATGTGTGTGTGAGCATGTGTGTTTGTATGTGTGTGTGTGTGTGTGTGTGTGTGTGTGTGTGTGTGTGTGTAAGCATGTATGTTTGTATGTGTGTGTGTGCGTGTGTGTGTGTGTGTGTAAGCATGTGTGTGTGTGTGTGTGTGTTTGTGTGTGTCCTCACAGGTGTAGTTTTTCTCTGGAGAAGGGGTGTGAGAGGGTCTTGGTCCGGTTCTGGTGGGACTGTGTGTTGAGTGTTTCTGGCACGTCAGGTCGGAAGGGTTTGATCAGGGTTTGATACAACAATGCGATTTTCCCCGCGATGCCCTGAGGCTGCCGCAACTCATAACTCTGTTCAATCAGAGAACACAACACTCATAACTCTGTCTAATCAGAGAACACAATAGGGTTGGGCGGTATCCAGATTTTCATACTGTTTCTGTCCCATACCGATGTATACAGTATTACAAGGTATTAAAAGAGGTGCACATTTTTGGGGGGACTCACAAAACAATTTAGGCAAAACAATTTAGGCAACAGGGATCTTGATCCTGGAGGGGATCGTCTCTGCTGTAAGAAAGATCCTTGATCTCGCTCTCTAGCCACTTTGCTAGCAAGTTAGCAAACCAGATGCATATCTGGAGCCCTGAGCTGGATATCATTTATTTGACACAAATAGTTAACTTATAATTTAGTTATAAGCAGTGGTGTAGCACGCACCTCCCGCTTACGGTATGGAAAATCAAACCCTTGGTATTTCTAAATACCCTGGTATACGGTATATCGCCCAAGCCTAGAACACAACACCCATAACTCTGTCCAATCAAAGAACACAACACATGTCACATGGTCACATCAGCTCAATCACAAGATTACTCAAAAAGCTCCCAGTTGTGTGTGTTGCCGTGGTAATAGGCATACCTTTTTGACGGGCACTTTGATCTTCTGTAGCTCCGCCTCTCTGCTCAGCGTCGCCCAGGGAACATGCAGCCGGATAAATCCTATACCCTGGGACTTAGACTACACACACGCACACACGCACACACACACACACACGCACACACGCACACACGCACACACGCACACACGCACGCACACACACACACACACGCACACACGCACACACACACACACACACACACACGCACACACACACAAACCAAGGATCTGCATTTAGGTTGCGTGAGAAATGGGTTCAATTGAAACACTCTCAGGCTAGTAATGCAGATCAAGACAAGATAACAGAGGATGACATCCCAACCCATAAATCTTTGATTCTCTACACAACACGTCTTAAAGGGATGTTGAACAGAGTGAAAAGCTAAAAACAAAGCAGAAAAAATATAAATAAACTACAGCCAGGGTAAAAGGACAAATAAACTACAGCCAGGGTAAATTGACAAATAAACTACAGCCAGGGTAAATGGACAAATAAACTACAGCCAGGGTAAAAGGACAAATAAACTACAGCCAGGGTAAATGGTCAATAGACTACAGACAGGGTAAAAGGACAAATCTTGTTAGGTTGTATTTTAAGTGGAGCATCCTGTTAAAACATTCACATTCCCCTCCTAAAAATCCCCATCACATTAACACACACTTCCTAGTAGCGGATCAATCTCTAATAAGGGCCTATAACCTGGTTGTTGGCTGTTCATATCTGTCAACACTCTGATCTACAACTAAAACAGCAGCAGATTTAACACACACACACACACACACACACACACTCAGTCTGCTTTAGCTAGCATTTGGTTGCCATGGCAAATTGTCTGGGCTCAGTCCATATGCCAACAGAGTTAAAGTAAACGTCCAATGAAAACCGCTTTCTTCAAAGCTCACATTACATTTACATTTTAGTCATTTAGCAGACACTCTTATCCAGAGCAACTTACAGTTAGTGAGTGCATACATTATTATTATTTTTATTTATTTTTCATACTGGGCCCCCGTGGGAATCAAACCCACAACCCAGGCGTTGCAAACGCCATACTCTACCAGCTGAGCTACATCACTGCCGGCCATTCCCTCCCGTACCCTGGACGACGCTGGGCCAATGGTGCGCCGCCCCATGGGCCTCCCGGTCGCGGCCGTCTACGACAGAGCCTGGATTCGAACCAGGATCTCTAGTGGCACAGCTTGCACTGCGATGCAGTGCCTTAGACCACTGCGCCACTCGGGAGGCTGTCCAATCAACCCATGACCCTGACCCTCTTCTAATAGTTGTAGACCCTGACTGGCCCTCTGTAGATCCTGACTGGCCCTCTGTAGACCCTGACTGGCCCTCTGTAGATCCTGACTGGCCCTCTTCTAATAGTTGTAGATCCTGACTGGTCCTCTGTAGACCCTGACTGGCCCTCTGTAGACCCTGACTGGCCCTCTGTAGACCCTGACTGGCCCTCTTCTAATAGTTGTAGACCCTGACTGGCCCTCTGTAGACCCTGACTGGTCCTCTTCTAATAGTTGTAGACCCTGACTGGCCCTCTGTAGACCCTGACTGGCCCTCTGTAGACCCTGACTGGCCCTCTGTAGACCCTGACTGGCCCTCTGTAGATCCTGACTGGCCCTCTGTAGACCCTGACTGGCCCTCTTCTAATAGTTGTAGACTCTGACTGGCCCTCTTCTAATAGTTGTAGATCCTGACTGGTCCTCTTCTAATAGTTGTAGACCCTGACTGGCCCTCTGTAGATCCTGACTGGCCCTCTTCTAATAGTTGTAGACCCTGACTGGCCCTCTGTAGACCCTGACTGGTCCTCTTCTAATAGTTGTAGACCCTGACTGGCCCTCTGTAGACCCTGACTGGCCCTCTGTAGACCCTGACTGGCCCTCTGTAGACCCTGACTGGCCCTCTGTAGATCCTGACTGGCCCTCTGTAGACCCTGACTGGCCCTCTTCTAATAGTTGTAGACCCTGACTGGCCCTCTTCTAATAGTTGTAGATCCTGACTGGCCCTCTTCTAATAGTTGTAGATCCTGACTGGCCCTCTGTAGACCCTGACTGGCCCTCTTCTAATAGTTGTAGACCCTGACTGGCCCTCTGTAGACCCTGACTGGCCCTCTTCTAATAGTTGTAGACCCTGACTGGCCCTCTGTAGACCCTGACTGGCCCTCTTCTCATAGTTGTAGATCCTGACTGGCCCTCTGTAGATCCTGACTGGCCCTCTGTAGATCCTGACTGGCCCTCTGTAGACCCTGACTGGCCCTCTTCTAATAGTTGTAGACCCTGACTGGCCCTCTTCTAATAGTTGTAGACTCTGACTGGCCCTCTTCTAATAGTTGTAGATCCTGACTGGTCCTCTTCTAATAGTTGTAGACCCTGACTGGCCCTCTGTAGATCCTGACTGGCCCTCTTCTAATAGTTGTAGACCCTGACTGGCCCTCTGTAGACCCTGACTGGTCCTCTTCTAATAGTTGTAGACCCTGACTGGCCCTCTGTAGACCCTGACTGGCCCTCTGTAGACCCTGACTGGCCCTCTGTAGACCCTGACTGGCCCTCTGTAGATCCTGACTGGCCCTCTGTAGACCCTGACTGGCCCTCTTCTAATAGTTGTAGACCCTGACTGGCCCTCTTCTAATAGTTGTAGATCCTGACTGGCCCTCTTCTAATAGTTGTAGATCCTGACTGGCCCTCTGTAGACCCTGACTGGCCCTCTTCTAATAGTTGTAGACCCTGACTGGCCCTCTGTAGACCCTGACTGGCCCTCTTCTAATAGTTGTAGACCCTGACTGGCCCTCTGTAGACCCTGACTGGCCCTCTTCTCATAGATGTAGATCCTGACTGGCCCTCTGTAGATCCTGACTGGCCCTCTGTAGATCCTGACTGGCCCTCTGTAGACCCTGACTGGCCCTCTTCTAATAGTTGTAGACCCTGACTGGCCCTCTTCTAATAGTTGTAGATCCTGACTGGCCCTCTGTAGATCCTGACTGGCCCTCTGTAGATCCTGACTGGCCCTCTGTAGACCCTGACTGGCCCTCTTCTAATAGTTGTAGACCCTGACTGGCCCTCTTCTAATAGTTGTAGATCCTGACTGGCCCTCTTCTAATAGTTGTAGATCCTGACTGGTCCTCTGTAGACCCTGACTGGCCCTCTTCTAATAGTTGTAGACCCTGACTGGCCCTCTGTAGACCCTGACTGATCCTCTTCTAATAGTTGTAGATCCTGACTGGCCCTCTTCTAATAGTTATAGACCCTGACTGGCCCTCTGTAGACCCTGACTGGCCCTCTTCTCATAGTTGTAGACCCTGACTGGCCCTCTTCTAATAGTTATAGACCCTGACTGGCCCTCTTTAGACCCTGACTGATCCTCTGTAGACCATGACTGATCCTCTTCTAATAGTTGTAGACCCTGACTGGCCCTCTGTAGATCCTGACTGGCCCTCTGTAGACCCTGACTGGTCCTCTTCTAATAGTTGTAGACCCTGACTGGTCCTCTTCTAATAGTTATAGACCCTGACTGGCCCTCTGTAGACCCTGACTGGTCCTCTGTAGACCCTGACTGGCCCTCTTCTAATAGTTGTAGACCCTGACTGGCCCTCTGTAGATCCTGACTGGCCCTCTGTAGACCCTGACTGCTCCTCTTCTAATAGTTGTAGACCCTGACTGGCCCTCTGTAGATCCTGACTGGCCCTCTTCTAATAGTTGTAGACCCTGACTGGCCCTCTGTAGATCCTGACTGGCCCTCTTCTAATAGTTGTAGACCCTGACTGGCCCTCTGTAGACCCTGACTGGCCCTCTGTAGATCCTGACTGGCCCTCTTCTAATAGTTGTAGACCCTGACTGGCCCTCTTCTAATAGTTGTAGACCCTGACTGGTCCTCTTCTAATAGTTGTAGATCCTGACTGGCCCTCTTCTAATAGTTGTTGATCCTGACTGGCCCTCTGTAGACCCTGACTGGCCCTCCTCTAATAGTTGTAGACCCTGACTGGCCCTCTGTAGACCCTGACTGGCCCTCTTCTAATAGTTGTAGACCCTGACTGGCCCTCTGTAGACCCTGACTGGCCCTCTTCTCATAGTTGTAGATCCTGACTGGCCCTCTGTAGATCCTGACTGGCCCTCTGTAGATCCTGACTGGCCCTCTGTAGACCCTGACTGGCCCTCTTCTAATAGTTGTAGACCCTGACTGGCCCTCTTCTAATAGTTGTAGATCCTGACTGGCCCTCTGTAGATCCTGACTGGCCCTCTGTAGATCCTGACTGGCCCTCTGTAGACCCTGACTGGCCCTCTTCTAATAGTTGTAGACCCTGACTGGCCCTCTTCTAATAGTTGTAGATCCTGACTGGCCCTCTTCTAATAGTTGTAGATCCTGACTGGTCCTCTGTAGACCCTGACTGGCCCTCTTCTAATAGTTGTAGACCCTGACTGGCCCTCTGTAGACCCTGACTGATCCTCTTCTAATAGTTGTAGATCCTGACTGGCCCTCTTCTAATAGTTATAGACCCTGACTGGCCCTCTGTAGACCCTGACTGGCCCTCTTCTCATAGTTGTAGACCCTGACTGGCCCTCTTCTAATAGTTATAGACCCTGACTGGCCCTCTTTAGACCCTGACTGATCCTCTGTAGACCATGACTGATCCTCTTCTAATAGTTGTAGACCCTGACTGGCCCTCTGTAGATCCTGACTGGCCCTCTGTAGACCCTGACTGGTCCTCTTCTAATAGTTGTAGACCCTGACTGGTCCTCTTCTAATAGTTATAGACCCTGACTGGCCCTCTGTAGACCCTGACTGGTCCTCTGTAGACCCTGACTGGCCCTCTTCTAATAGTTGTAGACCCTGACTGGCCCTCTGTAGATCCTGACTGGCCCTCTGTAGACCCTGACTGCTCCTCTTCTAATAGTTGTAGACCCTGACTGGCCCTCTGTAGATCCTGACTGGCCCTCTTCTAATAGTTGTAGACCCTGACTGGCCCTCTGTAGATCCTGACTGGCCCTCTTCTAATAGTTGTAGACCCTGACTGGCCCTCTGTAGACCCTGACTGGCCCTCTGTAGATCCTGACTGGCCCTCTTCTAATAGTTGTAGACCCTGACTGGCCCTCTTCTAATAGTTGTAGACCCTGACTGGTCCTCTTCTAATAGTTGTAGATCCTGACTGGCCCTCTTCTAATAGTTGTAGACCCTGACTGGCCCTCTGTAGACCCTGACTGGCCCTCTTCTAATAGTTATAGACCCTGACTGGCCCTCTGTAGACCCTGACTGGCCCTCTTCCAATAGTTATAGATCCTGACTGGTCCTCTGTAGACCCTGACTGGCCCTCTGTAGACCCTGACTGGCCCTCTGTAGACCCTGACTGGCCCTATTCTAATAGTTGTAGACCCTGACTGGCCCTCTTCTAATAGTTGTAGACCCTGACTGGCCCTCTTCTAATAGTTGTAGACCCTGACTGGCCCTCTGTAGACCCTGACTGATCCTCTTCTAATAGTTGTAGACCCTGACTGGCCCTCTTCTAATAGTTGTAGACCCTGACTGGCCCTCTTCTAATAGTTATAGACCCTGACTGGTCCTCTGTAGACCCTGACTGGCCCTCTGTAGATCCTGACTGGCCCTCTGTAGACCCTGACTGGCCCTCTTCTAATAGTTGTAGACCCTGACTGGCCCTCTTCTGATAGTTATAGACCCTGACTGGCCCTCTTCTAATAGTTATAGACCCTGACTGGCCCTCTTCTAATAGTTATAGACCCTGACTGGCCCTCTTCTAATAGTTATAGACCCTGACTGGCCCTCTGTAGACCCTGACTGATCCTCTTCTAATAGTTGTAGACCCTGACTGGCCCTCTTCTAATAGTTATAGACCCTGACTGGTCCTCTGTAGACCCTGACTGGCCCTCTTCTAATAGTTATAGACCCTGACTGGCCCTCTGTAGACCCTGACTGGCCCTCTTCTAATAGTTATAGACCCTGACTGATCCTCTTCTAATAGTTGTAGACCCTGACTGGCCCTCTGTAGACCCTGACTGGCCCTCTTCTAATAGTTGTAGACCCTGACTGGCCCTCTTCTAATAGTTATAGACCCTGACTGGCCCTCTGTAGACCCTGACTGGCCCTCTGTAGACCCTGACTGGCCCTCTGTAGACCCTGACTGGCCCTCTTCTAATAGTTGTAGACCCTGACTGGTCCTCTTCTAATAGTTATAGACCCTGACTGGCCCTCTGTAGACCCTGACTGGCCCCCTTCTAATAGTTATAGACCCTGACTGGCCCTCTTCTAATAGTTGTAGACCCTGACTGGCCCTCTTCTAATAGTTGTAGACCCTGACTGGCCCTCTGTAGACCCTGACTGGCCCTCTGTAGACCCTGACTGGCCCTCTGTAGACCCTGACTGGCCCTCTTCTAATAGTTGTAGATCCTGACTGGTCCTCTTCTAATAGTTGTAGACCCTGACTGGCCCTCTGTAGACCCTGACTGGCCCTCTGTAGATCCTGACTGGCCCTCTGTAGATCCTGACTGGCCCTCTGTAGACCCTGACTGGCCCTCTTCTAATAGTTGTAGATCCTGACTGGCCCTCTGTAGATCCTGACTGGCCCTCTGTAGACCCTGACTGGCCCTCTTCTAATAGTTGTAGATCCTGACTGGCCCTCTTCTAATAGTTGTAGATCCTGACTGGCCCTCTGTAGACCCTGACTGGCCCTCTGTAGATCCTGACTGGCCCTCTGTAGACCCTGACTGGCCCTCTTCTAATAGTTGTAGACCCTGACTGGCCCTATTCTAATAGTTATAGACCCTGACTGGCCCTCTGTAGATCCTGACTGGCCCTCTGTAGACCCTGACTGGCCCTCTTCTAATAGTTGTAGATCCTGACTGGCCCTCTTCTAATAGTTGTAGATCCTGACTGGCCCTCTTTAGATCCTGACTGGCCCTCTGTAGACCCTGACTGGCCTTCTTCTAATAGTTGTAGACCCTGACTGGCCCTCTTCTAATAGTTGTAGATCCTGACTGGCCCTCTTCTAATAGTTGTAGATCCTGACTGGTCCTCTGTAGACCCTGACTGGCCCTCTTCTAATAGTTGTAGACCCTGACTGGCCCTCTGTAGACCCTGACTGATCCTCTTCTAATAGTTGTAGATCCTGACTGGCCCTCTTCTAATAGTTATAGACCCTGACTGGCCCTCTGTAGACCCTGACTGGCCCTCTTCTCATAGTTGTAGACCCTGACTGGCCCTCTTCTAATAGTTATAGACCCTGACTGGCCCTCTGTAGACCCTGACTGATCCTCTGTAGACCCTGACTGATCCTCTTCTAATAGTTGTAGACCCTGACTGGCCCTCTGTAGATCCTGACTGGCCCTCTGTAGACCCTGACTGGTCCTCTTCTAATAGTTGTAGATCCTGACTGGTCCTCTTCTAATAGTTATAGACCCTGACTGGCCCTCTGTAGACCCTGACTGGTCCTCTGTAGACCCTGACTGGCCCTCTTCTAATAGTTGTAGACCCTGACTGGCCCTCTGTAGATCCTGACTGGCCCTCTGTAGACCCTGACTGCTCCTCTTCTAATAGTTGTAGATCCTGACTGGCCCTCTTCTAATAGTTGTAGACCCTGACTGGCCCTCTGTAGATCCTGACTGGCCCTCGTCTAATAGTTGTAGACCCTGACTGGCCCTCTGTAGATCCTGACTGGCCCTCTTCTAATAGTTGTAGACCCTGACTGGCCCTCTGTAGACCCTGACTGGCCCTCTGTAGATCCTGACTGGCCCTCTTCTAATAGTTGTAGACCCTGACTGGCACTCTTCTAATAGTTGTAGACCCTGACTGGTCCTCTTCTAATAGTTGTAGATCCTGACTGGCCCTCTTCTAATAGTTGTAGACCCTGACTGGCCCTCTGTAGACCCTGACTGGCCCTCTTCTAATAGTTATAGACCCTGACTGGCCCTCTGTAGACCCTGACTGGCCCTCTTCTAATAGTTATAGATCCTGACTGGTCCTCTGTAGACCCTGAATGGCCCTCTGTAGACCCTGACTGGCCCTCTGTAGACCCTGACTGGCCCTCTTCTAATAGTTGTAGACCCTGACTGGCCCTCTTCTAATAGTTGTAGACCCTGACTGGCCCTCTTATAATAGTTGTAGACCCTGACTGGCCCTCTGTAGACCCTGACTGATCCTCTTCTAATAGTTGTAGACCCTGACTGGCCCTCTTCTAATAGTTGTAGACCCTGACTGGCCCTCTTCTAATAGTTATAGACCCTGACTGGTCCTCTGTAGACCCTGACTGGCCCTCTGTAGATCCTGACTGGCCCTCTGTAGACCCTGACTGGCCCTCTTCTAATAGTTGTAGACCCTGACTGGCCCTCTTCTAATAGTTATAGACCCTGACTGGCCCTCTTCTAATAGTTATAGACCCTGACTGGCCCTCTTCTAATAGTTATAGACCCTGACTGGCCCTCTTCTAATAGTTATAGACCCTGACTGGCCCTCTGTAGACCCTGACTGATCCTCTTCTAATAGTTGTAGACCCTGACTGGCCCTCTTCTAATAGTTATAGACCCTGACTGGTCCTCTGTAGACCCTGACTGGCCCTCTTCTAATAGTTATAGACCCTGACTGGCCCTCTGTAGACCCTGACTGGCCCTCTTCTAATAGTTATAGACCCTGACTGATCCTCTTCTAATAGTTGTAGACCCTGACTGGCCCTCTGTAGACCCTGACTGGCCCTCTTCTAATAGTTGTAGACCCTGACTGGCCCTCTTCTAATAGTTATAGACCCTGACTGGCCCTCTGTAGACCCTGACTGGCCCTCTGTAGACCCTGACTGGCCCTCTGTAGACCCTGACTGGCCCTCTTCTAATAGTTGTAGACCCTGACTGGTCCTCTTCTAATAGTTATAGACCCTGACTGGCCCTCTGTAGACCCTGACTGGCCCCCTTCTAATAGTTATAGACCCTGACTGGCCCTCTTCTAATAGTTGTATACCCTGACTGGCCCTCTTCTAATAGTTGTAGACCCTGACTGGCCCTCTTCTAATAGTTGTAGATCCTGACTGGCCCTCTTCTAATAGTTGTAGATCCTGACTGGTCCTCTGTAGACCCTGACTGGCCCTCTTCTAATAGTTGTAGACCCTGACTGGCCCTCTGTAGACCCTGACTGATCCTCTTCTAATAGTTGTAGATCCTGACTGGCCCTCTTCTAATAGTTATAGACCCTGACTGGCCCTCTGTAGACCCTGACTGGCCCTCTTCTCATAGTTGTAGACCCTGACTGGCCCTCTTCTAATAGTTGTAGACCCTGACTGGCCCTCTTCTAATAGTTATAGACCCTGACTGGTCCTCTGTAGACCCTGACTGGCCCTCTGTAGATCCTGACTGGCCCTCTGTAGACCCTGACTGGCCCTCTTCTAATAGTTGTAGACCCTGACTGGCCCTCTTCTAATAGTTATAGACCCTGACTGGCCCTCTTCTAATAGTTATAGACCCTGACTGGCCCTCTTCTAATAGTTATAGACTCTGACTGGCCCTCTTCTAATAGTTATAGACCCTGACTGGCCCTCTGTAGACCCTGACTGATCCTCTTCTAATAGTTGTAGACCCTGACTGGCCCTCTTCTAATAGTTATAGACCCTGACTGGTCCTCTGTAGACCCTGACTGGCCCTCTTCTAATAGTTATAGACCCTGACTGGCCCTCTGTAGACCCTGACTGGCCCTCTTCTAATAGTTATAGACCCTGACTGATCCTCTTCTAATAGTTGTAGACCCTGACTGGCCCTCTGTAGACCCTGACTGGCCCTCTTCTAATAGTTGTAGACCCTGACTGGCCCTCTTCTAATAGTTATAGACCCTGACTGGCCCTCTGTAGACCCTGACTGGCCCTCTGTAGACCCTGACTGGCCCTCTGTAGACCCTGACTGGCCCTCTTCTAATAGTTGTAGACCCTGACTGGTCCTCTTCTAATAGTTATAGACCCTGACTGGCCCTCTGTAGACCCTGACTGGCCCCCTTCTAATAGTTATAGACCCTGACTGGCCCTCTTCTAATAGTTGTAGACCCAACTGGCCCTCTTCTAATAGTTGTAGACCCTGACTGGCCCTCTGTAGACCCTGACTGGCCCTCTGTAGACCCTGACTGGCCCTCTGTAGACCCTGACTGGCCCTCTTCTAATAGTTGTAGATCCTGACTGGTCCTCTTCTAATAGTTGTAGACCCTGACTGGCCCTCTGTAGACCCTGACTGGCCCTCTGTAGATCCTGACTGGCCCTCTGTAGATCCTGACTGGCCCTCTGTAGACCCTGACTGGCCCTCTTCTAATAGTTGTAGATCCTGACTGGCCCTCTGTAGATCCTGACTGGCCCTCTGTAGACCCTGACTGGCCCTCTTCTAATAGTTGTAGATCCTGACTGGCCCTCTTCTAATAGTTGTAGATCCTGACTGGCCCTCTGTAGACCCTGACTGGCCCTCTGTAGATCCTGACTGGCCCTCTGTAGACCCTGACTGGCCCTCTTCTAATAGTTGTAGACCCTGACTGGCCCTATTCTAATAGTTATAGACCCTGACTGGCCCTCTGTAGATCCTGACTGGCCCTCTGTAGACCCTGACTGGCCCTCTTCTAATAGTTGTAGATCCTGACTGGCCCTCTTCTAATAGTTGTAGATCCTGACTGGCCCTCTGTAGATCCTGACTGGCCCTCTGTAGACCCTGACTGGCCCTCTTCTAATAGTTGTAGACCCTGACTGGCCCTCTTCTAATAGTTGTAGATCCTGACTGGCCCTCTTCTAATAGTTGTAGATCCTGACTGGTCCTCTGTAGACCCTGACTGGCCCTCTTCTAATAGTTGTAGACCCTGACTGGCCCTCTGTAGACCCTGACTGATCCTCTTCTAATAGTTGTAGATCCTGACTGGCCCTCTTCTAATAGTTATAGACCCTGACTGGCCCTCTGTAGACCCTGACTGGCCCTCTTCTCATAGTTGTAGACCCTGACTGGCCCTCTTCTAATAGTTATAGACCCTGACTGGCCCTCTGTAGACCCTGACTGATCCTCTGTAGACCCTGACTGATCCTCTTCTAATAGTTGTAGACCCTGACTGGCCCTCTGTAGATCCTGACTGGCCCTCTGTAGACCCTGACTGGTCCTCTTCTAATAGTTGTAGACCCTGACTGGTCCTCTTCTAATAGTTATAGACCCTGACTGGCCCTCTGTAGACCCTGACTGGTCCTCTGTAGACCCTGACTGGCCCTCTTCTAATAGTTGTAGACCCTGACTGGCCCTCTGTAGATCCTGACTGGCCCTCTGTAGACCCTGACTGCTCCTCTTCTAATAGTTGTAGATCCTGACTGGCCCTCTTCTAATAGTTGTAGACCCTGACTGGCCCTCTGTAGATCCTGACTGGCCCTCGTCTAATAGTTGTAGACCCTGACTGGCCCTCTGTAGATCCTGACTGGCCCTCTTCTAATAGTTGTAGACCCTGACTGGCCCTCTGTAGACCCTGACTGGCCCTCTGTAGATCCTGACTGGCCCTCTTCTAATAGTTGTAGACCCTGACTGGCACTCTTCTAATAGTTGTAGACCCTGACTGGTCCTCTTCTAATAGTTGTAGATCCTGACTGGCCCTCTTCTAATAGTTGTAGACCCTGACTGGCCCTCTGTAGACCCTGACTGGCCCTCTTCTAATAGTTATAGACCCTGACTGGCCCTCTGTAGACCCTGACTGGCCCTCTTCTAATAGTTATAGATCCTGACTGGTCCTCTGTAGACCCTGAATGGCCCTCTGTAGACCCTGACTGGCCCTCTGTAGACCCTGACTGGCCCTCTTCTAATAGTTGTAGACCCTGACTGGCCCTCTTCTAATAGTTGTAGACCCTGACTGGCCCTCTTATAATAGTTGTAGACCCTGACTGGCCCTCTGTAGACCCTGACTGATCCTCTTCTAATAGTTGTAGACCCTGACTGGCCCTCTTCTAATAGTTGTAGACCCTGACTGGCCCTCTTCTAATAGTTATAGACCCTGACTGGTCCTCTGTAGACCCTGACTGGCCCTCTGTAGATCCTGACTGGCCCTCTGTAGACCCTGACTGGCCCTCTTCTAATAGTTGTAGACCCTGACTGGCCCTCTTCTAATAGTTATAGACCCTGACTGGCCCTCTTCTAATAGTTATAGACCCTGACTGGCCCTCTTCTAATAGTTATAGACCCTGACTGGCCCTCTTCTAATAGTTATAGACCCTGACTGGCCCTCTGTAGACCCTGACTGATCCTCTTCTAATAGTTGTAGACCCTGACTGGCCCTCTTCTAATAGTTATAGACCCTGACTGGTCCTCTGTAGACCCTGACTGGCCCTCTTCTAATAGTTATAGACCCTGACTGGCCCTCTGTAGACCCTGACTGGCCCTCTTCTAATAGTTATAGACCCTGACTGATCCTCTTCTAATAGTTGTAGACCCTGACTGGCCCTCTGTAGACCCTGACTGGCCCTCTTCTAATAGTTGTAGACCCTGACTGGCCCTCTTCTAATAGTTATAGACCCTGACTGGCCCTCTGTAGACCCTGACTGGCCCTCTGTAGACCCTGACTGGCCCTCTGTAGACCCTGACTGGCCCTCTTCTAATAGTTGTAGACCCTGACTGGTCCTCTTCTAATAGTTATAGACCCTGACTGGCCCTCTGTAGACCCTGACTGGCCCCCTTCTAATAGTTATAGACCCTGACTGGCCCTCTTCTAATAGTTGTATACCCTGACTGGCCCTCTTCTAATAGTTGTAGACCCTGACTGGCCCTCTTCTAATAGTTGTAGATCCTGACTGGCCCTCTTCTAATAGTTGTAGATCCTGACTGGTCCTCTGTAGACCCTGACTGGCCCTCTTCTAATAGTTGTAGACCCTGACTGGCCCTCTGTAGACCCTGACTGATCCTCTTCTAATAGTTGTAGATCCTGACTGGCCCTCTTCTAATAGTTATAGACCCTGACTGGCCCTCTGTAGACCCTGACTGGCCCTCTTCTCATAGTTGTAGACCCTGACTGGCCCTCTTCTAATAGTTGTAGACCCTGACTGGCCCTCTTCTAATAGTTATAGACCCTGACTGGTCCTCTGTAGACCCTGACTGGCCCTCTGTAGATCCTGACTGGCCCTCTGTAGACCCTGACTGGCCCTCTTCTAATAGTTGTAGACCCTGACTGGCCCTCTTCTAATAGTTATAGACCCTGACTGGCCCTCTTCTAATAGTTATAGACCCTGACTGGCCCTCTTCTAATAGTTATAGACCCTGACTGGCCCTCTTCTAATAGTTATAGACCCTGACTGGCCCTCTGTAGACCCTGACTGATCCTCTTCTAATAGTTGTAGACCCTGACTGGCCCTCTTCTAATAGTTATAGACCCTGACTGGTCCTCTGTAGACCCTGACTGGCCCTCTTCTAATAGTTATAGACCCTGACTGGCCCTCTGTAGACCCTGACTGGCCCTCTTCTAATAGTTATAGACCCTGACTGATCCTCTTCTAATAGTTGTAGACCCTGACTGGCCCTCTGTAGACCCTGACTGGCCCTCTTCTAATAGTTGTAGACCCTGACTGGCCCTCTTCTAATAGTTATAGACCCTGACTGGCCCTCTGTAGACCCTGACTGGCCCTCTGTAGACCCTGACTGGCCCTCTGTAGACCCTGACTGGCCCTCTTCTAATAGTTGTAGACCCTGACTGGTCCTCTTCTAATAGTTATAGACCCTGACTGGCCCTCTGTAGACCCTGACTGGCCCCCTTCTAATAGTTATAGACCCTGACTGGCCCTCTTCTAATAGTTGTAGACCCTGACTGGCCCTCTTCTAATAGTTGTAGACCCTGACTGGCCCTCTGTAGACCCTGACTGGCCCTCTGTAGACCCTGACTGGCCCTCTGTAGACCCTGACTGGCCCTCTTCTAATAGTTGTAGATCCTGACTGGTCCTCTTCTAATAGTTGTAGACCCTGACTGGCCCTCTGTAGACCCTGACTGGCCCTCTGTAGATCCTGACTGGCCCTCTGTAGATCCTGACTGGCCCTCTGTAGACCCTGACTGGCCCTCTTCTAATAGTTGTAGATCCTGACTGGCCCTCTGTAGATCCTGACTGGCCCTCTGTAGACCCTGACTGGCCCTCTTCTAATAGTTGTAGATCCTGACTGGCCCTCTTCTAATAGTTGTAGATCCTGACTGGCCCTCTGTAGACCCTGACTGGCCCTCTGTAGATCCTGACTGGCCCTCTGTAGACCCTGACTGGCCCTCTTCTAATAGTTGTAGACCCTGACTGGCCCTATTCTAATAGTTATAGACCCTGACTGGCCCTCTGTAGATCCTGACTGGCCCTCTGTAGACCCTGACTGGCCCTCTTCTAATAGTTGTAGATCCTGACTGGCCCTCTTCTAATAGTTGTAGATCCTGACTGGCCCTCTGTAGATCCTGACTGGCCCTCTGTAGACCCTGACTGGCCCTCTTCTAATAGTTGTAGACCCTGACTGGCCCTCTTCTAATAGTTGTAGATCCTGACTGGCCCTCTTCTAATAGTTGTAGATCCTGACTGGTCCTCTGTAGACCCTGACTGGCCCTCTTCTAATAGTTGTAGACCCTGACTGGCCCTCTGTAGACCCTGACTGATCCTCTTCTAATAGTTGTAGATCCTGACTGGCCCTCTTCTAATAGTTATAGACCCTGACTGGCCCTCTGTAGACCCTGACTGGCCCTCTTCTCATAGTTGTAGACCCTGACTGGCCCTCTTCTAATAGTTATAGACCCTGACTGGCCCTCTGTAGACCCTGACTGATCCTCTGTAGACCCTGACTGATCCTCTTCTAATAGTTGTAGACCCTGACTGGCCCTCTGTAGATCCTGACTGGCCCTCTGTAGACCCTGACTGGTCCTCTTCTAATAGTTGTAGACCCTGACTGGTCCTCTTCTAATAGTTATAGACCCTGACTGGCCCTCTGTAGACCCTGACTGGTCCTCTGTAGACCCTGACTGGCCCTCTTCTAATAGTTGTAGACCCTGACTGGCCCTCTGTAGATCCTGACTGGCCCTCTGTAGACCCTGACTGCTCCTCTTCTAATAGTTGTAGATCCTGACTGGCCCTCTTCTAATAGTTGTAGACCCTGACTGGCCCTCTGTAGATCCTGACTGGCCCTCGTCTAATAGTTGTAGACCCTGACTGGCCCTCTGTAGATCCTGACTGGCCCTCTTCTAATAGTTGTAGACCCTGACTGGCCCTCTGTAGACCCTGACTGGCCCTCTGTAGATCCTGACTGGCCCTCTTCTAATAGTTGTAGACCCTGACTGGCACTCTTCTAATAGTTGTAGACCCTGACTGGTCCTCTTCTAATAGTTGTAGATCCTGACTGGCCCTCTTCTAATAGTTGTAGACCCTGACTGGCCCTCTTCTAATAGTTATAGACCCTGACTGGCCCTCTGTAGACCCTGACTGGCCCTCTTCTAATAGTTATAGATCCTGACTGGTCCTCTGTAGACCCTGAATGGCCCTCTGTAGACCCTGACTGGCCCTCTGTAGACCCTGACTGGCCCTCTTCTAATAGTTGTAGACCCTGACTGGCCCTCTTCTAATAGTTGTAGACCCTGACTGGCCCTCTTATAATAGTTGTAGACCCTGACTGGCCCTCTGTAGACCCTGACTGATCCTCTTCTAATAGTTGTAGACCCTGACTGGCCCTCTTCTAATAGTTGTAGACCCTGACTGGCCCTCTTCTAATAGTTATAGACCCTGACTGGTCCTCTGTAGACCCTGACTGGCCCTCTGTAGATCCTGACTGGCCCTCTGTAGACCCTGACTGGCCCTCTTCTAATAGTTGTAGACCCTGACTGGCCCTCTTCTAATAGTTATAGACCCTGACTGGCCCTCTTCTAATAGTTATAGACCCTGACTGGCCCTCTTCTAATAGTTATAGACCCTGACTGGCCCTCTTCTAATAGTTATAGACCCTGACTGGCCCTCTGTAGACCCTGACTGATCCTCTTCTAATAGTTGTAGACCCTGACTGGCCCTCTTCTAATAGTTATAGACCCTGACTGGTCCTCTGTAGACCCTGACTGGCCCTCTTCTAATAGTTATAGACCATGACTGGCCCTCTGTAGACCCTGACTGGCCCTCTTCTAATAGTTATAGACCCTGACTGATCCTCTTCTAATAGTTGTAGACCCTGACTGGCCCTCTGTAGACCCTGACTGGCCCTCTTCTAATAGTTGTAGACCCTGACTGGCCCTCTTCTAATAGTTATAGACCCTGACTGGCCCTCTGTAGACCCTGACTGGCCCTCTGTAGACCCTGACTGGCCCTCTGTAGACCCTGACTGGCCCTCTTCTAATAGTTGTAGACCCTGACTGGTCCTCTTCTAATAGTTATAGACCCTGACTGGCCCTCTGTAGACCCTGACTGGCCCCCTTCTAATAGTTATAGACCCTGACTGGCCCTCTTCTAATAGTTGTATACCCTGACTGGCCCTCTTCTAATAGTTGTAGACCCTGACTGGCCCTCTTCTAATAGTTGTAGATCCTGACTGGCCCTCTTCTAATAGTTGTAGATCCTGACTGGTCCTCTGTAGACCCTGACTGGCCCTCTTCTAATAGTTGTAGACCCTGACTGGCCCTCTGTAGACCCTGACTGATCCTCTTCTAATAGTTGTAGATCCTGACTGGCCCTCTTCTAATAGTTATAGACCCTGACTGGCCCTCTGTAGACCCTGACTGGCCCTCTTCTCATAGTTGTAGACCCTGACTGGCCCTCTTCTAATAGTTGTAGACCCTGACTGGCCCTCTTCTAATAGTTATAGACCCTGACTGGTCCTCTGTAGACCCTGACTGGCCCTCTGTAGATCCTGACTGGCCCTCTGTAGACCCTGACTGGCCCTCTTCTAATAGTTGTAGACCCTGACTGGCCCTCTTCTAATAGTTATAGACCCTGACTGGCCCTCTTCTAATAGTTATAGACCCTGACTGGCCCTCTTCTAATAGTTATAGACTCTGACTGGCCCTCTTCTAATAGTTATAGACCCTGACTGGCCCTCTGTAGACCCTGACTGATCCTCTTCTAATAGTTGTAGACCCTGACTGGCCCTCTTCTAATAGTTATAGACCCTGACTGGTCCTCTGTAGACCCTGACTGGCCCTCTTCTAATAGTTATAGACCCTGACTGGCCCTCTGTAGACCCTGACTGGCCCTCTTCTAATAGTTATAGACCCTGACTGATCCTCTTCTAATAGTTGTAGACCCTGACTGGCCCTCTGTAGACCCTGACTGGCCCTCTTCTAATAGTTGTAGACCCTGACTGGCCCTCTTCTAATAGTTATAGACCCTGACTGGCCCTCTGTAGACCCTGAATGGCCCTCTGTAGACCCTGACTGGCCCTCTGTAGACCCTGACTGGCCCTCTTCTAATAGTTATAGACCCTGACTGGTCCTCTGTAGACCCTGACTGGCCCTCTGTAGATCCTGACTGGCCCTCTGTAGACCCTGACTGGCCCTCTTCTAATAGTTGTAGACCCTGACTGGCCCTCTTCTAATAGTTATAGACCCTGACTGGCCCTCTTCTAATAGTTATAGACCCTGACTGGCCCTCTTCTAATAGTTATAGACTCTGACTGGCCCTCTTCTAATAGTTATAGACCCTGACTGGCCCTCTGTAGACCCTGACTGATCCTCTTCTAATAGTTGTAGACCCTGACTGGCCCTCTTCTAATAGTTATAGACCCTGACTGGTCCTCTGTAGACCCTGACTGGCCCTCTTCTAATAGTTATAGACCCTGACTGGCCCTCTGTAGACCCTGACTGGCCCTCTTCTAATAGTTATAGACCCTGACTGATCCTCTTCTAATAGTTGTAGACCCTGACTGGCCCTCTGTAGACCCTGACTGGCCCTCTTCTAATAGTTGTAGACCCTGACTGGCCCTCTTCTAATAGTTATAGACCCTGACTGGCCCTCTGTAGACCCTGACTGGCCCTCTGTAGACCCTGACTGGCCCTCTGTAGACCCTGACTGGCCCTCTTCTAATAGTTGTAGACCCTGACTGGTCCTCTTCTAATAGTTATAGACCCTGACTGGCCCTCTGTAGACCCTGACTGGCCCCCTTCTAATAGTTATAGACCCTGACTGGCCCTCTTCTAATAGTTGTAGACCCTGACTGGCCCTCTTCTAATAGTTGTAGACCCTGACTGGCCCTCTGTAGACCCTGACTGGCCCTCTGTAGACCCTGACTGGCCCTCTGTAGACCCTGACTGGCCCTCTTCTAATAGTTGTAGATCCTGACTGGTCCTCTTCTAATAGTTGTAGACCCTGACTGGCCCTCTGTAGACCCTGACTGGCCCTCTGTAGATCCTGACTGGCCCTCTGTAGATCCTGACTGGCCCTCTGTAGACCCTGACTGGCCCTCTTCTAATAGTTGTAGATCCTGACTGGCCCTCTGTAGACCCTGACTGGCCCTCTTCTAATAGTTGTAGATCCTGACTGGCCCTCTTCTAATAGTTGTAGATCCTGACTGGCCCTCTGTAGACCCTGACTGGCCCTCTGTAGATCCTGACTGGCCCTCTGTAGACCCTGACTGGCCCTCTTCTAATAGTTGTAGACCCTGACTGGCCCTATTCTAATAGTTATAGACCCTGACTGGCCCTCTGTAGATCCTGACTGGCCCTCTGTAGACCCTGACTGGCCCTCTTCTAATAGTTGTAGATCCTGACTGGCCCTCTTCTAATAGTTGTAGATCCTGACTGGCCCTCTGTAGATCCTGACTGGCCCTCTGTAGACCCTGACTGGCCCTCTTCTAATAGTTGTAGACCCTGACTGGCCCTCTTCTAATAGTTGTAGATCCTGACTGGCCCTCTTCTAATAGTTGTAGATCCTGACTGGTCCTCTGTAGACCCTGACTGGCCCTCTTCTAATAGTTGTAGACCCTGACTGGCCCTCTGTAGACCCTGACTGATCCTCTTCTAATAGTTGTAGATCCTGACTGGCCCTCTTCTAATAGTTATAGACCCTGACTGGCCCTCTGTAGACCCTGACTGGCCCTCTTCTCATAGTTGTAGACCCTGACTGGCCCTCTTCTAATAGTTATAGACCCTGACTGGCCCTCTGTAGACCCTGACTGATCCTCTGTAGACCCTGACTGATCCTCTTCTAATAGTTGTAGACCCTGACTGGCCCTCTGTAGATCCTGACTGGCCCTCTGTAGACCCTGACTGGTCCTCTTCTAATAGTTGTAGACCCTGACTGGTCCTCTTCTAATAGTTATAGACCCTGACTGGCCCTCTGTAGACCCTGACTGGTCCTCTGTAGACCCTGACTGGCCCTCTTCTAATAGTTGTAGACCCTGACTGGCCCTCTGTAGATCCTGACTGGCCCTCTGTAGACCCTGACTGCTCCTCTTCTAATAGTTGTAGATCCTGACTGGCCCTCTTCTAATAGTTGTAGACCCTGACTGGCCCTCTGTAGATCCTGACTGGCCCTCGTCTAATAGTTGTAGACCCTGACTGGCCCTCTGTAGATCCTGACTGGCCCTCTTCTAATAGTTGTAGACCCTGACTGGCCCTCTGTAGACCCTGACTGGCCCTCTGTAGATCCTGACTGGCCCTCTTCTAATAGTTGTAGACCCTGACTGGCACTCTTCTAATAGTTGTAGACCCTGACTGGTCCTCTTCTAATAGTTGTAGATCCTGACTGGCCCTCTTCTAATAGTTGTAGACCCTGACTGGCCCTCTGTAGACCCTGACTGGCCCTCTTCTAATAGTTATAGACCCTGACTGGCCCTCTGTAGACCCTGACTGGCCCTCTTCTAATAGTTATAGATCCTGACTGGTCCTCTGTAGACCCTGAATGGCCCTCTGTAGACCCTGACTGGCCCTCTGTAGACCCTGACTGGCCCTCTTCTAATAGTTGTAGACCCTGACTGGCCCTCTTCTAATAGTTGTAGACCCTGACTGGCCCTCTTATAATAGTTGTAGACCCTGACTGGCCCTCTGTAGACCCTGACTGATCCTCTTCTAATAGTTGTAGACCCTGACTGGCCCTCTTCTAATAGTTGTAGACCCTGACTGGACCTCTTCTAATAGTTATAGACCCTGACTGGTCCTCTGTAGACCCTGACTGGCCCTCTGTAGATCCTGACTGGCCCTCTGTAGACCCTGACTGGCCCTCTTCTAATAGTTGTAGACCCTGACTGGCCCTCTTCTAATAGTTATAGTCCCTGACTGGCCCTCTTCTAATAGTTATAGACCCTGACTGGCCCTCTTCTAATAGTTATAGACCCTGACTGGCCCTCTTCTAATAGTTATAGACCCTGACTGGCCCTCTGTAGACCCTGACTGATCCTCTTCTAATAGTTGTAGACCCTGACTGGCCCTCTTCTAATAGTTATAGACCCTGACTGGTCCTCTGTAGACCCTGACTGGCCCTCTTCTAATAGTTATAGACCCTGACTGGCCCTCTGTAGACCCTGACTGGCCCTCTTCTAATAGTTATAGACCCTGACTGATCCTCTTCTAATAGTTGTAGACCCTGACTGGCCCTCTGTAGACCCTGACTGGCCCTCTTCTAATAGTTGTAGACCCTGACTGGCCCTCTTCTAATAGTTATAGACCCTGACTGGCCCTCTGTAGACCCTGACTGGCCCTCTGTAGACCCTGACTGGCCCTCTGTAGACCCTGACTGGCCCTCTTCTAATAGTTGTAGACCCTGACTGGTCCTCTTCTAATAGTTATAGACCCTGACTGGCCCTCTGTAGACCCTGACTGGCCCCCTTCTAATAGTTATAGACCCTGACTGGCCCTCTTCTAATAGTTGTATACCCTGACTGGCCCTCTTCTAATAGTTGTAGACCCTGACTGGCCCTCTTCTAATAGTTGTAGATCCTGACTGGCCCTCTTCTAATAGTTGTAGATCCTGACTGGTCCTCTGTAGACCCTGACTGGCCCTCTTCTAATAGTTGTAGACCCTGACTGGCCCTCTGTAGACCCTGACTGATCCTCTTCTAATAGTTGTAGATCCTGACTGGCCCTCTTCTAATAGTTATAGACCCTGACTGGCCCTCTGTAGACCCTGACTGGCCCTCTTCTCATAGTTGTAGACCCTGACTGGCCCTCTTCTAATAGTTGTAGACCCTGACTGGCCCTCTTCTAATAGTTATAGACCCTGACTGGTCCTCTGTAGACCCTGACTGGCCCTCTGTAGATCCTGACTGGCCCTCTGTAGACCCTGACTGGCCCTCTTCTAATAGTTGTAGACCCTGACTGGCCCTCTTCTAATAGTTATAGACCCTGACTGGCCCTCTTCTAATAGTTATAGACCCTGACTGGCCCTCTTCTAATAGTTATAGACCCTGACTGGCCCTCTTCTAATAGTTATAGACCCTGACTGGCCCTCTGTAGACCCTGACTGATCCTCTTCTAATAGTTGTAGACCCTGACTGGCCCTCTTCTAATAGTTATAGACCCTGACTGGTCCTCTGTAGACCCTGACTGGCCCTCTTCTAATAGTTATAGACCCTGACTGGCCCTCTGTAGACCCTGACTGGCCCTCTTCTAATAGTTATAGACCCTGACTGATCCTCTTCTAATAGTTGTAGACCCTGACTGGCCCTCTGTAGACCCTGACTGGCCCTCTTCTAATAGTTGTAGACCCTGACTGGCCCTCTTCTAATAGTTATAGACCCTGACTGGCCCTCTGTAGACCCTGACTGGCCCTCTGTAGACCCTGACTGGCCCTCTGTAGACCCTGACTGGCCCTCTTCTAATAGTTGTAGACCCTGACTGGTCCTCTTCTAATAGTTATAGACCCTGACTGGCCCTCTGTAGACCCTGACTGGCCCCCTTCTAATAGTTATAGACCCTGACTGGCCCTCTTCTAATAGTTGTAGACCCTGACTGGCCCTCTTCTAATAGTTGTAGACCCTGACTGGCCCTCTGTAGACCCTGACTGGCCCTCTGTAGACCCTGACTGGCCCTCTGTAGACCCTGACTGGCCCTCTTCTAATAGTTGTAGATCCTGACTGGTCCTCTTCTAATAGTTGTAGACCCTGACTGGCCCTCTGTAGACCCTGACTGGCCCTCTGTAGATCCTGACTGGCCCTCTGTAGATCCTGACTGGCCCTCTGTAGACCCTGACTGGCCCTCTTCTAATAGTTGTAGATCCTGACTGGCCCTCTGTAGATCCTGACTGGCCCTCTGTAGACCCTGACTGGCCCTCTTCTAATAGTTGTAGATCCTGACTGGCCCTCTTCTAATAGTTGTAGATCCTGACTGGCCCTCTGTAGACCCTGACTGGCCCTCTGTAGATCCTGACTGGCCCTCTGTAGACCCTGACTGGCCCTCTTCTAATAGTTGTAGACCCTGACTGGCCCTATTCTAATAGTTATAGACCCTGACTGGCCCTCTGTAGATCCTGACTGGCCCTCTGTAGACCCTGACTGGCCCTCTTCTAATAGTTGTAGATCCTGACTGGCCCTCTTCTAATAGTTGTAGATCCTGACTGGCCCTCTGTAGATCCTGACTGGCCCTCTGTAGACCCTTACTGGCCCTCTTCTAATAGTTGTAGACCCTGACTGGCCCTCTTCTAATAGTTGTAGATCCTGACTGGCCCTCTTCTAATAGTTGTAGATCCTGACTGGTCCTCTGTAGACCCTGACTGGCCCTCTTCTAATAGTTGTAGACCCTGACTGGCCCTCTGTAGACCCTGACTGATCCTCTTCTAATAGTTGTAGATCCTGACTGGCCCTCTTCTAAGAGTTATAGACCCTGACTGGCCCTATGTAGACCCTGACTGGCCCTCTTCTCATAGTTGTAGACCCTGACTGGCCCTCTTCTAATAGTTATAGACCCTGACTGGCCCTCTGTAGACCCTGACTGATCCTCTGTAGACCCTGACTGATCGTCTTCTAATAGTTGTAGACCCTGACTGGCCCTCTGTAGATCCTGACTGGCCCTCTGTAGACCCTGACTGGTCCTCTTCTAATAGTTGTAGACCCTGACTGGTCCTCTTCTAATAGTTATAGACCCTGACTGGCCCTCTGTAGACCCTGACTGGTCCTCTGTAGACCCTGACTGGCCCTCTTCTAATAGTTGTAGACCCTGACTGGCCCTCTGTAGATCCTGACTGGCCCTCTGTAGACCCTGACTGCTCCTCTTCTAATAGTTGTAGATCCTGACTGGCCCTCTTCTAATAGTTGTAGACCCTGACTGGCCCTCTGTAGATCCTGACTGGCCCTCTTCTAATAGTTGTAGACCCTGACTGGCCCTCTGTAGATCCTGACTGGCCCTCTTCTAATAGTTGTAGACCCTGACTGGCCCTCTGTAGACCCTGACTGGCCCTCTGTAGATCCTGACTGGCCCTCTTCTAATAGTTGTAGACCCTGACTGGCACTCTTCTAATAGTTGTAGACCCTGACTGGTCCTCTTCTAATAGTTGTAGATCCTGACTGGCCCTCTTCTAATAGTTGTAGACCCTGACTGGCCCTCTGTAGACCCTGACTGGCCCTCTTCTAATAGTTATAGACCCTGACTGGCCCTCTGTAGACCCTGACTGGCCCTCTTCTAATAGTTATAGATCCTGACTGGTCCTCTGTAGACCCTGACTGGCCCTCTGTAGACCCTGACTGGCCCTCTGTAGACCCTGACTGGCCCTCTTCTAATAGTTGTAGACCCTGACTGGCCCTCTTCTAATAGTTGTAGACCCTGACTGGCCCTCTTCTAATAGTTGTAGACCCTGACTGGCCCTCTGTAGACCCTGACTGATCCTCTTCTAATAGTTGTAGACCCTGACTGGCCCTCTTCTAATAGTTGTAGACCCTGACTGGCCCTCTTCTAATAGTTATAGACCCTGACTGGTCCTCTGTAGACCCTGACTGGCCCTCTGTAGATCCTGACTGGCCCTCTGTAGACCCTGACTGGCCCTCTTCTAATAGTTGTAGACCCTGTCTGGCCCTCTTCTAATAGTTATAGACCCTGACTGGCCCTCTTCTAATAGTTATAGACCCTGACTGGCCCTCTTCTAATAGTTATAGACCCTGACTGGCCCTCTTCTAATAGTTATAGACCCTGACTGGCCCTCTGTAGACCCTGACTGATCCTCTTCTAATAGTTGTAGACCCTGACTGGCCCTCTTCTAATAGTTATAGACCCTGACTGGTCCTCTGTAGACCCTGACTGGCCCTCTTCTAATAGTTATAGACCCTGACTGGCCCTCTGTAGACCCTGACTGGCCCTCTTCTAATAGTTATAGACCCTGACTGATCCTCTTCTAATAGTTGTAGACCCTGACTGGCCCTCTGTAGACCCTGACTGGCCCTCTTCTAATAGTTGTAGACCCTGACTGGCCCTCTTCTAATAGTTATAGACCCTGACTGGCCCTCTGTAGACCCTGACTGGCCCTCTGTAGACCCTGACTGGCCCTCTGTAGACCCTGACTGGCCCTCTTCTAATAGTTGTAGACCCTGACTGGTCCTCTTCTAATAGTTATAGACCCTGACTGGCCCTCTGTAGACCCTGACTGGCCCCCTTCTAATAGTTATAGACCCTGACTGGCCCTCTTCTAATAGTTGTATACCCTGACTGGCCCTCTTCTAATAGTTGTAGACCCTGACTGGCCCTCTTCTAATAGTTGTAGATCCTGACTGGCCCTCTTCTAATAGTTGTAGATCCTGACTGGTCCTCTGTAGACCCTGACTGGCCCTCTTCTAATAGTTGTAGACCCTGACTGGCCCTCTGTAGACCCTGACTGATCCTCTTCTAATAGTTGTAGATCCTGACTGGCCCTCTTCTAATAGTTATAGACCCTGACTGGCCCTCTGTAGACCCTGACTGGCCCTCTTCTCATAGTTGTAGACCCTGACTGGCCCTCTTCTAATAGTTATAGACCCTGACTGGCCCTCTGTAGACCCTGACTGATCCTCTGTAGACCCTGACTGATCCTCTTCTAATAGTTGTAGACCCTGACTGGCCCTCTGTAGATCCTGACTGGCCCTCTGTAGACCCTGACTGGTCCTCTTCTAATAGTTGTAGACCCTGACTGGTCCTCTTCTAATAGTTATAGACCCTGACTGGCCCTCTGTAGACCCTGACTGGTCCTCTGTAGACCCTGACTGGCCCTCTTCTAATAGTTGTAGACCCTGACTGGCCCTCTGTAGATCCTGACTGGCCCTCTGTAGACCCTGACTGCTCCTCTTCTAATAGTTGTAGATCCTGACTGGCCCTCTTCTAATAGTTGTAGACCCTGACTGGCCCTCTGTAGATCCTGACTGGCCCTCTTCTAATAGTTGTAGACCCTGACTGGCCCTCTGTAGATCCTGACTGGCCCTCTTCTAATAGTTGTAGACCCTGACTGGCCCTCTGTAGACCCTGACTGGCCCTCTGTAGATCCTGACTGGCCCTCTTCTAATAGTTGTAGACCCTGACTGGCACTCTTCTAATAGTTGTAGACCCTGACTGGTCCTCTTCTAATAGTTGTAGATCCTGACTGGCCCTCTTCTAATAGTTGTAGACCCTGACTGGCCCTCTGTAGACCCTGACTGGCCCTCTTCTAATAGTTATAGACCCTGACTGGCCCTCTGTAGACCCTGACTGGCCCTCTTCTAATAGTTATAGATCCTGACTGGTCCTCTGTAGACCCTGACTGGCCCTCTGTAGACCCTGACTGGCCCTCTGTAGACCCTGACTGGCCCTCTTCTAATAGTTGTAGACCCTGACTGGCCCTCTTCTAATAGTTGTAGACCCTGACTGGCCCTCTTCTAATAGTTGTAGACCCTGACTGGCCCTCTGTAGACCCTGACTGATCCTCTTCTAATAGTTGTAGACCCTGACTGGCCCTCTTCTAATAGTTGTAGACCCTGACTGGCCCTCTTCTAATAGTTATAGACCCTGACTGGTCCTCTGTAGACCCTGACTGGCCCTCTGTAGATCCTGACTGGCCCTCTGTAGACCCTGACTGGCCCTCTTCTAATAGTTGTAGACCCTGACTGGCCCTCTTCTAATAGTTATAGACCCTGACTGGCCCTCTTCTAATAGTTATAGACCCTGACTGGCCCTCTTCTAATAGTTATAGACCCTGACTGGCCCTCTTCTAATAGTTATAGACCCTGACTGGCCCTCTGTAGACCCTGACTGATCCTCTTCTAATAGTTGTAGACCCTGACTGGCCCTCTTCTAATAGTTATAGACCCTGACTGGTCCTCTGTAGACCCTGACTGGCCCTCTTCTAATAGTTATAGACCCTGACTGGCCCTCTGTAGACCCTGACTGGCCCTCTTCTAATAGTTATAGACCCTGACTGATCCTCTTCTAATAGTTGTAGACCCTGACTGGCCCTCTGTAGACCCTGACTGGCCCTCTTCTAATAGTTGTAGACCCTGACTGGCCCTCTTCTAATAGTTATAGACCCTGACTGGCCCTCTGTAGACCCTGACTGGCCCTCTGTAGACCCTGACTGGCCCTCTTCTAATAGTTGTAGACCCTGACTGGTCCTCTTCTAATAGTTATAGACCCTGACTGGCCCTCTGTAGACCCTGACTGGCCCCCTTCTAATAGTTATAGACCCTGACTGGCCCTCTTCTAATAGTTGTATACCCTGACTGGCCCTCTTCTAATAGTTGTAGACCCTGACTGGCCCTCTGTAGACCCTGACTGGCCCTCTGTAGACCCTGACTGGCCCTCTGTAGACCCTGACTGGCCCTCTTCTAATAGTTGTAGATCCTGACTGGTCCTCTTCTAATAGTTATAGACCCTGACTGGCCCTCTGTAGACCCTGACTGGCCCTCTGTAGATCCTGACTGGCCCTCTGTAGATCCTGACTGGCCCTCTGTAGACCCTGACTGGCCCTCTTCTAATAGTTGTAGATCCTGACTGGCCCTCTGTAGATCCTGACTGGCCCTCTGTAGACCCTGACTGGCCCTCTTCTAATAGTTGTAGATCCTGACTGGCCCTCTTCTAATAGTTGTAGATCCTGACTGGCCCTCTGTAGACCTTGACTGGCCCTCTTCTAATAGTTGTAGACCCTGACTGGCCCTCTTCTAATAGTTATAGACCCTGACTGGCCCTCTGTAGATCCTGACTGGCCCTCTGTAGACCCTGACTGGCCCTCTTCTAATAGTTGTAGATCCTGACTGGCCCTCTTCTAATAGTTGTAGATCCTGACTGGCCCTCTGTAGACCCTGACTGGCCCTCTGTAGATCCTGACTGGCCCTCTGTAGACCCTGACTGGCCCTCTTCTAATAGTTGTAGACCCTGACTGGCCCTCTGTAGACCCTGACTGGCCCTCTTCTAATAGTTGTAGATCCTGACTGGCCCTCTTCTAATAGTTGTAGACCCTGACTGGCCCTCTGTAGACCCTGACTGGCCCTCTTCTCATAGTTGTAGATCCTGACTGGCCCTCTGTAGATCCTGACTGGCCCTCTGTAGATCCTGACTGGCCCTCTGTAGACCCTGACTGGCCCTCTTCTAATAGTTGTAGACCCTGACTGGCCCTCTTCTAATAGTTGTAGATCCTGACTGGCCCTCTGTAGATCCTGACTGGCCCTCTGTAGATCCTGACTGGCCCTCTGTAGATCCTGACTGGCCCTCTGTAGATCCTGACTGGCCCTCTGTAGACCCTGACTGGCCCTCTTCTAATAGTTGTAGACCCTGACTGGCCCTCTTCTAATAGTTGTAGATCCTGACTGGCCCTCTGTAGACCCTGACTGGCCCTCTGTAGACCCTGACTGGCCCTCTTCTAATAGTTGTAGACCCTGACTGGCCCTCTTCTAATAGTTGTAGATCCTGACTGGCCCTCTGTAGACCCTGACTGGTCCTCTTCTAATAGTTATAGATCCTGACTGGCCCTCTGTAGACCCTGACTGGCCCTCTTCTAATAGTTGTAGACCCTGACTGGCCCTCTTCTAATAGTTGTAGATCCTGACTGGCCCTCTGTAGACCCTGACTGGTCCTCTTCTAATAGTTATAGACCCTGACTGGCCCTCTGTAGACCCTGACTGGCCCCCTTCTAATAGTTGTAGACCCTGACTGGCCCTCTTCTAATAGTTGTAGACCCTGACTGCCTGATAAAACCTAGCTGACTAGTAGCTGACTAATAGCTGAAAACATCCTAGCTGATAGAACCTAGCTGAGTATTAGCTGACTGGTAGTTGATACTGGTTAGCTACTACTCTGCTAGTTTGTATCAGCTACCAGTCAGCTATTACTCATCTAGTTTGTTTCAGCTACTAGTCAGCTATTTGTCAGCTTTGTTGTGTCATCCACTAGTCAGGAAGGTTGTATAAGCTACTGGTTAGATACTGGTCAGCTACTACTCTGCTAGGTTGTATCTAACCAGTAGCTGATACAACCTACCTGACTAGTGGATGACACAACATACCTGACAAGTAGCTGACTAGTACCTGACTAGTAGCTGATACAACTTAACTGACCAGTAGCTGATACAACCTAAGTGACTAGTAGCTGAATCAACCTAGCTGACTAGTAGCTGATACAACCTAGCTGACTAGTAGCTGATACAACCTAGCTGTCTAGTAGCTGATACACCCTAGCTGTCTAGTAGCTGATACAACCTAGCTGACTAGTAGCTGATACAACCTAGCTGACTAGTAGCTGATACAACCTAGCTGACTAGTAGCTGATGCAACCTAGCTGACTAGTAGCTGATGCAACCTAGCTGACTAGTAGCTGATGCAACCTAGCTGACTAGTAGCTGAATCAATCTAGCTGACTAGTAGCTGATACAACCTAGCTGACTAGTAACTGATACAAACTAGCTGACTAGTAGCTGATACAACCAAGCTGACTAGTAGCTGATACAAACTAGCTGACTAGTAACTGATACAAACTAGCTGAATAGTAGCTGATACAACCTAGCTGACTAGTAGCTGATACAACCAAGCTGACTAGTAACTGATACAAACTAGCTGATTAGTAGCTGATACACCCTAGCTGACTAGTAGCTGATACACCCTAGCTGACTAGTAGCTGATACAACCTAGCTGACTAGTAGCTGATACACCCTAGCTGACTAGTAGCTGATACAACCTAGCTGACTAGTAGCTGATACAACCTAGCTGACTAGTAACTGACTAGTAGCTGATACAACCTAGCTGACTAATAGCTGATACAACCTAGCTGACTAGTAGCTGACTACTAGCAGAAACAAACTAGCTGACTACAAGCTGATACAACTTTGCTGACTAGTAGTTGATACAACCCAGATGACTAGTAGCTGATACAACCTAGCTGACTAGTAGCTGATACAACCTAGCTGACTAGTAACTGATACAACCTAGCTGACTAGTAGCTGATACAACCTAGCTGACTAGTAGCTGATACAACCTAGCTGACTAGTAGCTGATACAACCTAGCTGACTAGTAGCTGATACAACCTAGCTGACTAGTAGCTGATACAACCTAGCTGACTAGTAGCTGATACAACCTTGCTGACTAGTAGCTGATGCAACCTAACTGACTAGTAGCTGATACAACCTAGCTAACTAGTAGCTGATACAACCTAGCTGACTAGTAGCTGATACAACCTAGCTGACTAGTAGCTGATACAACCAAGCTGACTAGTAACTGACTAGTAGCTGATACAACCTAGCTGACTAGTAGCTGATACAACCTAGCTGACTAGTAGCTGATACAACCTAGCTGACTAGTAGCTGATACAACCTAGCTGACTAGTAGCTGATACAAACTAGCTTTCTAGTAGCTGATACAACCTAGCTGACGAGTAGCTGATACAACCTAGCTGACTAGTAGCTGATACAACCTAGCTGACTAGTAGCTGATACAACCTAGCTGACTAGTAGCTGACGAGTAGCTGATACAACCTAGATGACTAGTAGCTGATAAAACCTAGCTGACAAGTAGCTGACTAGTAGCTGATACAACCTAGATGACTAGTAGCTGATAAAAACCTAGCTGACTAGTAGCTGACTAGTAGCTGATACAACCTAGCTGACTAGTAGCTGATACAACATAGCTGACTAGTAACTGATACAAACTAGCTGACAGGTAGCTGATACACCCTAGCTGACTAGTAGCTGATACAATCTAGCTGACTAGTAGCTGATACAACCTAGATGACTAGTAGCTGATAAAACCTAGCTGACAAGTAGCTGACTAGTAGCTGATACCACCTTGCTGACTAGTAGCTGATACAACCTAGCTGACTAGTAGCTGATACAACCTAGCTGACTAGTAGCTGATACAACCTAGCTGACGAGTAGCTGATACAACCTAGCTGACGAGTAGCTGATACAACCTAGCTGACTAGTAGCTGATACACCCTAGCTGACTAGTAGCTGACGAGTAGCTGATACAACCTAGATGACTAGTAGCTGATAAAACCTAGCTGACAAGTAGCTGACTAGTAGCTGATGCAACCTAGCTGACAAGTAGCTGATACAATCTAGCTGACTAGTAGCTGATTCAACCTAGCTGACAAGTAGCTGATACAACCTAGCTGACTAGTAGCTGACTAGTAGCTGATACAACCTAGCTGACGAGTAGCTGATTCAACCTAGCTGACTAGTAGCTGATTCAACCTAGCTGACTAGTAGCTGATTCAACCTAGCTGAATAGTAGCTGATACAACCTAGCTGACTAGTAGCTGATACAACCTAGCTGACAAGTAGCTGACTAGTAGCTGATACAACCTAGCTGACTAGTAGCTGATACAACCTAGCTGACAAGTAGCTGACTAGTAGCTGATACAACCTAGGTGAATAGTAACTGATGCAACCTAGCTGACTAGTAGCTGATACAACCTAGCTGACTAGTAACTGATGCAACCTAGCTGATACAACCTAGCTGACTAGTAGCTGATACAACCTAGCTGACTAGTAGCTGATGCAACCTAGCTGACTAGTAGCTGATACAACCTAGCTGACTAGTAGCTGATGCAACCTAGCTGACTAGTAGCTGATACTACCTAGCTGACTAGTAGCTGATACAACCTAGCTGACTAGTAACTGACTAGTAGCTGATACAACCTAGCTGACAAGTAGCTGACTAGTAGCTGATACAACCTAGCTGAATAGTAGCTGATACAACCTAGCTGACTAGTAGCTGATACAACCTAGCTGACAAGTAGCTGACTAGTAGCTGATACAACCTAGCTGACTAGTAGCTGATACAACCTAGCTGACAAGTAGCTGACTAGTAGCTGATACAACCTAGCTGAATAGTAACTGATGCAACCTAGCTGACTAGTAGCTGATACAACCTAGCTGACTAGTAACTGATGCAACCTAGCTGATACAACCTAGCTGACTAGTAGCTCATACAACCTAGCTGACTAGTAACTGATGCAACCTAGCTGATACAACCTAGCTGACTAGTAGCTCATACAACCTAGCTGACTAGTAGCTGATACAACCTAGCTGACTAGTAACTGATGCAACCTAGCTGATACAACCTAGCTGACTAGTAGCTGATACAACCTAGCTGACTAGTAGCTGATGCAACCTGGCTGACTAGTAGCTGATACAACCTAGCTGACTAGTAGCTGATGCAACCTAGCTGACTAGTAGCTGATACAACCTAGCTGACTAGTAGCTGATGCAACCTAGCTGACTAGTAGCTGATACTACCTAGCTGACTAGTAGCTGATACAACCTAGCTGACTAGTAACTGACTAGTAGCTGATACAACCTAGCTGACAAGTAGCTGACTAGTAGCTGATACAACCTAGCTGAATAGTAGCTGATACAACCTAGCTGACTAGTAGCTGATACAACCTAGCTGACAAGTAGCTGACTAGTAGCTGATACAACCTAGCTGACTAGTAGCTGATACAACCTAGCTGACAAGTAGCTGACTAGTAGCTGATACAACCTAGCTGAATAGTAACTGATGCAACCTAGCTGACTAGTAGCTGATACAACCTAGCTGACTAGTAACTGATGCAACCTAGCTGATACAACCTAGCTGACTAGTAGCTCATACAACCTAGCTGACTAGTAGCTGATGCAACCTAGCTGACTAGTAGCTGATACAACCTAGCGTACTAGTAGCTGATGCAACCTAGCTGACTAGTAGCTGATACAACCTAGCTGACTAGTAGCTGATACAACCTAGCTGACTAGTAGCTGATACAACCTAGCTGACTAGTATCTGATACAACCTAGCTTACTAGTAGCTGATGCAACCTAGCTGACTAGTAGCTGATACAACCTAGCTGACTTGTAGCTGATACAACCTAGCTTACTAGTAGCTGATACAACCTAGCTGACTAGTAGCTGATTCAACCTAGCTGACTAGTAGCTGATGCAACCTAGCTGACTAGTAGCTGATACAACCTAGCTTACTAGTAGCTGATACAACCTAGCTGACTAGTAGCTGATTCAACCTAGCTGACTAGTAGCTGATACAACCTAGCTGACTAGTAGCTGATACAACCTAGCTGACTAGTAGCTGATACAACCTAGCTGACTAGTAACTGATACAACCTAGCTGACTAGTAGCTGATGCAACCTAGCTGACTAGTAGCTGATACAACCTAGCTGACTAGTAGCTGATGCAACCTAGCTGACTAGTAGCTTATACTACCTAGCTGACTAGTAGCTGATACAACCTAGCTGACTAGTAGCTGATACAACCTAGCTGACTATTAGCTGATACAACCTAGCTGACTAGTAGCTGATACAACCTAGCTGACTAGTAGCTGACTAGTAGCTGATACAACCTAGCTGACAAGTAGCTGACTAGTAGCTGATACAACCTAGCTGACTAGTAACTGATGCAACCTAGCTGATACAACCTAGCTGACTAGTAGCTGATACAACCTAGCTGACTAGTAGCTGATACAACCTAGCTGACTAGTAGCTGATACAACCTAGCTGACTAGTAGCTGATACAACCTAGCTGACTAGTAGCTGATAAAACCTAGCTGACTAGTAGCTGATGCAACCTAGCTGACTAGTAGCTGATACTACCTAGCTGACTAGTAGCTGATACAACCTAGCTGACTAGTAGCTGATACAACCTAGCTGACTAGTAGCTGATACAACCTAGCTGACTAGTAGCTGATACAACCTAGCTGACTAGTAACTGATATAACCTAGCTGACTAGTAGCTGACTAGTAGCTGATACAAACTAGCTGATACAATCTAGCTGACAAGTAGCTGATTCAACCTAGCTGACTAGTAGCTGATTCAACCTAGCTGACTAGTAGCTGATACAACCTAGCTGACAAGTAGCTGACTAGTAGCTGATACAACCTAGCTGACTAGTAGCTGATACAACCTAGCTGACTAGTAGCTGATACAACCTAGCTGACTAGTAGCTGATACAACCTAGCTGACTAGTAGCTGATGCAACCTAACTGACTAGTAGCTGATACAACCTAGCCGACTAGTAGCTGATACAACCTAGCTGACTAGTAGCTGATACAACCTAGCTGACTAGTAGCTGATACAACCAAGCTGACTAGTAACTGACTAGTAGCTGATACAACCTAGCTGACTAGTAGCTGATACAACCTAGCTGACTAGTAGCTGATACAACCTAGCTGACTAGTAGCTGATACAAACTAGCTTTCTAGTAGCTGATACAACCTAGCTGACGAGTAGCTGATACAACCTAGCTGACTAGTAGCTGATACAACCTAGCTGACTAGTAGCTGATACAACCTAGCTGACTAGTAGCTGACGAGTAGCTGATACAACCTAGATGACTAGTAGCTGATAAAACCTAGCTGACAAGTAGCTGACTAGTAGCTGATACAACCTAGCTGACTAGTAGCTGATAAAAACCTAGCTGACTAGTAGCTGACTAGTAGCTGATACAACCTAGCTGACTAGTAGCTGATACAACATAGCTGACTAGTAACTGATACAAACTAGCTGACTAGTAGCTGATACACCCTAGCTGACTAGTAGCTGATACAATCTAGCTGACTAGTAGCTGATACAACCTAGATGACTAGTAGCTGATAAAACCTAGCTGACAAGTAGCTGACTAGTAGCTGATGCAACCTAGCTGACTAGTAGCTGATACAATCTACCTGACTAGTAGCTGATTCAACCTAGCTGACAAGTAGCTGATACAACCTAGCTGACTAGTAACTGATGCAACCTAGCTGATACAACCTAGCTGACTAGTAGCTGATACAACCTAGCTGACTAGTAGCTGATGCAACCTAGCTGACTAGTAGCTGATACAACCTAGCTGACTAGTAGCTGATGCAACCTAGCTGACTAGTAGCTGATACTACCTAGCTGACTAGTAGCTGATACAACCTAGCTGACTAGTAACTGACTAGTAGCTGATACAACCTAGCTGACAAGTAGCTGACTAGTAGCTGATACAACCTAGCTGAATAGTAGCTGATACAACCTAGCTGACTAGTAGCTGATACAACCTAGCTGACAAGTAGCTGACTAGTAGCTGATACAACCTAGCTGACTAGTAGCTGATACAACCTAGCTGACAAGTAGCTGACTAGTAGCTGATACAACCTAGCTGAATAGTAACTGATGCAACCTAGCTGACTAGTAGCTGATACAACCTAGCTGACTAGTAACTGATGCAACCTAGCTGATACAACCTAGCTGACTAGTAGCTCATACAACCTAGCTGACTAGTAACTGATGCAACCTAGCTGATACAACCTAGCTGACTAGTAGCTCATACAACCTAGCTGACTAGTAGCTGATACAACCTAGCTGACTAGTAACTGATGCAACCTAGCTGATACAACCTAGCTGACTAGTAGCTGATACAACCTAGCTGACTAGTAGCTGATGCAACCTAGCTGACTAGTAGCTGATACAACCTAGCTGACTAGTAGCTGATGCAACCTAGCTGACTAGTAGCTGATACTACCTAGCTGACTAGTAGCTGATACAACCTAGCTGACTAGTAACTGACTAGTAGCTGATACAACCTAGCTGAATAGTAGCTGATACAACCTAGCTGACTAGTAGCTGATACAACCTAGCTGACAAGTAGCTGACTAGTAGCTGATACAACCTAGCTGACAAGTAGCTGACTAGTAGCTGATACAACCTAGCTGAATAGTAGCTGATACAACCTAGCTGACTAGTAGCTGATACAACCTAGCTGACAAGTAGCTGACTAGTAGCTGATACAACCTAGCTGACTAGTAGCTGATACAACCTAGCTGACAAGTAGCTGACTAGTAGCTGATACAACCTAGCTGAATATTAACTGATGCAACCTAGCTGACTAGTAGCTGATACAACCTAGCTGACTAGTAACTGATGCAACCTAGCTGATACAACCTAGCTGACTAGTAGCTCATACAACCTAGCTGACTAGTAGCTGATGCAACCTAGCTGACTAGTAGCTGATACAACCTAGCTGACTAGTAGCTGATACAACCTAGCTGACAAGTAGCTGACTAGTAGCTGATACAACCTAGGTGAATAGTAACTGATGCAACCTAGCTGACTAGTAGCTGATACAACCTAGCTGACTAGTAACTGATGCAACCTAGCTGATACAACCTAGCTGACTAGTAGCTGATACAACCTAGCTGACTAGTAGCTGATGCAACCTAGCTGACTAGTAGCTGATACAACCTAGCTGACTAGTAGCTGATGCAACCTAGCTGACTAGTAGCTGATACTACCTAGCTGACTAGTAGCTGATACAACCTAGCTGACTAGTAACTGACTAGTAGCTGATACAACCTAGCTGACAAGTAGCTGACTAGTAGCTGATACAACCTAGCTGAATAGTAGCTGATACAACCTAGCTGACTAGTAGCTGATACAACCTAGCTGACAAGTAGCTGACTAGTAGCTGATACAACCTAGCTGACTAGTAGCTGATACAACCTAGCTGACAAGTAGCTGACTAGTAGCTGATACAACCTAGCTGAATAGTAACTGATGCAACCTAGCTGACTAGTAGCTGATACAACCTAGCTGACTAGTAACTGATGCAACCTAGCTGATACAACCTAGCTGACTAGTAGCTCATACAACCTAGCTGACTAGTAGCTGATGCAACCTAGCTGACTAGTAGCTGATACAACCTAGCGTACTAGTAGCTGATGCAACCTAGCTGACTAGTAGCTGATACAACCTAGCTGACTAGTAGCTGATACAACCTAGCTGACTAGTAGCTGATACAACCTAGCTGACTAGTATCTGATACACCCTAGCTCACTAGTAGCTGATGCAACCTAGCTGACTAGTAGCTGATACAACCTAGCTGACTTGTAGCTGATACAACCTAGCTTACTAGTAGCTGATACAACCTAGCTGACTAGTAGCTGATTCAACCTAGCTGACTAGTAGCTGATGCAACCTAGCTGACTAGTAGCTGATACAACCTAGCTTACTAGTAGCTGATACAACCTAGCTGACTAGTAGCTGATTCAACCTAGCTGACTAGTAGCTGATACAACCTAGCTGACTAGTAGCTGATACAACCTAGCTGACTAGTAGCTGATACAACCTAGCTGACTAGTAACTGATACAACCTAGCTGACTAGTAGCTGATGCAACCTAGCTGACTAGTAGCTGATACAACCTAGCTGACTAGTAGCTGATGCAACCTAGCTGACTAGTAGCTGATACTACCTAGCTGACTAGTAGCTGATACAACCTAGCTGACTAGTAGCTGATACAACCTAGCTGACTATTAGCTGATACAACCTAGCTGACTAGTAGCTGATACAACCTAGCTGACTAGTAGCTGACTAGTAGCTGATACAACCTAGCTGACAAGTAGCTGACTAGTAGCTGATACAACCTAGCTGAATAGTAACTGATGCAACCTAGCTGACTAGTAGCTGATACAACCTAGCTGACTAGTAACTGATGCAACCTAGCTGATACAACCTAGCTGACTAGTAGCTGATACAACCTAGCTGACTAGTAGCTGATACAACCTAGCTGACTAGTAGCTGATACAACCTAGCTGACTAGTAGCTGATACAACCTAGCTGACTAGTAGCTGATACAACCTAGCTGACTAGTAGCTGATGCAACCTAGCTGACTAGTAGCTGATACTACCTAGCTGACTAGTAGCTGATACAACCTAGCTGACTAGTAGCTGATACAACCTAGCTGACTAGTAGCTGATACAACCTAGCTGACTAGTAGCTGATACAACCTAGCTGACTAGTAACTGATATAACCTAGCTGACTAGTAGCTGACTAGTAGCTGATACAAACTAGCTGATACAACCTAGCTGACAAGTAGCTGATTCAACCTAGCTGACTAGTAGCTGATTCAACCTAGCTGACTAGTAGATGATACAACCTAGCTGACAAGTAGCTGACTAGTAGCTGATACAACCTAGCTGACTAGTAGCTGATACAACCTAGCTGACTAGTATCTGATACAACCTAGCGTACTAGTAGCTGATGCAACCTAGCTGACTAGTAGCTGATACAACCTAGCTGACTTGTAGCTGATACAACCTAGCTGACTAGTAGCTGATACAACCTAGCTGACTAGTAGCTGAGTCAACCTAGCTGACTAGTAGCTGATACAACCTAGCTGACTACATTTTAGCCATTTAGCAGACGCTCTTATCCAGAGAGACTTACAGTTAGTGATTACATATATATTTTTTTATACTGGCCCCCCGTGGGAAACGAACCCACAACCCTGGCGTTGCAAACGCCATGCTCTATCATCTGAGCTACAACCCTGCCGCCATTCCCTCCCCTACCCTGGACGACGCTGGGCCAATTGTGCGCCGCCCATGAGTCTCCCGGTCGCGGCCGGCTGCGACAGAGCCTAGATTCGAACCAGGATCTCTAGTGGCATAGTTAGCACTGCGATGCAGTGCCTTAGACCACTGCGTCACTCAGGAGTGCTGGACAAGCTGACTATTAAGTGACTAGGAGCTGATACAACCTAGCTGACTAGTAGCTGACTACTAGCAGATACAAACTAGCTGACTATTAACTGACTAGTAGCTGATACATCCTAGCTGACTAGGAGCTGATACAAAATAGGTGACTAATAACTGACTAGTAGCTGATACACCCAAGCAGACTAGTAACTGACTAGTAGCTGATACAATTTAGCTGACTAGTAGCTGATACAACCTAGCTGACTAGTAGCTGATACAACCTAGCTGACTAGTAGCTGATACAACCTAGCTGACTAGTAGCTGATACAACCTAGCTGACTAGTAACTGACTAGTAGCTGATACAACCAAGCTGACTAGTAACTGACTAGTAGCTGATACAACCTAGCTGACTAGTAACTGACTAGTAGCTGATACAACCAAGCTGACTAGTAACTGACTAGTAGCTGATACAACCTAGCTGATTAGTAGCTGATACAACCTAGCTGACTAGTAACTGACTAGTAGCTGATACAACCAAGCTGACTAGTAACTGACTAGTAGCTGATACAACCTAGCTGACTAGTATTTGATACAACCTAGCTGACTAGTAGCTGTTACAACCTAGCTGACTTGTAGCTGATACAACCTAGCTTACTAGTAGCTGATACAACCTAGCTGACTAGTAACTGACTAGTAGCTGATACAACCAAGCTGACTAGTAACTGACTAGTAGCTGATACAACCTAGCTGACTAGTAACTGACTAGTAGCTGATACAACCAAGCTGACTAGTAACTGACTAGTAGCTGATACAACCTAGCTGACTAGTAGCTGATACAACCTAGCTGACTAGTAAATGACTAGTAGCTGATACAACCAAGCTGACTAGTAACTGACTAGTAGCTGATACAACCTAGCTGACTAGTATTTGATACAACCTAGCTGACTAGTAGCTGACACAACCTAGCTGACTAGTAGCTGATACAACCTAGCTGACTAGTAGCTTATTCAACCTAGCTGACGAGTAGCTGATACAACCTAGCTGACGAGTAGCTGATACAACCTAGCTGACTAGTAGCAGATACAATCTAGCTGACTAGTAGCTGATACAATCTAGCTGACTAGTTGCTGATACACCCTAGCTGACTAGTAACTGACTAGTAGCTGATACAACCTAGCTGACTAGTAACTGACTAGTAGCTGATACAACCAAGCTGACTAGTAACTCACTAGTATCTGATACAACCTAGCTGACTAGTAGCTGATACACCCTAGCTGACTAGTAGCTGATACAACCTAGCTGACTAGTAGCTGATACACCCTAGCTGACTAGTAGCTGATACACCCTAGCTGACTAGTAGCTGATACAACCTAGCTGACTAGTAGCTGATACAACCTAGCTGACTAGTAGCTGATACAACCTAGCTGACTAGTAGCTGATACAATCTAGCTGACTAGTAGCTGATACAACCTAGCTGACTAGTAGCTGATACAATCTAGCTGACTAGTAGCTGATACAACCTAGCTGACTAGTAGCTGATACAACCTAGCTGACTAGTAGCTGATACAACCTAGCTGACTAGTAGCTGATACAATCTAGCTGACTAGTAGCCGATACAACCTAGCTGACTAGTAGCTGATACAATCTAGCTGACTAGTAGCTGATACAACCTAGCTGACTAGTAGCTGATACAACCTAGCTGACTAGTAGCTGATACAACCTAGCTGACTTGTAGCTGACTAGTAGCTGATACAACCAAGCTGACTATTAACTGACTAGTAGCTGATACAACCTAGCTGACTAGTAGCTGACTACTAGCAGATACAAACTAGCTGAAAACAGCAATAAACCTAGCTGACAAGTATCTGACTAGTATCTGACTAGTAGCTGACAAGTAGCTGACAAGTAGCTGACAAGTAGCTGACTAGTATCTGACTAGTATCTGACAAGTAGCTGACAAGTAGCTGACAAGTATCTGACTAGTAGCTGACTAGTAGCTGACTAGTAGCTGACTTGTAGCTGATACAACCTAGCTGACTAGTAGCTGATGCAACCTAGCTGACTAGTAGCTGACACAACCTAGTTGACTAGTAGCTGACACAACCTAGTTGACTAGTAGCTGATACAACCTAGCTGACTAGTAGCTGATACAACCTAGCTGACTAGTAGCTGACACAACCTAGCTGACTAGTAGCTGACACAACCTTGCTGACTAGTAGCTGATACAACCTAGCTGACTAGTAGCTGATGCAACCTAGCTGACTAGTAGCTGACACAACCTAGCTGACTAGTAGCTGACACAACCTAGTTGACTAGTAGCTGATACAACCTAGCTGACTAGTAGCTGATACAACCTAGCTGACAAGTAGCTGACTAGTAGCTGATGCAACCTAGCTGACTAGTAGCTGATACAACCTAGCTGACTAGTAGCTGATACAACCTAGCTGACTAGTATCTGATACAACCTAGCTGACTAGTAGCTGATGCAACCTAGCTGACTAGTAGCTGACACAACCTAGTTGACTAGTAGCTGATACAACCTAGCTGTCTAGTAACTGATACAACCTAGCTGACTAGCAGCTGATACAACCTAGCTGACTAGTAGCTGACACAACCTAGCTGACTAGTAGCTGACACAACCTAGTTGACTAGTAGCTGATACAACCTAGCTGACTAGTAACTGATACAAACTAGCTGACTAGTAGCTGATACAACCTAGCTGACAAGTAGCTTATTCAACCTAGCTGACTAGTAGCTGATACAACCTAGCTGACTAGTAGCTGATATAACCTAGCTGACAAGTAGCTGACTAGTAGCTGATGCAACCTAGCTGACTAGTAGCTGATACAACCTAGCTGATTAGTAGCTGATACAACCTAGCTGACTAGTATCTGATACAACCTAGCTTACTAGTAGCTGATGCAACCTTAGCTGACTAGTAGCTGATACAACCTAGCTGACTTGTAGCTGATACAATCTAGCTGACTAGTAGCTGATACAACCTAGCTGACTAGTAGCTGATTCAACCTAGCTGATTAGTAGCTGATACAACCTAGCTGACTACATTTTAGCCATTTAGCAGACGCTCTTATCCAGAGCGACTTCATATATATTTTTTTATACTGGCCCCCCGTGGGAATTGAACCCACAACCCTGGCGTTGCAAACGCCATGCTCTATCAACTGAGCTACATCCCTGCCGCCATTCCCTCCCCTACCCTGGACGACGCTGGGCCAATTGTGCGCCGCCCATGAGTCTCCCGGTCGCGGCCGGCTGCGACAGAGCCTAGATTCGAACCAGGATCTCTAGTGGCATAGTTAGCACTGCGATGCAGTGCCTTAGACCACTGCGCCACTCAGGAGTGCTGGACAAGCTGACTATTAAGTGACTAGGAGCTGATACAACCTAGCTGACTAGTAGCTGACTACTAGCAGATACAAACTAGCTGACTATTAACTGACTAGTAGCTGATACAACCTAGCTGACTAGGAGCTGATACAAAATAGGTGACTAATAACTGACTAGTAGCTGATACACCCAAGCAGACTAGTAACTGACTAGTAGCTGATACAATCTAGCTGACTAGTAGCTGATACAACCTAGCTGACTAGTAGCTGATACAACCTAGCTGACTAGTAGCTGATACAACCTAGCTGACTAGTAACTGACTAGTAGCTGATACAACCAAGCTGACTAGTAACTGACTAGTAGCTGATACAACCTAGCTGACTAGTAACTGATTAGTAGCTGATACAACCAAGCTGACTAGTAACTGACTAGTAGCTGATACAACCTAGCTGACTAGTAACTGACTAGTAGCTGATACAACCAAGCTGACTAGTAACTGACTAGTAGCTGATACAACCTAGCTGACTAGTATTTGATACAACCTAGCTGACTAGTAGCTGTTACAACCTAGCTGACTTGTAGCTGATACAACCTAGCTTACTAGTAGCTGATACAACCTAATAATATAATAATAATAATAATAATAATAATAATAATAATAATAATAATAATAATAATAATAATAATAATATAATAATAATAGTAATATGCCATTTAGCAGACGCTTTTATCCAAAGCGACTTACAGTCATTTGCGCAAACATTTTTACGTATGGGAGGTCCCGGGGATCGAACTGACTAGTAACTGTCTAGTAGCTGATACAACCAAGCTGACTAGTAACTGACTAGTAGCTGATACAACCTAGCTGACTAGTAACTGACTAGTAGCTGATACAACCAAGCTGACTAGTAACTGACTAGTAGCTGATACAACCTAGCTGACTAGTAGCTGATACAACCTAGCTGACTAGTAACTGACTAGTAGCTGATACAACCAAGCTGACTAGTAACTGACTAGTAGCTGATACAACCTAGCTGACTAGTATTTGATACAACCTAGCTGACTAGTAGCTGATACAACCTAGCTGACTAGTAGCTGATACAACCTAGCTGACTAGTAGCTGATTCAACCTAGCTGACGAGTAGCTGATACAACCTAGCTGACGAGTAGCTGATACAACCTAGCTGACTAGTAGCAGATACAATCTAGCTGACTAGTAGCTGATACAATCTAGCTGACTAGTTGCTGATACACCCTAGCTGACTAGTAACTGACTAGTAGCTGATACAACCTAGCTGACTAGTAACTGACTAGTAGCTGATACAACCAAGCTGACTAGTAACTGACTAGTATCTGATACAACCTAGCTGACTAGTAGCTGATACACCCTAGCTGACTAGTAGCTGATACAACCTAGCTGACTAGTAGCTGATACACCCTAGCTGACTAGTAGCTGATACACCCTAGCTGACTAGTAGCTGATACAACCTAGCTGACTAGTAGCTGATACAACCTAGCTGACTAGTAGCTGATACAACCTAGCTGACTAGTAGCTGATACAATCTAGCTGACCAGTAGCTGATACAACCTAGCTGACTAGTAGCTGATACAATCTAGCTGACAAGTAGCTGATACAACCTAGCTGACTAGTAGCTGATACAACCTAGCTGACTAGTAGCTGATACAACCTAGCTGACTAGTAGCTGATACAATCTAGCTGACTAGTAGCTGATACAACCTAGCTGACTAGTAGCTGATACAATCTAGCTGACTAGTAGCTGACACAACCTAGCTGACTAGTAGCTGATACAACCTAGCTGACTAGTAGCTGATACAACCTAGCTGACTAGTAGCTGACTAGTAGCTGATACAACCAAGCTGACTATTAACTGACTAGTAGCTGATACAACCTAGCTGACTAGTAGCTGACTACTAGCAGATACAAACTAGCTGAAAACAGCAATAAACCTAGCTGACAAGTATCTGACTAGTATCTGACTAGTATCTGACAAGTAGCTGACAAGTAGCTGACAAGTAGCTGACTAGTAGCTGATACAACCTAGCTGACTAGTAGCTGATGCAACCTAGCTGACTAGTAGCTGACACAACCTAGTTGACTAGTAGCTGACACAACCTAGTTGACTAGTAGCTGATACAACCTAGCTGACTAGTAGCTGATACAACCTAGCTGACTAGTAGCTGACACAACCTAGCTGACTAGTAGCTGACACAACCTACCTGACTAGTAGCTGATACAACCTAGCTGACTAGTAGCTGATGCAACCTAGCTGACTAGTAGCTTACACAACCTAGCTGACTAGTAGCTGACACAACCTAGTTGACTAGTAGCTGATACAACCTAGCTGACTAGTAGCTGATGCAACCTAGCTGACTAGTAGCTGACACAACCTAGCTGACTAGTAGCTGACACAACCTAGTTGACTAGTAGCTGATACAACCTAGCTGTCTAGTAACTGATACAACCTAGCTGACTAGCAGCTGATACAACCTAGCTGACTAGTAGCTGACACAACCTAGCTGACTAGTAGCTGACACAACCTAGTTGACTAGTAGCTGATACAACCTAGCTGACTAGTAACTGATACAACCTAGCTGACTAGTAGCTGATACAACCTAGCTTACTAGTAGCTGATACAACCTAGCTGACTAGTAACTGATACAAACTAGCTGAATAGTAGCTGATACAACCTAGCTGACTAGTAGCTGATACAACCTAGCTGACTAGTAGCTGATACAACCTAGCTGACTAGTAGCTGATACAACCTAGCTGACTAGTAACTGATGGAATTATGGAAAGTAACTTCTCACCATCATACGTTTAGCTAGCTAGGCAACCAGATAGCCTTCTCATGGTTGCGTAATTCAAAACAAAGCCTCATTCACATATCTTGCTAGTTATGAGGATGGAGACATTGGTTAGCATGCTAATAGCTAACAATCAGCTAGCTTTCTTAACAGTTAGCATTACTAGTGTCTGTTAGCCAAAAAAAATGAGTATCTAGCAATCAGTTAGCTACCTAAACAATCAGCAATACTACATTTACATTTACGTCATTTAGCAGACGCTCTTATCCAGAGCGGCTTACAAATTGGTGCATTCACCTTATAGCCAGTGGGATAACCACTTTACAATATGTATTTTTTATTTTTTATTGTTTTTGGGGGTGGGGTAAGGGGGGGTAGAAGGATTACTTTATCCTATCCCAGGTATTCCTTAAAGAGGTGGGGTTTCAAGTGTCTCTGGAAGTGAATACTAGAAGCTAACAATCAGCTAGCTACCTAAACAAGGCATTGCTTTTAGCTAACAATGTGTTATCCTCTGGGATTTCATTGTACTTTTAAATTGTGTTAAACTGTACTAACCATTTACCAGAAAATCAATGAATAGATGTTTTCATTTTTAAAAAGGAGCATTGGAGAGATAGCTTAACACACACATCCCTAAACCCTTGTCCAGAGTTAGATTATTATATATATATTATATATTACCTCCTTGTCCAGAGTTAGATTATTATATATATATTATTATATATTACCTCCTTGTCCAGAGTTAGATTATTATATATATATTATTATATATTACCTCCTTGTCCAGAGTTAGATTATTATATATATATTATTATATATTACCTCCTTGTCCAGAGTTAGATTATTATATATTACCTCATTGTCCAGAGTTAGATTATTATATATATTATATATTACCTCCTTGTCCAGCGTTAGATTATTATATATTACCTCCTTGTCCAGAGTTAGATTATTATATATGTATTATTATATATTACCTCCTTGTCCAGAGTTAGATTATTATATATTACCTCCTTGTCCAGAGTTAGATTATTATATATATTATATATTACCTCCTTGTCCAGAGTTAGATTACTATATATTACCTCCTTGTCCAGAGTTAGATTATTATATATATTATATATTACCTCCTTGTCCAGAGTTAGATTATTATATATATTATATATATATTACCTCCTTGTCCAGAGTTAGATTATTATATATTACCTCCTTGTCCAGAGTTAGATTATTATATATATTATATATTACCTCCTTGTCCAGAGTTAGATTATTATATATATTATATATTACCTCCTTGTCCAGAGTTAGATTATTATATATATTATATATTACCTCCTTGTCCAGAGTTAGATTATTATATATATTATATTTTACCTCCTTGTCCAGAGTAAGATTATTATATATATTATATATTACCTCCTTGTCCAGAGTTAGATTATTATATATATTATATATTACCTCCTTGTCCAGAGTTAGATTATTATATATATATTATATATTACCTCCTTGTCCAGAGTTAGATTATTATATATATATTATATATATATTACCTCCTTGTCCAGAGTTAGATTATTATATATTACCTCCTTGTCCAGAGTTAGATTATTATATATATATATATATTACCTCCTTGTCCAGAGTTAGATTATTATATATATATTATATATTACCTCCTTGTCCAGAGTTAGATTATTATATATTACCTCCTTGTCCAGAGTTAGATTATTATATATATATTATATATTACCTCCTTGTCCAGAGTTAGATTATTATATATTACCTCCTTGTCTCTCTCCAGCTGCAGACCCTGCTCCAACAGCCCAGACTCAAACTCCTCCCTCATCATAGCTTTCTCTTCCTCACTCAGGTGAGACTCCTCCCCCTCTTGCAGCCCCACCTCCAGCTCAGGCTGCGAATCACGTCTCAGCGCACTGGGCAGTGGAAGGCTCCCATTGGAGGCTTGAGAGGTGAGGGAGAGGCGATGCTGGGAGATCCTCCTCTTTTTATAGTGATAGCACAGAATATAGTCCACCTTCCTCTGGCCGTCTGCAAAGAACGTCCCTTTACCAAGCTCTATGGAGGGCTCCTGCACACACACATCCAAATGAGGTTTTCTTGGGCTAGGGTTAGGGTTAGGGGTGAGAGGGCAGTGTTTGGGTGGCAAGACAGAGTGCTGGTAGCCTGTTCCCAGATCTGGTTCTGCTCTCTTGCCAACTCCTTGTCACTAATGTCACACCAAACATGTTTGGTATGGCAATTACATAACGAGTTGTCAAGAGAGCAGAACCAGATCTGAGACCAGACTAGAGAGTAGAACCAGATCTGAGACCAGACTAGAGAGTAGAACCAGATCTGGGACCAAACTAGAGAGTAGAACCAGATCTGGGACCACACTAGACAGTAGAACCAGATCTGGGACCAGACTAGACATTAGAACCAGATCTGGGACCAGACTAGACAGTAGAACCAGATCTGGGACCACACTAGAGAGTAGAACCAGATCAGGGACCAGACTAGACAGTAGAACCAGATCTGGGACCACACTAGAGAGTAGAACCAGATCTGGGAACAGACTAGAGAGTAGAACCAGATCTGGGACCAGACTAGACAGTAGAACCAGATCTGGGACCAGACTAGACAGTAGAACCAGATCTGGGACCACACTAGAGAGTAGAACCAGATCTGGAACCAGACTAGACAGTAGAACCAGATCTGGGACCACACTAGACAGTAGAACGAGATCTGGGACCAGACTAGACAGTAGAACCAGATCTGGGACCAGACTAGACAGTAGAACCAGATCTGGGACCACACTAGAGAGTAGAACCAGATCTGGGACCAGACTAGACAGTAGAACCAGATCTGGGACCAGACTAGACAGTAGAACTAGATCTGGGACCACACTAGACAGTAGAACCAGATCTGGGACCAGACTAGAGAGTAGAACCAGATCTGGGACCAGACTAGAGAGTAGAACCAGATCTGGGACCAGACTAGACAGTAGAACCAGATCTGGGACCAGACTAGACAGTAGAATCAGATCTGGGACCACACTAGAGAGTAGAACCAGATCTTGGACCACACTAGACAGTAGAACCAGATCTGGAACCAGACTAGACAGTAGAACCAGATCTGGGACCAGACTAGACAGTAGAACCAGATCTGGGACCACACTAGAGAGTAGAACCAGGTCTGGGACCAGACTAGACAGTAGAACCAGATCTGGGACCACACTAGAACAGAACCTAAAAGATAAAATATAACAGTACACCTGTTTCAATAATAGCTGAATGATAACAGTACAGACTATGACTAAGGCTGTGTCTGAAAAAGTTATCAGCCGTCAAATCCTTGTATCCTCTGTCCTGGTTTCCTCCAATTCCTCCCTCTCGATGCGCATTTGAGGAGAGGATAGAAGGACTCTCCAATAAACCTCCACTTCTAATTAGCTTTGAGAGGGAGATGAGGAAACAAGGACAGAGGAAACAAGTAACGGTTAGTAACATCTTCAGAAAAAACAGATGGCTAGCATTTAGTAAAACATCAATGGAATCTTTCCTAACAGAAGATACATGTCAGAGGTCAAGGGTTAGAGATCAGGGACTAGAGGTTAAAGGTCAGGGGTTAAAGGTCGTACCGTGGTAGGCTGCTTCGCGCTGCCCGGGGGATTTCCGTTATCCAATCCCATCTCAGAGAGCGAGCGAGCCAAAGAGCGAAGCTTCTCAGATTGGACAGATGATGACTCACCCATCGCCGTGGCAACACGCATACGCTCCGTGCCGTTCCACGCCTCTGTCAGGGTGACACACACACACACACACACACACACACACACACACACACACACACACACACACACACACACACACACACACACACACACACACAAACAGTTGAAGGACAGCCAATATCTGAACTGTTGTTTTTGTTATCCATCCCTGTGTCTCAGTTGGGACCGGAATCCTGCTCTCTCATGCATAGAAACACATCTTTACCATTAGGCCAAGTGGAGAAACCAATGTATTTACCATTAGGCCAATTGGAAATTGCATCTTGGGAAAAGGGTGACCCTGGGTGTTTCTCAAAATGCATACTACCTTGTTTCGAGCATGCAAATTGAAGCATGGAACGGTCGGAGTATGAGTCCAATTCAAAGTAAGCGAAATGGAGCACGGAGGCTAACTTTCAGATGTGTACTTCGTTTTTATACATTTCAAAGCATGCATTGATGCAAACTCCAACTGAAATATTCCCAGGATTGTTTGCAACCACGCAAAAAACGACCAAAAATGTATTGAAAACAATGCCAGCTAGTTTTGTGCTGAAGCGAGACAACGTGAACTCAGAATGAGAAGTTGCCCATTCACATCTCATATGTTACTATAATAGTTTATCTTGATATGTTAAGGGTTAACCCTAACCCTAACCCTCTTGACATATTGAGAAACACCCAGTGATTTAGAAGTCTCGGGCAGGGCTACCTCATCCTGAGAGCATGAGTCTGACTCACCTCCGCTACACATTTACATTTACATTTACATTTTAGTCATTTAGCAGACGCTCTTATCCAGAGCGACTTACAGGAGCAATTAGGGTTAAGTGCCTTGCTCAAGGGCACATTTACGTCATTTAGCAGACGCTCTTATCCAGAGCGACTCACCAATTGGTGCGTTCACCCTATAGCCAGTGGGATAATCACTTTACAATTTTTTTTTTTTTTTGGGGGGGGGGGGGGGGGTAGAAGGATTACTTTATCCTATCCCAGGTATTCCTTAAAGAGGTGGGGTTTCAAATGTCTCCGGAAGGTGGTGAGTGACTCCGCTGTCCTGGCGTCGTGAGGGAGCTTGTTCCACCATTGGGGTGCCAGAGCAGCGAACAGTTTTGACTGGGCTGAGCGGGAACTATGCTTCCGCAGAGGAAGGGGAGCCAGCAGGCCAGAGGTGGATGAACGCAATGCCCTCGTTTGGGTGTAGGGACTGATCAGAGCCCGAAGGTACAGAGGTGCCGTTCCCCTCACTGCTCCATAGGCAAGCACCATGGTCTTGTAGCGGATGCGAGCTTCAACTGGAAGCCAGTGGAGTGTGCGGAGGAGGGGGGTGACGTGAGAGAACTTGGGAAGGTTGAACACCAGACGGGCTGCGGCATTCTGGATGAGTTGTAGGGGTTTAATGGCACAGGCAGGGAGGCCAGCCAACAGCGAGTTGCAGTAGTCCAGACGGGAGATGACAAGTGCCTGGATTAGGACCTGTGCCGCTTCCTGTGTAAGGCAGGGTCGTACTCTCCGAATGTTGTAGAGCATGAACCTGCAGGAGCGGGTCACCGCCTTGATGTTGGCGGAGAACGACAGGGTGTTGTCCAGGGTCACGCCTAGGCTCTTCGCACTCTGGGAGGAGGACACAGCGGAGTTGTCAACCGTGATGGCAGTTCTAATTATAGTTCTAATTATATCCACCAAACAGGAAACCAGCTCTAACTCTATCCACCCAACAGGAAACCATGCAATTCAGTACTCATCTCGAAAACAAAAGCAATTTAGGTCAAAAGAGTCCACACTAACAAAGGAAATAGAAGGTCTAACAGAACAGATAGATAGCAATAAAAACTGTAACATAGAGGCTCAGAATAAATTAGAGGAAAAACATAAAGAAATGGAGAAACTTATTCAAGAAAATTCAAGTGAAATATATTATAAAAATAAAGCAAACTGGATGGAATATTGGGGAAAATGCACCAAAATATTGTTTAATCTTCAACATAGAAATGCTACCAAAAAGAATGTACTGAAACTGGTTACAAATAATGGAGTCACCCATGATTCACCAAATGATATTTTGAAGGAGGAAGCAAAGTACTTTAAGCATATGTTTTAATTTCTATCGCCTCCATCTCCTCTACCTGAAGCTAATTGTAGGGATTTTTTTTCTATTGATAATGTAAAATTAACAGCCATACAGAAAGACTAATGTGAAGGTGAAATTACAGAGGAGGAACTTCTGGATGCAATTAAAGACTTTAAGTCCGGGAAAACTCCAGGGTTGGATGGCATAACAGTCGAGGTATACCAAACCTTTTTTGATATACTCAGAGGACCGTTATTAGCATGTTTTAACCACTCCTATGTAAATGGTAGATTATCAGACACTCAAGAAGAAGGTCTGATTTCATTATTAAAGAAACAGGATACAAGTGGAAAATATAAAGATCCAGTCCATTAAAAAAATTGGAGGCCCCTTACACTTCAGTTTTGTGATGCAAAAATTCTAACAAAATGTATAGCGCATATAATTAAAAAGGTATTGTCGGACTTTATTCATTCTAATCAGACAGGTTTTTTACATGGACGATACATTGGAGATAATATGGCAAGTACTGGAAACAATAGAACACTATGAAAAATCTGGGAAACCAGACCTGCTATTCATAGGGTTAGGGTTAGGGTTAGGGTTAGGGTTAGGGTTAGGGTTTGAAAAGGCATTTGATAAAGTACGACTGGAGTTTATTTAAACACACTACTGTTCAAAGTTTGAGGTCACTTAGACATTTCCTTGCTTTCGAAATAAAATGTTGTTTTTTTCCTCCATTAAAATAACATCAAATTGATCAGAAATACAGTGTAGACATTGTTAATGTTGGAAATGGCTATTGTAGCCGGAAACGGCGATTTTTAATGGAATATCTACATAGGCGTACAGAGGCCCATTATCAGCAACCATCAGTCCTGTGTTCCAATGGCACATTGTGTTTGCTAATCAAAGTTTATAATTTTAAAAGGCTAATTGAAAACCCTATTGCAATTATGTTAGCACAGCTGAAAACTGTTGTGCTGATTAAAGAAGCAATAAAACTGGCCTTCTTGAGACTAGTTGAGTATCTGGAGCATCAGCAATTGTGGGTTCGATTACAGGCTCAAAATGGCCATAAACAAATAACTTTCTTCTGAAACTCGTCAGTCTATTCTTGTTCTGAGAAACTGAAGATCTCGTACAACGCTGTGTACTACTCCCTTCACAGTACAGCTCAAACTGGCTCTAACCAGAATAGAAAGAGGAGTGGGAGGCCCCGGTGCACAACTGAGCAAGAGGACAAATACATTAGAGTGTCTAGTTTGAGAAACAGGTGCCTCACAGGTCCTCAACTTTACTTGGAGCTAACCCTGCAGATAGCACTACTGGGTGATCTGAAAAGTCATAGGCAATCGATCAATAATATAATAATACTTTTAGCAAAAATGTTTATTTTCAATTTACAATCTGTAGAAACAATGTAAAAAGAAGGGTTCAGAACTTTTGTGAAACATCACAGTACAGTTGAGAAATACATGGCAAAAAGAAATCTAATATGGATGGTGTTAAGAGATAGATGGGAGGTGTTGAATGGAGCTGAAGGATGGGACTAATAACAACTAACAACAACTAATAACAGCAAGATAACTAATGTAGGGCATGCTGTGTCCATAATGAGTATATAGGTTATAGGTTGAGAGCTTTTGTGAAGGAGCACAGTTGGAGAGATATGACATATAGAAGCAAACCGGATGGACATCATGAAAATGATCGGAGAGGTTGAGGGTAGAGGAAGTTCAGTATGTATAAGCTGTAAGTAGAGGCCTAAGCATTGTTGTTCACTAGTTTACTCCAATTAGGGAAGGGGTGGTGGGGTTGGAAAGTAATAAAGGGAAATATATATATTTTTAAAGGATATGTATATATATGTATGTATATGTATTTATATATATGTATACATATGTATTTATATATATGTGGTCCTCTGTAGCTCAGCTGGTAGAGCACGTCGCTTGTAACGCCAAGGGTAGTGGGTTCGATCCCCGGGACCACCCATACACAAAAAAGTACGCACACATGACTGTAAGTCACTTTGGATAAAAGCATCTGCTAAATGGCATATTATTGTTATGTATATATATATATATATATTTGCGAGAGAAAAAAAACATGGGGGATTGGAAGTGATGCAGACAATTACATTGATGGTTACAATCTATCTGCAATATTAAAGCTGATCTACCCCCCCCCCCCCAACCTAACCCTAACCCCCCCCCCCCCCCCCCCCCCCAACCCTAACCCTAACCCCTAAGAAAATATACAAAATAAACAGGAAAACAGCTCTAACTCACAAAGAAACCAGTTCAAAATCCAGCTGACTCTATCCACCAATCAGCCAGCTTTTAATTCTGTCCAACCAACAGGTAACCAGCTCTGACTCTAACCAACCAACAGGAAACCAGCCAGGTTTAACTCTAACCACCCAACAGGAAACCAGTTGAGCAGCTCTAATCGAATAACACCTGTGATTGCATTATGACTCTGTCAATCACCGCATTCTTATTGGCAGACTAAATAGCCTCGGTTTCTCTGTGTATATCAATGATGTCGCTCTTGCTGCTGGTGACTCTCAGATCCACCTCTACGCAGACAACACCATGTTGTATACATCTGGCCCTTCATTGGACACTGTGTTAACAAACCTCCAAATGAGCTTCAATGCCATACAACACTCCTTTCGTGGCCTCCAACTGCTCTTAAACGCTAGTAAAATTAAATGCATGCTCTTCAATCGAATGCTGCTTGCACCCGCTCGCTCGACTAGAATCACTACTCTCGGTGGGTCTGACTTAGAATATGTGGACAACTACAAATACCTAGGTGTCTGGTTAAACCGTAAACTCTCCTTCCAGACTCACATTAAGCATCTCCAATCCAAAGTTAAATCTAGAATCGGCTTCCTATTTCGCAACAAAGCCTCCTCACTCATGCTGCTAAACATGCCCTCGTAAAACTGACTATCCTACCAATCCTTGACTTCGGCGATGTCATTTACAAAATAGCTTCCAACACTCTACTCAGCAAATTGGATGTAGTCTATCACAGTGCCATCTGTTTTGTCACCAAAGCCCCATATAGAATATGCTGACTTAGAATATGTGGACAACTACAAATACCTAGGTGTCTGGTTAGACCGTAAACTTTACTTCCAGACTCACATTAAGCATATCACAGTGCCATCCGGTTTGTCACCAAAGCCCCATATACTACCCATCATTGTGACCTGTACGCTCTCGTTGGCTGGCCCTCACTACATATTCGTCGCCAAACCCACTGGCTCCAGGTCGTCTATAAATCACTTCTAGGCATCCCTGACTTAGCTTAGATCATTGGTCACCATAGCAACACCCACCTGTAGTATGCGTTCCAGCAGGTATGTCTCACTGGTCATCCCTAAAGCCAACACCTCCTTTGGCCGCCATTCCTTCCAGTTCTCTGCTGCAAATGACTGGGACGAACTGCAAAAATCTCTGAAGGTGGAGACACTTATCTCCCTCACTACATTTAAGCATCAGTTGTCAGAGCAGCTTACCGATCACTGCACCTGTACACAGCCCATCTGTAATTAGCCCACCCAACTACCTCATCCCCATATTGTTATTTACATTGTTTTTTATTTTGCTCATTTGCTCCCAGTATCTCTATTTGCAAACACACTAAATTGTAATTATTTTGCACTATGACCTTTTTATTGCCTTACCTCCATAGCTTACTACATTTGCACACACTGTATATAGATTTTCTATTGTTTTATTGACTGTACGTTTTGTTTATTCCATATGTAACTCTGTGTTGTTGTTGTTTTTAATCGCACTGCTTTGCTTTATCTTGGCCAGGTCGCAGTTGTAAATGAGAACTTGTTCTCAACTGGCCTTAAAAAACAAAACTCTATCTCTATCCACCCAACAGGAAAGCAGTTCTACATCAAACCACCCAAAAGGTAAGCAGCTCCAAGACTCTCCATCCAACAGGAACCAGCTCTAACTATATCCACCCAACAGGAAACCAGCTCTAAATCTATCCACCCAACAGGAAACAAGCTCTAACTACATCCAACCAACATGAAACCAGCTCTAACTCTATCCACCCAACAGGAAACCAGCTCTAATTCTATCCACACAACAGGAAACCAGCTCTAACTACATCCACCCAACAGGAAATCCAGCTCTAATTCTATCCACCCAACAGGAAACCAGCTCTAACTCTATCCACCCAACAGGAAACCAGCTCTAACTATATCCACCCAACAGGAAACCAGCCAGCTCTAACTATATCCACCCAACAGGAAACCAACCAGCTCTAACTATATCCACCCAACAGGAAACCAACCAGCTCTAACTATATCCATCCAACAGGAAACCAGCTCTAACTCTATCCACCGAACAGGAAACCAGCTCTAACCTTATCCACCCAACAGAAAACCAGCTCTAACTCTATTCGTCCAACAAGAAACCAGCTCTAACTATATCCAACCAACAGGAAACCAGCTCTAACTATATCAACCCAACAGGAAACCAACCAGCTCTAACTCTATTCATCCAACAGAAAACCAGCTCTAACTCTATCCACCCAACAGGAAACCAGCTCTAACTATATCCATCCAACAGGAAACCAGCCAGCTCTAACTATATCCACCCAACAGGAAACAAGCTCTAACTATATCCACCCAACAGGAAACCAGCTCTAAATCTATCCACCCAACAGGAAACCAGCTCTAAATCTATCCACCCAACAGGAAACCAGCTCTAACTATATCCACCCAACAGGAAACCAGCTCTAACTATATCCACCCAACAGGAAACCAGCTCTAAATCTATCCACCCAACAGGAAACCAGCTCTAACTATATCCACCCAACAGGAAACCAGCCAGCTCTAACTCTATCCACCCAACAGGAAACCAGCTCTAACTATATCCACCCAAAAGGAAACCAGCTTTAAATCTATCCACCCAACAGGAAACCAGCTCTAAATCTATCCACCCAACAGGAAACCAGCTCTAACTCTATCCACCCAACAGGAAACCAGCTCTAACTATATCCACCCAACAGGAAACCAGCTCTAAATCTATCCACCCAACAGGAAACCAGCTCTAAATCTATCCACCCAACAGGAAACCAGCTCTAACTATATCCACCCAACAGGAAACCAGCTCTAAATCTATCCACCCAACAGGAAACCAGATCTAAATCTATCCACCCAACAGTGAACCAGCTATAACTCTATCCACCTAACAGGAAACCAGCTCTAACTCTATTCACCCAACAGGAAACCAGCTCTAACTATATCCACCCAACAGGAAACCAGCTCTAACTCTATCAACCCAACAGGAAACCAGCTCTAACTCTATCCACCCAAAAGGACACCAGCTCTAACTATATCCACCCAAAAGGAAACCAGCTCTAACTATATCCACCCAACAGGAAACCAGCTCTAACTATATCCACCCAACAGGAAACCAGCTCTAACTATATCCACCCAACATGAAAACAGCTTTAACTCTATCCACCCAACAGGAAACCAGCTCTAAATCTATCCACCCAACAGGAAACCAGCTCTAAATCTATCCACCCAACAGGAAACCAGCTCTAAATCTATCCACCCAACAGGAAACCAGCCAGCTCTAACTCTATCCACCCAACAGGAACCAGCCAGCTCTAACTCTATCCACCCAACAGGAAACCAGCTCTAACTCTATCCACCCAACAGGAAACCAGCTCTAAATCTATCCACCCAACAGTAAACCAGCTCTAACTCTATTCACCCAACAGGAAACCAGCTCTAACTCTATTCACCCAACAGGAAACCAGCTCTAACTCTATTCACCCAACAGGAAACCAGCTCTAACTCTATCCACCCAACAGGAAACCAGCCAGCTCTAACTCTATCCACCCAACAGGAAACCAGCTCTAACTCTATCCACCCAACAGGAAACCAGCTCTAAATCTGTCCAGCCAACAGGAAACCAGCTCTAAATCTATCCACCCAACAGGAAACCAGCTCTAAATCTATCCACCCAACAGGAAACCAGCTCTAACTCTATCCACCCAACAGGAAACCAGCTCTAACTATATCCACCCAACAGGAAACCAGCTCTAAATCTATCCACCCAACAGGAAACCAGCTCTAACTATATCCACCCAACAGGAAACCAGCTCTAACTATATCCACCCAACAGGAAACAAGCTCTAACTCTATTCACCCAACAGGAAACCAGCTCTAACTCTATTCACCCAACAGGAAACCAGCTCTGACTCTATCCACCCAACTGGAAACCAGCTCTAAATCTATCCACCCAACAGGAAACCAGCTCTAAATCTATCCACCCAACAGGAAACCAGCTCAAACCTATTCACCCAACAGGAAACCAGCTCTAACCTTATCCACCCAATAGGAAACCAGCTCTAACTATATCCACCCAACAGGAAACCAGCTCTAACTATATCCACCCAACAGGAAACCAGCTCTAACTCTATCCACCCAACAGGAAACCAGCTCTAACTCTATCCACCCAACAGGAAAACAGCTCTAAATCTATCCACCCAACAGGAAACCAGCTCTAAATATATCCACCCAACAGGAAACCAGCTCTAAATCTATCCACCCAACAGGAAACCAGCTCTAAATCTATCCACCCAACAGGAAACCAGCTCTAAATATATCCACCCAACAGGAAACCAGCTCTAACTCTATCCACCCAACAGGAAACCAGCTCTAAATCTATCCACCCAACAGGAAACCAGCTCTAAATCTATCCAACCAACAGGAAACCAGCTCTAAATATATCCACCCAACAGGAAACCAGCTCTAAATCTATCCACCCAACAGGAAACCAGCTCTAACTCTATCCACCCAACAGGAAACCAGCTCTAACTCTATCCACCCAACAGGAAACCAGCTCTAACTATATCCACCCAACAGGAAACCAGCTCTAACTATATCCACCCAACAGGAAACCAGCTCTAACTATATCCACCCAACAGGAAACCAACCAGCTCTAACTCTATCCACCCAACAGGAAACCAGCTCTAACTCTATCCACCCAACAGGAAACCAGCTCTAACTATATCCACCCAATAGAAAACCAGCTCTAAATCTATCCACCCAACAGGAAACCAGCTCTAACTCTATTCACCCAACAGGAAACCAGCTCTAACTCTATTCACCCAACAGGAAACCAGCTCTAACTCTATCCACCCAACAGGAAACTAGCTCTAACTATATCCACCCAACAGGAAACCAGCTCTAACTATATCCACCCAACAGGAAACCAACCAGCTCTAACTCTATTCACCCAACAGGAAACCAGCTCTAACTCTATCCACCCAACAGGAAACCAACCAGCTCTAACTAAATCCACCCAACAGGAAACCAGCTCTAACTATATCCACCCAACAGGAAACCAACCAGCTCTAACTAAATCCACCCAACAGGAAACCAGCTCTAACTATATCCACCCAACAGGAAACCAGCTTTAACTCTATCCACCCAACAGGAAACCAGCTCTAAATCTATCCACCCAACATGAAACCAGCTCTAAATCTATCCACCCAACAGGAAACCAGCTCTAAATATATCCACCCAACAGGAAACCAGCTCTAACTATATCCACCCAACAGGAAACCAGCTCTAAATCTATCCACCCAACAGGAAACCAGCTCTAAATCTATCCACCCAACAGGAAACCAGCTCTAACTCTATCCACCCAACAGGAAACCAGCTCTAAATCTGTCCACCCAACAGGAAACCAGCTCTAAATCTATCCACCCAACAGGAAACCAGCTCTAAATCTATCCACCCAACAGGAAACCAGCTCTAAATCTATTCACCTAACAGGAAACCAGCTCTAACTATATCCACCCAACAGGAAACCAGCTCTAACTATATCCACCCAACAGGAAACCAGCTCTAACTATATCCACCCAACAGGAAACCAGCTCTAAATCTATCCACCCAAGAGGAAACCAGCTCTAACTCTATTCACCCAACAGGAAACCAGCTCTGACTCTATCCACCCAACTGGAAACCAGCTCTAACTATATCCACCCAATAGGAAACCAGCTCTAACTATATCCACCCAACAGGAAACCAGCTCTAACTATATCCACCCAACAGGAAACCAGCTCTAACTCTATCCACCCAACAGGAAAACAGCTCTAAATCTATCCACCCAACAGGAAACCAGCTCTAAATATATCCACCCAACTGGAAACCAGCTCTAAATCTATCCACCCAACAGGAAACCAGCTCTAAATCTATCCACCCAACAGGAAACCAGCTCTAAATCTATCCACCCATCAGGAAACCAGCTCTAACTTTATCCACCCAACAGGAAACCAGCTCTAAATCTGTCCACCCAACAGGAAACCAGCTCTAAATCTATCCACCCAACAGGAAACCAGCTCTAAATCTATCCACCCAACAGGAAACCAGCTCTAAATCTATCCACCCAACAGGAAACCAGCTCTAACTATATCCACCCAACAGGAAACCAGCTCTAACTATATCCAACCAACAGGAAACCAGCTCTAACTATATCCACCCAACAGGAAACCAGCTCTAAATATATCCACCCAACAGGAAACCAGCTCTAAATCTATCCACCCAACAGGAAACCAGCTCTAACTCTATTCACCCAACATGAAACCAGCTCTAACTCTATCCACCCAACAGGAAACCAGCTCTAATTATATCCACCCAACAGGAAACCAGCTCTAACTCTATTCACCCAACATGAAACCAGCTCTAACTCTATCCACCCAACAGGAAACCAGCTCTAACTATATCCACCCAACAGGAAACCAGCTCTAACTATATCCACCCAACAGGAAACCAGCTCTAACTATATCCACCCAACAGGAAACCAGCTCTAAATCTATCCACCCAACAGGAAACCAGCTCTAACTCTATTCACCCAACATGAAACCAGCTCTAACTCTAGCCACCCAACAGGAAACCAGCTCTAATTCTATCCACACAACAGGAAACCAGCTCTAACTACATCCACCCAACAGGAAATCCAGCTCTAATTCTATCCACCCAACAGGAAACCAGCTCTAACTCTATCCACCCAACAGGAAACCAGCTCTAACTATATCCACCCAACAGGAAACCAGCCAGCTCTAACTATATCCACCCAACAGGAAACCAACCAGCTCTAACTATATCCACCCAACAGGAAACCAACCAGCTCTAACTATATCCATCCAACAGGAAACCAGCTCTAACTCTATCCACCGAACAGGAAACCAGCTCTAACTCTATCCACCCAACAGAAAACCAGCTCTAACTCTATTCGTCCAACAAGAAACCAGCTCTAACTATATCAAACCAACAGGAAACCAGCTCTAACTATATCAACCCAACAGGAAACCAACCAGCTCTAACTCTATTCATCCAACAGAAAACCAGCTCTAACTCTATCCACCCAACAGGAAACCAGCTCTAACTATATCCATCCAACAGGAAACCAGCCAGCTCTAACTATATCCACCCAACAGGAAACAAGCTCTAAATCTATCCACTCAACAGGAAACCAGCTCTAAATCTATCCACCCAACAGGAAACAAGCTCTAACTATATCCACCCAACAGGAAACCAGCTCTAACTATATCCACCCAACAGGAAACCAGCTCTAAATCTATCCACCCAACAGGAAACCAGCTCTAACTATATCCACCCAACAGGAAACCAGCCAGCTCTAACTCTATCCACCCAACAGGAAACCAGCTCTAACTATATCCACCCAAAAGGAAACCAGCTCTAAATCTATCCACCCAATAGAAAACCAGCTCTAACTCTTTTCACCCAACAGGAAACCAGCTCTAAATCTATCCACCCAACAGGAAACCAGCTCTAAATCTATCCACCCAACAGGAAACCAGCTCTAAATCTATCCACCCAACAGGAAACCAGCTCTAAATCTATCCACCCAACAGGAAACCAGCTCTAACTCTATCCACCCAACAGGAAACCAGCTCTAACTCTATCCACCCATCAGGAAACCAGCTCTAACTCTATCCACCCAACAGGAAACCAGCTCTAAATCTATCCACCCAACAGGAAACCAGCTCTAAATCTATCCACCCAACAGGAAACCAGCTCTAAATCTATCCACCCAACAGGAAACCAGCTCTAAATCTATCCACCCAACAGGAAACCAGCTCTAACTTTATCCACCCAACAGGAAACCAGCTCTAAATCTGTCCACCCAACAGGAAACCAGCTCTAAATCTATCCACCCAACAGGAAACCAGCTCTAAATCTATCCACCCAACAGGAAACCAGCTCTAAATCTATCCACCCAACAGGAAACCAGCTCTAACTATATCCACCCAACAGGAAACCAGCTCTAACTATATCCAACCAACAGGAAACCAGCTCTAACTATATCCACCCAACAGGAAACCAGCTCTAAATCTATCCACCCAACAGGAAACCAGCTCTAAATCTATCCACCCAACAGGAAACCAGCTCTAACTCTATTCACCCAACATGAAACCAGCTCTAACTCTATCCACCCAACAGGAAACCAGCTCTAATTCTATCCACCCAACAGGAAACCAGCTCTAACTCTATTCACCCAACATGAAACCAGCTCTAACTCTATCCACCCAACAGGAAACCAGCTTTAACTATATCCACCCAACAGGAAACCAGCTCTAACTATATCCACCCAACAGGAAACCAGCTCTAAATCTATCCACCCAACAGGAAACCAGCTCTAACTCTATTCACCCAACATGAAACCAGCTCTAACTCTATCCACCCAACAGGAAACCAGCTCTAATTCTATCCACACAACAGGAAACCAGCTCTAACTACATCCACCCAACAGGAAATCCAGCTCTAATTCTATCCACCCAACAGGAAACCAGCTCTAACTCTATCCACCCAACAGGAAACCAGCTCTAACTATATCCACCCAACAGGAAACCAGCCAGCTCTAACTATATCCACCCAACAGGAAACCAACCAGCTCTAACTATATCCACCCAACAGGAAACCAGCTCTAACTCTATTCGTCCAACAAGAAACCAGCTCTAACTATATCAAACCAACAGGAAACCAGCTCTAACTATATCAACCCAACAGGAAACCAACCAGCTCTAACTCTATTCATCCAACAGAAAACCAGCTCTAACTCTATCCACCCAACAGGAAACCAGCTCTAACTATATCCATCCAACAGGAAACCAGCCAGCTCTAACTATATCCACCCAACAGGAAACAAGCTCTAAATCTATCCACTCAACAGGAAACCAGCTCTAAATCTATCCACCCAACAGGAAACAAGCTCTAACTATATCCACCCAACAGGAAACCAGCTCTAACTATATCCACCCAACAGGAAACCAGCTCTAAATCTATCCACCCAACAGGAAACCAGCTCTAACTATATCCACCCAACAGGAAACCAGCCAGCTCTAACTCTATCCACCCAACAGGAAACCAGCTCTAACTATATCCACCCAAAAGGAAACCAGCTCTAAATCTATCCACCCAATAGAAAACCAGCTCTAACTCTTTTCACCCAACAGGAAACCAGCTCTAAATCTATCCACCCAACAGGAAACCAGCTCTAAATCTATCCACCCAACAGGAAACCAGCTCTAAATCTATCCACCCAACAGGAAACCAGCTCTAAATCTATCCACCCAACAGGAAACCAGCTCTAACTCTATCCACCCAACAGGAAACCAGCTCTAACTCTATCCACCCATCAGGAAACCAGCTCTAACTCTATCCACCCAACAGGAAACCAGCTCTAAATCTATCCACCCAACAGGAAACCAGCTCTAAATCTATCCACCCAACAGGAAACCAGCTCTAAATCTATCCACCCAACAGGAAACCAGCTCTAAATCTATCCACCCAACAGGAAACCAGCTCTAACTTTATCCACCCAACAGGAAACCAGCTCTAAATCTGTCCACCCAACAGGAAACCAGCTCTAAATCTATCCACCCAACAGGAAACCAGCTCTAAATCTATCCACCCAACAGGAAACCAGCTCTAAATCTATCCACCCAACAGGAAACCAGCTCTAACTATATCCACCCAACAGGAAACCAGCTCTAACTATATCCAACCAACAGGAAACCCCAGCTCTAACTATATCCACCCAACAGGAAACCAGCTCTAAATCTATCCACCCAACAGGAAACCAGCTCTAAATCTATCCACCCAACAGGAAACCAGCTCTAACTCTATTCACCCAACATGAAACCAGCTCTAACTCTATCCACCCAACAGGAAACCAGCTCTAATTATATCCACCCAACAGGAAACCAGCTCTAACTCTATTCACCCAACATGAAACCAGCTCTAACTCTATCCACCCAACAGGAAACCAGCTTTAACTATATCCACCCAACAGGAAACCAGCTCTAACTATATCCACCCAACAGGAAACCAGCTCTAAATCTATCCACCCAACAGGAAACCAGCTCTAACTCTATTCACCCAACATGAAACCAGCTCTAACTCTATCCACCCAACAGGAAACCAGCTCTAATTCTATCCACACAACAGGAAACCAGCTCTAACTACATCCACCCAACAGGAAATCCAGCTCTAATTCTATCCACCCAACAGGAAACCAGCTCTAACTCTATCCACCCAACAGGAAACCAGCTCTAACTATATCCACCCAACAGGAAACCAGCCAGCTCTAACTATATCCACCCAACAGGAAACCAACCAGCTCTAACTATATCCACCCAACAGGAAACCAACCAGCTCTAACTATATCCATCCAACAGGAAACCAGCTCTAACTCTATCCACCGAACAGGAAACCAGCTCTAACTCTATCCACCCAACAGAAAACCAGCTCTAACTCTATTCGTCCAACAAGAAACCAGCTCTAACTATATCCAACCAACAGGAAACCATCTCTAACTATATCAACCCAACAGGAAACCAACCAGCTCTAACTCTATTCATCCAACAGAAAACCATCTCTAACTCTATCCACCCAACAGGAAACCAGCTCTAACTATATCCATCCAACAGGAAACCAGCCAGCTCTAACTATATCCACCCAACAGGAAACAAGCTCTAACTATATCCACCCAACAGGAAACCAGCTCTAAATCTATCCACCCAACAGGAAACCAGCTCTAAATCTATCCACCCAACAGGAAACCAGCTCTAACTATATCCACCCAACAGGAAACCAGCTCTAACTATATCCACCCAACAGGAAACCAGCTCTAAATCTATCCACCCAACAGGAAACCAGCTCTAACTATATCCACCCAACAGGAAACCAGCCAGCTCTAACTCTATCCACCCAACAGGAAACCAGCTCTAACTATATCCACCCAAAAGGAAACCAGCACTAAATCTATCCACCCAATAGAAAACCAGCTCTAACTCTTTTCACCCAACAGGAAACCAGCTCTAAATCTATCCACCCAACAGGAAACCAGCTCTAAATCTATCCACCCAACAGGAAACCAGCTCTAAATCTATCCACCCAACAGGAAACCAGCTCTAAATCTATCCACCCAACAGGAAACCAGCTCTAAATCTATCCACCCAACAGGAAACCAGCTCTAACTCTATCCACCCAACAGGAAACCAGCTCTAACTCTATCCCCCCAATAGGAAACCAGCTCTAACTATATCCACCCAACAGGAAACCAGCTCTAACTATATCCACCCAACAGGAAACCAGCTCTAACTATATCCACCCAACAGGAAACCAACCAGCTCTAACTATATCCACCCAACAGGAAACCAGCTCTAACTCTATCCACCCAACAGGAAACCAGCTCTAACTATATCCACCCAATAGAAAACCAGCTCTAACTCTTTTCACCCAACAGGAAACCAGCTCTAAATCTATCCACCCAACAGGAAACCAGCTCTAACTCTATTCACCCAACAGGAAACCAGCTCTAACTCTATTCACCCAACAGGAAACCAGCTCTAACTCTATTCACCCAACAGGAAACCAGCTCTAACTCTATCCACCCAACAGGAAACTAGCTCTAACTATATCCACCCAACAGGAAACCAGCTCTAACTATATCCACCCAACAGGAAACCAACCAGCTCTAACTAAATCCACCCAACAGGAAACCAGCTCTAACTATATCCACCCAACAGGAAACCAGCCAGCTCTAACTAAATCCACCCAACAGGAAACCAGCTCTAACTATATCCACCCAACAGGAAACCAGCCAGCTCTAACTATATCCACCCAACAGGAAACCAGCTCTAACTTTTTCCACCCAACAGGAAACCAGCTCTAAATCTATCCACCCAACAGGAAACCAGCTCTAAATCTATCCACCCAACAGGAAACCAGCTCTAACTCTATCCACCCAACAGGAAACCAGCTCTAACTCTTTCCACCCAACAGGAAACCAGCTCTAACTTTTTCCACCCAACAGGAAACCAGCTCTAACTTTTTCCACCCAACAGGAAACCAGCTCTAACTATATCCACCCAACAGGAAACCAGCTCTAACTCTTTCCACCCAACAGGAAACCAGCTCTAACTCTTTCCACCCAACAGGAAACCAGCTCTAACTTTTTCCACCCAACAGGAAACCAGCTCTAACTCTATTCACCCAACAGGAACACACACACTCTGTGAACACACATATCCTCTTAACTAAGGTTTGAGATGGGTCAAAAAACAGCAAATAGTAGAGATGGGTCAACAAACAGCAAATAGTAGAGATGGGTCAACAAACAGCAAATAGTAGAGATGGGTCAACAAACAGCAAATAGTAGAGATGGGTCAACAAACAGCAAATAGGAAAATGTGTTTAGAGTTGCTGTGTGTGGATTAGTGTGGGTGTGTGCTTGTGTGTGTGCGTGTGTGTGTGTGCGTGTGTGTGTGTTTTTGTGCGTGTGTGTGTGTGCATGTGTTTTTATGTGTGCGTTATAACCTATAAGCGTCTTTACCCTCTGCCTCAGGGGAAGTTAACTAATTGTCACAGCAGGAGTTAACTCTTTACAAAACACATCCACTGACAACCACACACACGTACACAAATGCACGCACACCCAGACATGTCGTCACACAGCAGAGCAGAGGTTGTGTCCTTGTATTAGAGGGGCAGAGAGCAGCAGTCTCTTGGAATAAAGAAGATTAACTCACACAGAGAGGGAACCCTGCTCATGGTCAATAATATTAACTCATACAGAGAGGAAACCCTGCTCATGGTCAATAATATTAACTCACACAGAGAGGGAACCCTGCTCCTGGTCAATAATATTAACTCACACAGAGAGGGAACCCTGCTCATGGTCAATAATATTAACTCATACAGAGAGGAAACCCTGCTCATGGTCAATAATATTAACTCACACAGAGAGGGAACCCTGCTCCTGGTCAATAATATTAACTCACACAGAGAGGAAACCCTGCTCATGGTCAATAATATTAACTCACACACATCCTGTTGCTATTAACAGAGAGGGAACCCTGCTCCTGGTCAATAATTATTTACTCACACACATCCTGTTGCTATTAACAGAGAGGGAACCCTGCTCATGGTCAATAATATTAACTCACACACATCCTGTTGCTATTAACAGAGAGGGAACCCTGCTCATGGTCAATAATATTAACTCACACACATCCTGTTGCTATTAACAGAGAGGGAACCCTGCTCATGGTCAATAATATTAACTCACACACACCCTGTTGCTATTAACAGAGAGGGAACCCTGCTCATGGTCAATAATATTAACTCACACAGAGAGGAAACCCTGCTCCTGGTCAATAATATTAACTCACACAGAGAGGGAACCCTGCTCATGGTCAATAATATTAACTCACACAGAGAGGGAACCCTGCTCATGGTCAATAATATTAACTCACACAGAGAGGAAACCCTGCTCATGGTCAATAATATTAACTCACACAGAGAGGGAACCCTGCTCATGGTCAATAATATTAACTCACACAGAGAGGGAACCCTGCTCATGGTCAATAATATTAACTCACACAGAGAGGGAACCCTGCTCATGGTCAATAATATTAACTCACACAGAGAGGGAACCCTGCTCATGGTCAATAATATTAACTCACACAGAGAGGGAACCCTGCTCAATGGTCAATAATATTAACTCACACAGAGAGGGAAAAACCCTGCTCATGGTCAATAATATTAACTCACACAGAGAGGGAACCCTGCTCATGGTCAATAATATTAACTCACACAGATTAACAAGAGGGAACCCTGCTCATGGTCAATAATATTAACTCACACAGAGAGGGAACCCTGCTCATGGTCAATAATATTAACTCACACAGAGAGGGAACCCTGCTCCTGGTCAATAATATTAACTCACACAGTTGCTATTAACAGAGGGAACCCTGCTCCCTGGTCAATAATATTAACGTCACACAGAGAGGAGGGAACCCTGCTCATGGTCAATAATATTAACTCACACAGAGAGGGAACACCCTGCTCATGGTCAATAATATTAACTCACAGAGAGGAACCCTGCTCATGGTCAATAATATTAACTCACACACATCCTGCTTGCTATTATTACTCACACAGAGAGGGAACCCTGCTCATGGTCAATAATATTAACTCACACACATCCTGTTGCTATTAACAGAGAGGGAACCCTGCTCCTGGTCAATAATATTAACTCACACACAGAGGGAACCTGCTCCTGGTCAATATATATTAACTCACACACACCTGAGAGAGGAACCCTGCTCATGGTCAATAATATTAACTCACACACATCCTGTTGCTAGAGAGGAACCCTGCTCCTGGTCAATAATATTAACTCACACAGAGAGGGAACCCCTGCTCATGGTCAATAATATTAACTCACACAGTTGCTATTAACAGAGGGAACCCTGCTCATGGTCAATAATATTAAACTCACACAGAGAGGGAAACCCTGCTCCATGGTCAATATTAACTCACACAGAGAGGGAACCCTGCTCATGGTCAATAATATTAACTCTACACACTCCTGCTTGGTCAATAATTAACAGAGAGGGAACCCTGCTCTGGTCAATAATATTAACTCACACAGAGAGGGAACCCTGCTCATGGTCAATAATATTAACTCACACAGAGAGGGAACCCTGCTCCTGGTCAATAATATTAACTCACACAGAGAGGGAACCCTGCTCATGGTCAATAATATTAACTCACACAGAGAGGGAACCCTGCTCATGGTCAATAATATTAACTCACACAGAGAGGGAACCCTGCTCATGGTCAATAATATTAACTCACACAGAGAGGGAACCCTGCTCATGGTCAATAATATTAACTCACACAGAGAGGGAACCCTGTTCATGGTCAATAATATTAACTCACACAGAGAGGAAACCCTGCTCATGGTCAATAATATTAACTCACACACATCCTGTTGCTATTAACAGAGAGGGAACCCTGCTCCTGGTCAATAATATTAACTCACACAGAGAGGGAACCCTGCTCCTGGTCAATAATATTAACTCACACAGAGAGGGAACCCTGCTCATGGTCAATAATATTAACTCACACAGAGAGGGAACCCTGCTCCTGGTCAATAATATTAACTCACACAGAGAGGGAACCCTGCTCATGGTCAATAATATTAACTCACACAGAGAGGGAACCCTGCTCATGGTCAATAATATTAACTCACACAGAGAGGGAACCCTGCTCGCTGGTCAATAATATTAACTCACACATAGAGGGGAACCCTGGCATCATGTTCAATCAATATTAACTCACACAGAGAGGGAAACCCTGCTCCTGGTCCAGTAATATTAAACTCCACACACATCCTGTTGCTATTAACAGAAGAGGGCACCCTGCTCGATGGTCAAATAGATATTATCTCACACACATCCTTGTAGCTATTAACAGAGAGGGAACCCTGCTCCTGGTCAATAATATTAACTCACACAGAGAGGGTACCCCCTGCTCATAGTCAATCATATTAACTCACCACAGAGAGGAACCCAGCTCCCTGGTCAATAAGATTAACTCACAACACATCCTGGTTGCTATTAACCGATGAGGGAAACCCTGCTCAGTGGTCAATAATATTAAGCTCACACACACATCCTGTTGCTATTAACAGAGATGGGAACCCTGCTCATGGTCAGATAATATTACACACACACATCCTGTGCTATTAACAGAGAGGGAACCCTGCTCATGGTCAATAATATTAACTCACACAGAGAGGGAACCCTGCTCCTGGTCAATAATATTAACTCACACAGAGAGGGAACCCCTGCTCATCATAATATTAACTGGTCAATAATATTAACTCACACAGAGAGGAACCCTGCTCATGGTCAATAATATTAACTCACACACATCCTGTAGCTATTAACAGAGGGGAACCCTGCTCCTTGGTCAATAATATTAACTCACACACATCCTGTTGCTATTAACATAGAGGGAACCCTGCTCATGGTCAATAATATTAACTCACACAGAGAGGGAACCCTGCTCATGGTCAATAATATTAACTCACACAGAGAGGGAAAAAAAAAAAAAAAAAAAAAAAAAAAAAAAACCCTGCTCCTGGTCAATAATATAACTCACACAGAGAGGGAACCCTGCTCATGGTCAATAATATTAAACTCACACACAGTTGCAGAGAGGGAACCCTGCTCATGGTCAATAATATTAACTCACACAGAGAGGGAACCCTGCTCACCATGGTCAATAATATTAACTCACACAGAGAGGGAACCCTGCTCCCTGGTCAATAATATTAACTCACACAGAGAGGGAACCCTGCTCCTGGTCAATAATATTAACTCACACACATCCTGAGAGGGAACCCTGCTCATGGTCAATAATATTAACTCACACAGTGCTCAGAGGGAACCCTGCTCCTGGTCAATAATATTAACTCACACAGAGAGGGAACCCTTGCTCCTGGTCAATAATATTAACTCACACAGAGAGGGAACCCTGCTCATGGTCAATAATATTAACTCACCACAGAGAGGAACCCTGCTCATGGTCAATAATATTAACTCACACACATCCTGTTGCTATTAACAGAGAGGGAACCCTGCTCATGGTCAATAATATTAACTCACACAGAATTAACAGAGGGAAACCCTGCTCAATGGTCAATTAATATTAACTCACACAGAGGGAACTCCCTGCTCATGGTCAATAAAGTTAACTCCACAACAGAGAGGGAACCCTGCTCATGGTCAATAATATTAACTCACACAGGAGAGGGGATACCTGCTCGGTCAAATAATATAACACAACAGAGAGGGAACCCTGCTCCATGGTCAATAATATTAACTCACACAGAGAGGGAACCCTGCTCCTGGTCAATAATATTAACTCACACACATCCTGTTGGGAGAGAGGGAACCCTGCTCCATGGTCAATAATATTAACTCACACACATCCTGTTGCTATTAACAGAGAGGGAACCCTGCTCATTTGGTCAATAATATTAACTCACACAGAGAGGGAACCCTGCTCATTGGTCAATAATATTAAACTCACACAGAGAGGGAACCCTGCTCCATGGTCAATAATATTAACTCACACAGAGAGGGAACCCTGCTCCTGGTCAATAATATTAACTCACACAGAGAGGGAACCCTGCTCATGGTCAATAATATTAACTCACACACATCCTGTTGCTAATTAACAGAGAGGGAACCCTGCTCATGGTCAATAATATTAAAACTCACACACATCCTGCCTGGTCAATAAATATTAACACACAGAGAGGGAAACCCTGCTCATGGTCAATAATATTAACTCACACACAGAGAGGGAACCCTGCTCTGGTCAATAATATAACTTCACACAGAGAGGGAAACCCTGCTCATGGTCAATAATATTAACTCACACAGTTGCTAGAGGGAACCCTGCTCAATGGTCAATAATATTAACTCACACAGAGAGGGAACCCTGCTCCTGGTCAATAATATTAACTCACACAGAGAGGGAACCCCTGTCCTGGTCAATAATATTAACTCACACAGAGAGGGAACCCTGCTCTGGTCAATAATATTAACTCACACATCCTGTTGCTATTAACAGAGGGAGGGGAAAAACCCTGCTCAATGGTCAATAATATAACTCACACACATCCTGCACAGAGAGGAACCCTGCTCATGGTCAATAATAATTAACTCACACACATCCTGTTGCTATTAAACAGAGGGAACCCTGCTCATGGTCAATAATATTAACTCACACAGAGAGGGAAACATCCTGGCTACCACAGAGAGGGAACCCTGCTCAATGGTCAATAATATTAACTCACACAGAGGAGGAAACCTGGCTAATTAACTCACACAGAGAGGGAACCCTTGCACATGGTCAATAATATTAACTCACACAGAGAGGGAACATCCTGTTGCTATTAACAGAGAGGGAACCCTGCTCATGGTCAATAATATTAACTCACACAGAGAGGAACACCTGTTGGTCAAATATTAACTCACACCAGAGAGGGAACCCTGCTCATGGTCAATAATATTAAAACTCACACACAGGGGAAGGAGAGTCCTGCTCATGGTCAATAATTTAACACACAGAGAGGGAACCCTGCTCATGGTCAATAATATTAACTCACACACAGGGACACTCCTGTTGCAATAATTAACAGAGAGGGAACCCTGCTCATGGTCAATAATATTAACTCACACAGAGAGGGAAACCCCTGCTCTAGGTCAATAATATTAACTCACACAGAGAGGGAACCCTGCTCCTGGTCAATAAATATTACACTCACACAGAGGAGGGAACCCTGCTCATGGTCAATAATATTAACTCACCCAGAGAGGGAACCCTGCTCCTGGGTCAGTAATATTAACTCACACACATCCTGTTGCTATTAACAGAGAGGGAACCCTGCTCATGGTCAATAATATTATCTCACACACATCTTGTTGTCTCATTAACAGAGAGGGAAAACCCTGCTCCTGGTCAATAATATTAACTCACACAGAGAGGGGAACCCTGCTCATGGTCAATAATATTAACTCACACCAGAGAGGGAACCCCTGGCTCCTGGTCAATAATATACTAACACCACATCTCTGTTGCTTATTAACAGAGAGGGAACCCTGCTCATGGTCAATAATATTAACTCACAGCCACATCCTGTTGGCTATTAACAGAGATGGAACCCTGCTCATGGTCAATGAATATATAACTCACCACGATCATCTGTTGCTATTAAACAGAGAGGGAACCCTGGCTCATGGTCAATAATAATTAACTCACACAGAGAGGGAAACCCTGCTCCTGGTCAATAATATTAACTCACACAGAGAGGGAACCCTGCTCATGGTCAATAATATTAACTCACACAGAGAGGGAACCCTGCTCATCGGTCAATAATATTAACTCACACACATCCTGTTGCTGATTAACAGAGAGGGAACCCTGCTCGATGGTCAATAATATTAACTCACACATCATCCTGTTGCTAATAACAGAGAGGAACCCTGCTCATGGTCAATAATATTAACTCACACACCATCCTGTTGCTATTAACAGAGAGGGAACCCTGCTCCTGGTCAATAATATTAACTCACACAGAGAGGGAACCCTGCTCGTGGTCAATAATATTAACTCACACAGAGAGGGAAACCCTGCTCATGGTCAATAATATTAACTCCACACAGGAGAGGAACCCTGCTCATGGTCATAATATTAACTCACACAGAGAGGGAACCCTGCTCATGGTCAATAATATTAACTCACACAGAGAGGGGAACCCTGCTCATGGTCAATAATATTAACTCACACAGAGAGGGGGGGGAAAAAAAAGAGAGAGGGAACCCCTGCTCATGGTCAATAATATTAACTCACACAGAGAGGGAACCCTGCTCCTGGGTCAATAATATTAACTCACACAGAGAGGGAAACCCTGCTCATGGTCAATAATATTAACTCACACAGAGAGGGAACCCTGCTCATGGTCAATAATATTAACTTCACACAGAGAGGGAACCCTGCTCCTGGTCAATAATATTAACTCACACAGAGAGGGAACCCTGCTCATGGTCAATAATATTAACTTTCACACAGAGAGGGAACCCTGCTCATGGTCAATAATATTAACTCACACAGAGAGGGAACCCTGCTCCTGGTCAATAATATTAACTCACACAGAGAGGGAACCCTGCTCATGGTCAATAATATTAACTCACACACCTGTTGCAATAGAGAGGGAACCTGCTCTGGTCAATAATATTAACTCACACAGAGAGGGAACCCTGCTCAATGGTCAATAATATTAACTCACACAGAGAGGGAACCCTGCTCATGGTCAATAATATTAACTCACACAGAGAGAGGAACCCTGGCTCCCCCCCCCATGGTCAATAATATTAAACTCACACAGAGAGGGGAACCCTGCTCCTCATGGTCAAATAATATTAACTCACACAGAGAGGGAACCCTTGCTCATGGTCAATAATATTAACTCACACACATTCCTGTTGCTATTAACAGAGAGGGAACCCTGCTCATGGTCAATAATATTAACTCACACACATCCTGTTGCCTAATTAACAGAGAGGGAACCCTGCTCATGGTCAATAATATTAACTCACACAGAGAGGGAACCCTGCTCCTATGGTCAATAATATTAACTCACACAGAGAGGGAACCCTGCTCATGGTCAATAATATTAAACTCACACAGAGAGGGAACCCTGCTCATGGTCAATAATATTAAACTCACACAGAGAGGGAACATGAGAGAGGGAACCCTGCTCAATGGTCAATAATATTAACTCACACAGAGAGGGAACCCTGCTCATGGTCAATAATATTAACTCACACAGAGAGGGAACCCTGCTCCTGGTCAATAATAATTAACTCACACAGAGAGGGAACCCTGCTCACTGGTCAATAATATTAACTCACACAGAGAGGGAACCCTGCTCATGGTCAATAATATTAACTCACACACATCCTGTTGCTATTAACAGAGAGGGAACCCTGCTCATGGTCAATAATATTAACTCACACAGAGAGGGAACCCTGCTCCTGGTCAATAATATTAACTCACACAGAGAGGGAAACCCTGCTCATGGTCAATAATATTAACTCACACAGGAGAGGGAACCCTGCTCCATGGTCAATAATATTAACTCACACAGAGAGGGAACCCTGCTCATGGTCAATAATATTAACTCACACACATCTGATTAACAGAGGGGAACCCTGCTCATGGTCAATAATATTAACTCACACAGAGAGGGAACCCTGCTCATGGTCAATAATATTAACTCACACAGAGAGGGAACCCTGCTCCTGGTCAATAATATTAACTCACCACAGAGAGGGAACCCTGTGCTCATGGTCAATAATATTAACTCACACAGAGAGGGAACCCTGCTCATGGTCAATAATATTAACTCACACAGAGAGGGAACCCTGCTCCTGGTCAATAATAATTAACTCACACAGAGAGGGAAACCCTGCTCCTGGTCAATAATATTAACTCACACAGAGAGGGAACCCTGCTCATGGTCAATAATATTAACTCACACAGAGAGGGAACCCTGCTCATGGTCAATAATATTAACTCACCTGTTGCTACAGAGAGGGAACCCTGCTCATGGTCAATAATATTAACTCACACAGAGAGGGAAACCCTGCTCATGGTCAATAATATTAACTCACACACACACATCCTGTTGCTATTAACAGAGAGGGAACCCTGCTCCTGGTCAATAATTATTAACTCACACAGAGAGGGAACCCTGCTCATGGTCAATAATATTAACTCACACAGAGAGGGAACCCCTGCTCATGGTCAATAATATTAACTCACACACATCGTTGCTATTAAACAGAGAGGGAACCCTGCTCATGGTCAATAATATTAACTCACACACACAGAGAGGGAACCCTGCTTCATGGTCAATAATATTAACTCACACAGAGAGGGAACCCTGCTCATGGTCAATAATATTAACTCACACAGAGAGGGAACCCTGCTCAATGGTCAATAATATTAACTCACACAGAGAGGGAAACCTGCTCATGGTCAATAATATTAACTCACACAGAGAGGGAAACCCTGCTCATGGTCAATAATATTAACTCACTGTTTGCTATTAACAGAGAGGGAACCCTGCTCCTGGTCAATAATATTAACTCACACATCCTGATTTAACAGAGGGAACCCTGCTCATGGTCAATAATATTAACTCACACAGAGAGGGAACCCTGCTCCTGGTCAATAATATTAACTCACACACATCCTGAGAGGGAAACCCTGCTCATGGTCAATAATATTAACTCACACATCCTGTTGCTATTAACAGAGAGGGAACCCTGCTCCTGGTCAATAATATTAACTCACACAGAGAGGGAACCCTGCTCAATGGTCAATAATATTAACTCACACAGAGAGGGAACCCTGCTCATGGTCAAATAATATTAACTCACACAGAGAGGGAACCCTGCTCATGGTCAATAATATTAACTCACACAGTTGCTAGAGGGAAACCCTGCTCATGGTCAATAATATTAACTCACACACATCCTGTTGCTATTAACAGAGAGGGAACCCTGCTCATGGTCAATAATATTAACTCACACACATCCTGTTGCTAATAACAGAGGGAACCCTGCTCATGGTCAATAATATTAACTCACACAGAGAGGGAACCCTGCTCCTGGTCAATAATATTAACTCAACACACATCCTGTTTGCTACTTGTTTGCTATTTGAATAAACAGAGAGGGAACCCTGCTCATGGTCAATAATATTAACTCACACAGAGAGAGGAACCCTGCTCCTGGTCAATAATATTAACTCACACAGAGAGGGAACCCTGCTCATGGTCAATAATATTAACTCACACAGAGAGGGAACCCTGCTCCTGGTCAATAATATTAACTCACACATCCTGTTGCTATTAACAAGAGGGAACCCTGCTCATGGTCATAATATTAACTCACACAGTTGCTATTAACAGAGGGAACCCTGCTCATGGTCAATAATATTAACTCACACAGAGAGGGAACCCTGCTCATGGTCAATAATATTAACTCACACAGAGAGGGAACCCTGCACAATGGTCAATAATATTAACTCACACACAGAGAGGGAACCCTGCTCATTGGTCAATAATATTAACTCACACACATCCTGAGAGTGGGAACCCTGCTCATGGTCAATAATATTAACTCACACACATCGATTAACAGAGAGGGAACCCTGCTCCTGGGTCAATAATATTAACTCACACAGAGAGGGAACCTGCTCAATGGTCAATAATATTAACTCACACAGAGAGGGAACCCTGCTCATGGTCAATAATATTAAACTCACACAGAGAGGGAACCCTGCTCATGGTCAATAATATTAACTCACACAGAGAGGGAAACCCTGCTCATGGTCAATAAATATTAACTCACACAGAGAGGGAACCCTGCTCCTGGTCAATAATATTAACTCACACAGAGAGGGAACCCTGCTCCATGGTCAATAATATTAACTCACACAGAGAGGGAACCCTGCTCATGGTCAATAATATTAACTCACACACATCCTGAGAGGGGAACCCTGCTCATGGTCAATAATATTAAACTCACACAGAGAGGGAACCCTGCTCCTGGTCAATAATATTAACTCACACAGAGAGGGAACCCTGCTCATGGTCAATAATATTAACTCACACAGAGAGGGAACCCTGCTCATGGTCAATAATATTAACTCACACAGAGAGGGAACCCTGCTCCTGGTCAATAATATTAACTCACACACATCCTGTTTTGCTATAACAGAGAGGGGAACCCTTGCTCATGGTCAATAATATTAACTCACACAGATTAACAGAGGGGAACCCTGCTCATGGTCAAATAATATTAACTCACACAGAGAGGGAACCCTGCTCATGGTCAATAATATTAACTCACACAGAGAGGGAACCCTGCTCCTGGTCAATAATATTAACTCACACAGAGAGGGAACCCCCTGCTCCTGGTCAATAATATTAACTCACACAGAGAGGGAACCCTGCTCATGGTCAATAATATTAACTCACACAGAGAGGGAACCCTGCTCATGGTCAATAATATTAACTCACACAGAGAGGGAACCCTGCTCATGGTCAATAATATTAACTCACACAGAGAGGGAACCCTGCTCATGGTCAATAATATTAACTCATCCTGTTGCATTAACAGAGAGGGAACCCTGCTCCTGGTCAATAATATTAACTCACACAGAGAGGGAACCCTGCTCATGGTCAATAATATTAACTCACACACATCCTGTTGATTATGAGAGGGAACCCTGCTCATGGTCAATAATATTAACTCACACAGAGAGGGAACATCCTGAAACTCAGAGAGGGGAACCCTGCTCATGGTCAATAATATTAACTCACACAGAGAGGGAACCCTGCTTCATGGTCAATAATATTAACTCACACAGAGAGGGAACCCTGCTCCATGGTCAATAATATTAACTCACACAGAGAGGGGAACCCTGCTCATGGTCAATAATATTAACTCACACAGAGAGGGAACCCTGCTCATGGTCAATAATATTAACTCACACAGAGAGGGAACCCTGCTCATGGTCAATAATATTAAAAAAAAAAAAAAAAAAAAAAAAACTCACACAGAGAGGGAACCCTGCTCATGGTCAATAATATTAACTCACACGAGAGGGAAACCCTGCTCATGGTCAATAATATTAACTCACACACATCCTGTTTATTAACAGAGAGGGAACCCTGCTCATGGTCAATAATATTAACTCACACAATCCTGCTATTAACAGAGAGGGAACCCTGCTCATGGTCAATAATATTAACTCACACAGAGAGGGAACCCTGCTCATGGTCAATAATATTAACTCACACAGAGAGGGAACCCTGCTCATGGTCAATAATATTAACTCACACAGAGAGGGAACCCTGCTCAATGGTCAATAATATTAACTCACACAGAGAGGGAACCCTGCTCATGGTCAATAATATTAACTCACACAGAGAGGGAACCCTTGCTCATGGTCAATAATTATTAACTCACACAGAGAGAGGAACCCTGCTCATGGTCAATAATATTAACTCACACAGAGAGGGAACCCTGCTCATGGTCAATAATATTAACTCACACAGAGAGGGAACCCTGCTCATGGTCAATAATATTAACTCACTCACACAGAGAGGGAACCCTGCTCATGGTCAATAATATTAACTCACACACATCCTGTTGCTATATAACAGAGAGGGAACCCTGCTCCTGGTCAATAATATTAACTCACACAGAGAGGGAACCCTGCTCCTGGTCAATAATATTAACTCACACAGAGAGGGAACCCTGCTCATTGGTCAATAATATTAACCTCACACAGAGAGGGAACCCTGCTCCTGGTCAATAATATTAACTTCACACAGAGAGGAGAACCCTGCTCATGGTCAATAATATTAACTCACACAGAGAGGGAACCCTGCTCATGGTCAATAATATTAACTCACACAGAGAGGGAACCCTGCTCCTGGTCAATAATATTAACTCACACAGAGAGGGAACCCTGCTCATGGTCAATAATATTAAACTCACACAGAGAGGGAACCCTGCTCATGGTCAATAATATTAACTCACACAGAGAGGGAACCCTGCTCATGGTCAATAATATTAACTCACACAGAGAGGGAACCCTGCTCAATGGTCAATAATATTAACTCACACAGAGAGGGAACCCTGCCTGTCAATAATATTAACTCACACAGAGAGGGAACCCTGCTCATGGTCAATAATATTAACTCACACACATCCTGTTGCTATTAACAGAGAGGGAACCCTGCTCATGGTCAATAATATTAACTCACACAGAGAGGGAACCCTGCTCATGGTCAATAATATTAACTCACACACATCCAGAGAGGGAACCCTGCTCCTGGTCAATAATATTAACTCACACAGAGAGGGAACCCTGCTCCTGGTCAATAATATTAACTCACACAGAGAGGGAACCCTGCTTCATGGTCAATAATATTAACTCACACAGAGAGGGAACCCTGCTCATGGTCAATAATATTAACTCACACAGAGAGGGAACCTGCTCATGGTCAATAATATTAACTCACACAGAGAGGGAACCCTGCTCCTGGTCAATAATATTAACTCACACAGAGAGGGAACCCTGCTCATGGTCAATAATATTAACTCACACCATCCTGTTGCTATTAACAGAGAGGGAACCCTGCTTCTCATGGTCAATAATATTAACTCACACAGAGAGGGAACCCTGCTCCTGGTCAATAATATTAACTCACACAGAGAGGGAACCCTGCTCCTGGTCAATAATATTAACTCACACAGAGAGGGAACCCTGCTCATGGTCAATAATATTAACTCACACACATCCTGTTGCTATTAACAGAGAGGGAACCCTGCTCATGGTCAATAATATTAACTCACACAGAGAGGGAACCCTGCTCCTGGTCAATAATATTAACTCACACAGAGAGGGAACCCCTGCTCATGGTCAATAATATTAACTCACACAGAGAGGGAACCCTGCTCATGGTCAATAATATTAACTCACACAGTTGCTAGGAGGGAACCCTGCTCATGGTCAATAATATTAACTCACACATCCTGTTGCTATAAACAGAGAGGGAACCCTGCTCATGGTCAATAATATTAACTCACACAGAGAGGGAACCCTGCTCCTGGTCAATAATATTAACTCACACAGAGAGGGAACCCTGCTCCTGGTCAATAATATTAACTCATACAGAGAGGGAACCCTGCTCATGGTCAATAATATTAACTCACACACATCCTGTTGCAATATTAACAGAGAGGGAACCCTGCCCTGGTCAATAATATTAACTCACACAGAGAGGGAACCCTGCTCATGGTCAATAATATTAACTCACACAGCTAGAGAGGAACCCTGCTCATGGTCAATAATATTAACTCACACACATCCTGTTGCTATTAACAGAGAGGGGGAACCCTGCTCATGGTCAATAATATTAACTCACACAGAGAGGGATCCCTGCTCATGGTCAATAATATTAACCTCACAGAGAGGAAAAACCCTGCTCATGGTCAATAAGAATTAACTCACACAGAGGAGGGAAACCCTGCCTCATGGTCAATAATATTAACTCACACACATCCTGTTTGCTATTAGGAGAGGGAGGGTACCCTGCTCATGGTCAATAATATTAACTCACACAGAGAGGGAACCCAGCTGCTCCTGGTCAATATATATAACTCACACACATCCTGTTCTATTAACAGAATAGGGAACCCCCTGTGCTCATGGTCAATAATATTAACTCACACAGAGGGATGGAACACCCCTGTTCAATATTAACTCACACAGAGAGGGAACCCTGCTCATGGTCAATAATATTAACTCACACAGAGGGAGGGAACCCTGCTCATGGTCAATAATATTAACTCACACAGAGAGGAAACCCTGCTCCGATGGTCAATAATAATGCGTAACTCACACAGAGAGGGAACCCTGCTTTCTGGTCAATAATATTAACTCACACAGAGAGGGAACCCTGCCATGGTACAATAATAAGAAAACTCCACACAGAGTAGGAACCCTGCTCATCTGGTCAATAATATTAACTCACACAGAGAGGAACCCTGCTCTGTCAATAAGAGCGTATTAACTCACACACATCCGTTGCTATAACAGAGAGGGAACCCTGCTCCTGGTCAATAATATTAACTCACACACATCCTGTTGCTATTAACAGAGAGGGAACCCTGCTCCATGGTCAATAATATTAACTCACTCAGAGAGGGACCCCTGCTCATGGTCAATAAGATTAACTCACACACATCCTGTTGTCTATTATCAGAGAGGTGAACCCTGCTCATCGGTTAATAATATTAACTCAACACCACCATCCCTGTTGGTTGCAATTAACAGAGAGGGGAACCCTGCTCATGTGCAATAATATTAACTCACACAGAGAGAAACCCGGGCTCATGGTCAATAATATTAACTCTCAAAGAGAGGGGGAAACCCTGTCTCTATGGTCAATGTAATATTAACTCACACAGAGAGGGAACCCTGCTCGATGGTCAATAATATTTAACTCACACAGAGAGGGAACCCTGCTCATGGGTCAATAATATTAACTCACACACATCCTGTTGCTATTAACAGAGAGGGGGAACCCTGCTCATGGTCAGATAATATTAACTCACACACATCCTGTTGCTAGTTAACAGAGAGGGAACCCTGCTCATGGTCAATAATATTAGACTCACACAGAGAGGGAACCCTGCTCATGGTCAATAATATTAGACTCACACCAGAGGAAACCCTGCTCATGGGTCAATAATAGGATTGAACTCACACAGGAGAGGGGAACCCTGCTCCTGGGTCAATAATATTAACTCACACAGAGGAGGGAACCCTGCTCATGGTCAATAATATTAACTCACACAGAGAGGGAACCCTGCTCATGGGGTGCAAGATAAGTATAAACTCACCGACGAGAGGAAACGCCTGCTCCTGGGTCAATAAGTATTAACTCACACACATCCTGTTGCTATTAACAGAGAGGGAACCCTGCTCCTGGTCAATATATATTAACTCACCACACATCCTGTTGCTATTAACAGAGAGGGAACCCTGCTCATGGTCAATAATGATTAACTCACACACATCCTGTTGTATTAACAGAGAGGAACCCTGCTCATGGTCAATAATATTAACTCACACATCCTGTGATTAACGGGAAACCCTGCTCCTGGTTCAATAATATTAACTCACACAGTTGCTAGAGGGAACCCATGCTCATGGTCAATAATATTACTCACTCCTGTTGCTACACAGTTCCTGTTGCTATTAACAGAGGGAACCCCTGCTCATGGTCAATAATATTAACTCAATACATCCTTGTTGGCTAGACAGAGAGGGAACCCTGCTCATGGTCAATAATATTTAACTCCACACACATCCTGCTGTTGTGCTAATAAACAGAGAGGGAACCCTGCTCATCGGTCAATAATATTAACTCACACACATCCTGCTGCTGCTATTAACAAGAGGGAAACCCTGCTCATGGTCAATTATATTAACTCACACACATCCTGTTCGTGCAGTTAACAGGGGAACCCTGCTCATGGTCAATAATATTAACTCATCACACATCCTGTTGCTATTAACAGAGAGGGAACCCTGCTCATGGTCAATAATATTAACTCACACACATCCTGTTGCTAAAAACAGAGAGGGAACCCTGCTCCTGGTCAATAATATTAACTCACCTCACACACATCCTGTTGCTATTAACAGAGAGGGAACCCTGCTCCTGGTCAATAATATTAACTCACACAGAGAGGGAACCATGCTCATGGTCAATAATATTAACTCACACAGAGAGGGAACCCCCTGCTCATGGTCAATAAAAAAAATATTAACTCACACAGAATAACAGAGGAACCCTGCTCCTGGTTCAATAAATATTAACTCACACACATCCTTTTTTGCTGATATTAACAGAGTGGAACCCTGCTCCTGGTCAATAATATTAACTCACACAGAGAGGGAACCCTGCTCATGGTCAATAATATTAACTCACACAGAAGAGGGAACCCTGCTCCTGGTCAATAATATTAACTCACACAGAGAGGGAACCCTGCTCATGGTCAATAATATTAACTCACAGATCACACATCTCATGTTGCAAATAATATTAACAGAGAGGGAACCCTGCTCATGGTCAATATATTAACTCACACAGAGAGGGAACCCTGCTCATGGTCAATAATATTAACTCACACAGAGAGGGAACCCTGCTCATGGTCAATAATATTAACTCACACAGAGAGGGAAACCCTGCTCAATGGTCAATAATATTAACTCACACAGAGAGGGAACCCTGCTCATGGTCAATAATATTAACTCACACACACATCCTGTTGCTATTAACAGAGAGGGAACCCTGCTCATGGTCAATAATATTAACTCACACAGAGAGGGAAAGGGGGGGGGGGGGGGGGGGGGGGGGGGAAATAAGATGAACCCTGCTCATGGTCAATAATATTAACTCACACAGAGAGGGAACCCTGCTCATGGTCAATAATATTAACTCATTAACAGAGAGGGAACCCTGCTCCTGGTCAATAATATTAACTCACACAGAGAGGGAACCCCCCCCCCCCCCCCCATGCTCATGGTCAATAATATTAACTCACACAGGAGAGGGGAACCCTGCTCATGGGTCAATAATATTAACTCACACTGAGAGGGAACCCTGCTCCTGGTCAATAATAATAACTCACACAGAGAGGGACCCTGCTCCCTGGTCAATAAGATTAACTCATACAGAGACTGAACCCTGCTCATGGTCAATAATATTAACTCACTACACATCCTGTTGCTATTAACAGAGAGGGAACCCTGCTCCTGGGTCAATAATATTAACTCACACAGAGGAGGGAAACCCCTGCTCATGGGTCAATATATATAACTGCACACACATCCTGTTGCTATAACAGAGAGGGAACCCTGCTCATGGGTCAATAATATTAACTCACACACACATCCTGTTGCTATTAACAGAGAGGGAACCCTGCTCCTGGTCAATAATATAACTCACACAGAGAGGGAACCCTGCTCAGGGTCAATAATATTAGAACTCACCAACACATCCTGTTGCTATTAACAGAGAGGGAACCCTGCTCATGGTCAATAATATTAACTCACACACATCCTGTTGCTATTAACAGAGAGGGAACCCTGCTCCTGGTCAATAATATTAACTCACCAGAGAGGAAACCTTGCTCATGGTCAATAATATTAACTCACACAGAGAGGGAACCCTGCTCATGGTCAATAATATTAACTCACACAGAGAGGGAACCCTGCTCATGGTCAATAATATTTAACTCACACAGAGAGGGAACCCTGCTCATGGTCAATAATATTAACTCACACACATCCTGTTGCTATTAACAGAGAGGGAACCCTGCTCATGTTCAATAATATTAACTCACACACATCCTGTTGCTATTAACAGAGAGGGAACCCTGCTCATGGTCAATAATATTAACTCACACAGAGAGGGAACCCTGCTCATGGTCAATAATATTAACTCACACAGAGAGGGAACCCTGCTCATGGTCAATAATATTAACTCACACTGAGAGGGAACCCTGCTCATGGTCAATAATATTAACTCACACAGAGAAGGAACCCTGCTCCTGGTCAATAATATTAACTCACACACATCCTGTTGCTATTAACAGAGAGGGAACCCTGCTCATGGTCAATAATATTAACTCACACACATCCTGTTGCTATTAACAGAGAGGGGAACCCTGCTTCATGGTCAATAATATTAACTCACACACATCCTGTTGCTATTAACAGAGAGGGAACCCTGCTCCCTGGTCAATAATATTAACTCACACAGAGAGGGAACCCTGCTCCTGGTCAATAATATTAACTCACACAGAGAGGGGAACCCTGCTCATGGTCAATAAAGTTAACTCACACAGAGAGGGAACCCTGCTCATGGGTCAATAATATTAACTCACACAGAGAGGGAACCCTGCTCATGGTCAATAATATTAACTCACACAGAGAGGGGAACCCTGCTCATGGTCAATAATATTAACTCACACAGAGAGGGAACCCTGCTCCTGGTCAATAATATTAACTCACACAGAGAGAGAACCCTGCTCATGGTCAATAATATTAACTCACACACATCCTGTTGCTATTAACAGAGAGGGAACCCTGCTCCTGGTCAATAATATTAACTCACACAGAGAGGGAACCCTGCTCCTGGTCAATAATATTAACTCACACAGAGAGGGATCCCTGCTCATGGTCAATAATATTAACTCACACAGAGAGGGAACCCTGCTCATGGTCAATAATATTAACTCACACAGAGAGGGAACCCTGCTCATGGTCAATAATATTAACTCACACACATCCTGTTGCTATTAACAGAGAGGGAACCCTGCTCATGGTCAATAATATTAACTCACACAGAGAGGGAACCCTGCTCCTGGTCAATAATATTAACTCACACAGAGAGGGAACCCTGCTCATGGTCAATAATATTAACTCACACAGAGAGGGAACCCTGCTCCTGGTCAATAATATTAACTCACACAGAGAGGGAACCCTGCTCATGGTCAATAATATTAACTCACACAGAGAGGGAACCCTGCTCATGGTCAATAATATTAACTCACACAGAGAGGGAACCTGCTCCTGGTCAATAATATTAATCTAACACAGAGAGGGAACCCTGCTCCTGGTCAATAATATTAACTCATACAGAGACTGAAACCCTGCTCATGGTCAATAATATTAACTCACACACATCCTGTTGCTATTAACAGAGAGGGAACCCCTGCTCCTTGGTCAAGTAATATTAACTCACACCAGAGAGGGAACCCTGCTCATGGTCAATAATATTAACTCACACACATCCTGTTGCTATTAACAGAGACGGGAACCCTGCTCATGGTCAATAATATTAACTCACAAACATCCTGTTGCTATTAACAGAGAGGGAAACCCTGCTCCTGGTCAATAATATTAACCTCACACAGAGAGGGAACCCTGCTCATGGTCAATAATATTAACTCACACACATCCTGTTGCTATTATCAGAGAGGGAACCCCTGCTCATGGTCAATAATATTAACTCACAACACATCCTGTTGCTATTAACAGAGAGGGAACCCTGCTCATGGGTCAAGTAATATTAACTCACACAGAGAGGAAACCCTGCTCATGGTCAATAATATTAACTCACACAGAGAGGGGAACCCTGCTCATGGTCAATAATATTAACTCACACAGAGAGGGAACCCTGCTCATGGTCAATAATATTAACTCACACTCAGAGAGGGAACCCTGCTCATGGTCGATATATATTAACTCACACACATCCTGTTGCTATTAACAGAGAGAGGAACCCTGCTCATGGTCAATAAATATTAACTCAGACACATCCTGTTGCTATTAACAGAGAGGGAACCCTGCTCATGGTCAATAATATTAACTCACACAGAGAGGGAACCCTGCTCATGGTCAATAATATTAACTCACACAGAGAGGAAACCCTGCTCATGGTCAATAATATTAACTCACACAGAGAGGGAACCCTGCTCCTGGTCAATAATATTAACTCACACAGAGAGGGAACCCTGCTCATGGTCAATAATATTAACTCACACAGAGAGGGAACCCTGCTCATGGTCAATAATATTAACTCACACAGAGAGGAAACCCTGCTCCTGGTCAATAATATTAACTCACACACATCCTGTTGCTATTAACAGAGAGGGAACCCTGCTCCTGGTCAATAATATTAACTCACACACATCCTGTTGCTATTAACAGAGAGGGAACCCTGCTCATGGTCAATAATATTAACTCACACACAATCTGTTGCTATTAACAGAGAGGGAACCCTGCTCATGATCAATAATATTAACTCACACACATCCTGTTGCTATTAACAGAGAGGGAACCCTGCTCCTGGTCAATAATATTAACTCACACTCATCCTGTTGCTATTAACAGAGATGGAACCCAGCACATGGTCAATAATATTAACTCACACACATCCTGTTGCTATTAACAGAGAGGGAACCCTGCTCATGGTCAATAATATTAACTCACATACATCCTGTTGCTATTAACAGAGAGGGAACCCTGCTCATGGTCAATAATATTAACTCACACACATCCTGTTGCTATTAACAGAGAGGGAACCCTGCTCATGGTCAATAATATTAACTCACACACATCCTGTTGCTATTAACAGAGAGGGAACCCTGCTCATGGTCAATAATATTAACTCACACACATCCTGTTGCTATTAACAGAGAGGGAACCCTGCTCATGGTCAATAATATTAACTCACACACATCCTGTTGCTATAAACAGAGAGGGAACCCTGCTCCTGGTCAATAATATTAACTCACACACATCCTGTTGCTATTAACAGAGAGGGAACCCTGCTCATGGTCAATAATATTAACTCACACAGAGAGGGAACCCTGCTCATGGTCAATAATATTAACTCACACAGAGAGGGAACCCTGCTCATGGTCAATAATATTAACTCACACAGAGAGGAAACCCTGCTCATGGTCAATAATATTAACTCACACACATCCTGTTGCTATTAACAGAGAGGGAACCCTGCTCCTGGTCAATAATATTAACTCACACAGAGAGGGAACCCTGCTCCTGGTCAATAATATTAACTCACACAGAGAGGGAACCCTGCTCATGGTCAATAATATTAACTCACACAGAGAGGGAACCCTGCTCCTGGTCAATAATATTAACTCACACAGAGAGGGAACCCTGCTCATGGTCAATAATATTAACTCACACAGAGAGGGAACCCTGCTCATGGTCAATAATATTAACTCACACAGAGAGGGAACCCTGCTCATGGTCAATAATATTAACTCACACAGAGAGGGAACCCTGCTCATGGTCAATAATATTAACTCACACAGAGAGGGAACCCTGCTCATGGTCAATAATATTAACTCACACAGAGAAGGAACCCTGCTCCTGGTCAATAATATTAACTCACACACATCCTGTTGCTATTAACAGAGAGGGAACCCTGCTCATGGTCAATAATATTAACTCACACACATCCTGTTGCTATTAACAGAGAGGGAACCCTGCTCATGGTCAATAATATTAACTCACACACATCCTGTTGCTATTAACAGAGAGGGAACCCTGCTCCTGGTCAATAATATTAACTCACACAGAGAGGGAACCCTGCTCCTGGTCAATAATATTAACTCACACAGAGAGGGAACCCTGCTCATGGTCAATAAAGTTAACTCACACAGAGAGGGAACCCTGCTCATGGTCAATAATATTAACTCACACAGAGAGGGAACCCTGCTCATGGTCAATAATATTAACTCACACAGAGAGGGAACCCTGCTCATGGTCAATAATATTAACTCACACAGAGAGGGAACCCTGCTCCTGGTCAATAATATTAACTCACACAGAGAGGGAACCCTGCTCATGGTCAATAATATTAACTCACACACATCCTGTTGCTATTAACAGAGAGGGAACCCTGCTCCTGGTCAATAATATTAACTCACACAGAGAGGGAACCCTGCTCCTGGTCAATAATATTAACTCACACAGAGAGGGAACCCTGCTCATGGTCAATAATATTAACTCACACAGAGAGGGAACCCTGCTCATGGTCAATAATATTAACTCACACAGAGAGGGAACCCTGCTCATGGTCAATAATATTAACTCACACACATCCTGTTGCTATTAACAGAGAGGGAACCCTGCTCATGGTCAATAATATTAACTCACACAGAGAGGGAACCCTGCTCATGGTCAATAATATTAACTCACACAGAGAGGGAACCCTGCTCATGGTCAATAATATTAACTCACACAGAGAGGGAACCCTGCTCCTGGTCAATAATATTAACTCACACAGAGAGGGAACCCTGCTCATGGTCAATAATATTAACTCACACAGAGAGGGAACTCTGCTCATGGTCAATAATATTAACTCACACTGAGAGGGAACCCTGCTCCTGGTCAATAATATTAACTCACACAGAGAGGGAACCCTGCTCCTGGTCAATAATATTAACTCATACAGAGACTGAACCCTGCTCATGGTCAATAATATTAACTCACACACATCCTGTTGCTATTAACAGAGAGGGAACCCTGCTCCTGGTCAATAATATTAACTCACACAGAGAGGGAACCCTGCTCATGGTCAATAATATTAACTCACACACATCCTGTTGCTATTAACAGAGAGGGAACCCTGCTCATGGTCAATAATATTAACTCACACACATCCTGTTGCTATTAACAGAGAGGGAACCCTGCTCCTGGTCAATAATATTAACTCACACAGAGAGGGAACCCTGCTCATGGTCAATAATATTAACTCACACACATCCTGTTGCTATTAACAGAGAGGGAACCCTGCTCATGGTCAATAATATTAACTCACACACATCCTGTTGCTATTAACAGAGAGGGAACCCTGCTCCTGGTCAATAATATTAACTCACACAGAGAGGAAACCTTGCTCATGGTCAATAATATTAACTCACACAGAGAGGGAACCCTGCTCATGGTCAATAATATTAACTCACACAGAGAGGGAACCCTGCTCATGGTCAATAATATTAACTCACACAGAGAGGGAACCCTGCTCATGGTCAATAATATTAACTCACACACATCCTGTTGCTATTAACAGAGAGGGAACCCTGCTCATGTTCAATAATATTAACTCACACACATCCTGTTGCTATTAACAGAGAGGGAACCCTGCTCATGGTCAATAATATTAACTCACACAGAGAGGGAACCCTGCTCATGGTCAATAATATTAACTCACACAGAGAGGAACCCTGCTCATGGTCAATAATATTAACTCACACAGAGAGGGAACCCTGCTCCTGGTCAATAATATTAACTCACACAGAGAGGGAACCCTGCTCATGGTCAATAATATTAACTCACACAGAGAGGGAACCCTGCTCATGGTCAATAATATTAACTCACACAGAGAGGAAACCCTGCTCCTGGTCAATAATATTAACTCACACAGAGAGGAAACCCTGCTCCTGGTCAATAATATTAACTCACACACATCCTGTTGCTATTAACAGAGAGGGAACCCTGCTCCTGGTCAATAATATTAACTCACACACATCCTGTTGCTATTAACAGAGAGGGAACCCTGCTCATGGTCAATAATATTAACTCACACACATCCTGTTGCTATTAACAGAGAGGGAACCCTGCTCATGGTCAATAATATTAACTCACACAGAGAGGGAACCCTGCTCATGGTCAATAATATTAACTCACACAGAGAGGAAACCCTGCTCATGGTCAATAATATTAACTCACACAGAGAGGGAACCCTGCTCCTGGTCAATAATATTAACTCACACAGAGAGGGAACCCTGCTCATGGTCAATAATATTAACTCACACAGAGAGGGAACCCTGCTCATGGTCAATAATATTAACTCACACAGAGAGGAAACCCTGCTCCTGGTCAATAATATTAACTCACACAGAGAGGAAACCCTGCTCCTGGTCAATAATATTAACTCACACACATCCTGTTGCTATTAACAGAGAGGGAACCCTGCTCATGGTCAATAATATTAACTCACACACATCCTGTTGCTATTAACAGAGAGGGAACCCTGCTCATGGTCAATAATATTAACTCACACACATCCTGTTGCTATTAACAGAGAGGGAACCCTGCTCATGGTCAATAATATTAACTCACACAGAGAGGGAACCCTGCTCATGGTCAATAATATTAACTCACACAGAGAGGAAACCCTGCTCATGGTCAATAATATTAACTCACACAGAGAGGGAACCCTGCTCCTGGTCAATAATATTAACTCACACAGAGAGGGAACCCTGCTCATGGTCAATAATATGAACTCACACAGAGAGGGAACCCTGCTCATGGTCAATAATATTAACTCACACAGAGAGGAAACCCTGCTCCTGGTCAATAATATTAACTCACACAGAGAGGAAACCCTGCTCCTGGTCAATAATATTAACTCACACACATCCTGTTGCTATTAACAGAGAGGGAACCCTGCTCCTGGTCAATAATATTAACTCACACACATCCTGTTGCTATTAACAGAGAGGGAACCCTGCTCATGGTCAATAATATTAACTCACACACATCCTGTTGCTATTAACAGAGAGGGAACCCTGCTCATGATCAATACTATTAACTCACACACATCCTGTTGCTATTAACAGAGAGGGAACCCTGCTCCTGGTCAATAATATTAACTCACACACATCCTGTTGCTATTAACAGAGATGGAACCCTGCTCATGGTCAATAATATTAACTCACACACATCCTGTTGCTATTAACAGAGAGGGAACCCTGCTCATGGTCAATAATATTAACTCACACACATCCTGTTGCTATTAACAGAGAGGGAACCCTGCTCATGGTCAATAATATTAACTCACACACATCCTGTTGCTATTAACAGAGAGGGAACCCTGCTCATGGTCAATAATATTAACTCACACACATCCTGTTGCTATTAACAGAGAGGGAACCCTGCTCATGGTCAATAATATTAAATCACACACATCCTGTTGCTATTAACAGAGAGGGAACACTGCTCATGGTCAATAATATTAACTCACACACATCCTGTTGCTATTAACAGAGAGGGAACCCTGCTCATGGTCAATAATATTAACTCACACACATCCTGTTGCTATTAACAGAGAGGGAACCCTGCTCATGGTCAATAATATTAACTCACACACATCCTGTTGCTATTAACAGAGAGGGAACCCTGCTCATGGTCAATAATATTAACTCACACACATCCTGTTGCTATTAACAGAGAGGGAACCCTGCTCCTGGTCAATAATATTAACTCACACACATCCTGTTGCTATTAACAGAGAGGGAACCCTGCTCATGGTCAATAATATTAACTCACACACATCCTGTTGCTATTAACAGAGAGGGAACCCTGCTCATGGTCAATAATATTAACTCACACACATCCTGTTGCTATTAACAGAGAGGGAACCCTGCTCATGGTCAATAATATTAACTCACACACATCCTGTTGCTATTAACAGAGAGGGAACCCTGCTCATGGTCAATAATATTAACTCACACACATCCTGTTGCTATTAACAGAGAGGGAACCCTGCTCATGGTCAATAATATTAACTCACACACATCCTGTTGCTATTAACAGAGAGGGAACCCTGCTCATGGTCAATAATATTAACTCACACACATCCTGTTGCTATTAACAGAGAGGGAACCCTGCTCTTGGTCAATAATATTAACTCACACACATCCTGTTGCTATTAACAGAGAGGGAACCCTGCTCATGGTCAATAATAGTTACAGTAATCTGTGACAGCAGCCATGAGTCCAGGACTCTAGAATATTCTAGATCAACACCTGAAAGACACTAAGGCATAGATTCAATCAGACCAAGCATTAACCGGTGATAGCAGACACCTGCATAGCGGATGTTTTGGGGCCTGCGTTGGAGCTGTGAAATCGGTGAGCAGCTGCTCTTGCAATCATTGTCAAGCCACATCCATTCCACTCCTGTTAGAAGTTCAGAATGAGAAAGTGTAGGCTATCTAGAAATAATTACACTCAAATTGAAAATCATTAAACTAAATAATGAGGATTTCTATCAGCCTAATGGAGGTGTAGATTACATCAAACATTCCAGTGCTAAAACTTGTCAACAAGGCTGCATGGGATTTCTGTCAATGTGACTCTGTGCAGCCAATGGCAATGTTGTGTTAAGTATAATGCTGGGAGCCACTTGTGGATTTGACAGCTCTAACACTGCCATAACCACCGCTATGCGGATGTTGACTAAAGCGGATCTGATTGGATAGAGGCCTAATACTACTAACCTTGATGTTGTATAAAGGTGTTTAACGGAGCAGTATTGTGCTCTAGCTAACCCTGTGTCCCTGTGCTCTAGCTAACCCCGTGTCCCTGTGCTCTAGCTAACCCTGTGTCCCTGTGCTCTAGCTAACCCTGCTCTAGCTAACCCTGCTCTAGCTAACCCTGCTCTAGCTAACCCCGTGTCCCTGTGCTCTAGCTAACCCCGTGTCCCTGTGCTCTAGCTAACCCCGTGTCCCTGTGCTCTAGCTAACCCCGTGTCCCTGTGCTCTAGCTAACCCTGCTCTAGCTAACCCTGTGTCCCTGTGCTCTAGCTAACCCTGTGTCCCTGTGCTCTAGCTAACCCCGTGTCCCTGTGCTCTAGCTAACCCTGTGTCCCTGTGCTCTAGCTAACCCTGTGTCCCTGTGCTCTAGCTAACCCTGTGTCCCTGTGCTCTAGCTAACCCTGTGTCCCTGTGCTCTAGCTAACCCTGTGTCCCTGTGCTCTAGCTAACCCCATGTCCCTGTGCTCTAGCTAACCCTGTGTCCCTGTGCTCTAGCTAACCCTGTGTCCCTGTGCTCTAGCTAACCCTGTGTCCCTGTGCTCTAGCTAACCCTGTGTCCCTGTAGGGTCTGGATGTTTCCAGACATATATCTATTAATACAGCTTTAATTAAAAACACCACCATAACAGGTGTCTTGGTCACCACGGTAACAGGTCTGAGTCTACATGCCGGCAGATGGTGGGATCAGCAACCCGCTGCACCTGGCCTCTCTCACCAAGTCTCACCTCCCTCTCCTTCTCTCTCTTCCTTGCCCTCTCCCTGCCCTCCCCGTCCCGTCACTAACACTAACCCTCACACAGCCCCGAAGGATTTAAACAACTACAGCCAGAACACACCCAAAGTAACAGTCTCCATTCCCTTCTTCATCTAAAGTGAGGGTTAGGGTTAGAGGGTGCGATAGAGGAGAGGGGAAAGGCACATGGAGGCGTACTCACCGGAGCGCAAGGAGGACTTGTTCATGGCGATGGTGACGCAGAGAGCAGAGCATGAGGCGAAATGAGATGGACGACAATCTGCTCGCTCCCGTCAGATGGCTTAACGAGGCGCGGTCTGGAGGCTAATTCCCCTGGGGGGGATTAGGAGTAGACTGGACACACAGACTACCCCTACACACTACACACTACCCCCTACACACTTATGCTACCCCTACACATGTATACTACACAATACACACTACCCCCTACACACTTATACTACACACTACATACTTTTCCCTGCCCTACCCACACTTCCCCTCCCCCTACACACTGCAGTCACACTGGGATAAATTAGTGTGCCAATCAGGGTTTCAAATGTGTGGCAAGAAGCATTAGAGGAGTTGACTATGGGTCTGAAAGCCAACCATTTTTGTTCCTGGGACAGAGCACCAAGACTGTCAAAAAAATTATAGTTGATTCAACATACAATTGTAAGGCAACCAGCTGCAAACAGATTTTGAGTTTGCTCAACAAAATGGCATTAAAGTTTATTCAAAGTACAATTATAAGGCAACCAGCTGCAAACGGATTGTGAGTTTGCTCAACGTTTCGGCATATAGCTAAACCAACATACATTCTCATGTTGAACTGTATGTTCACTCAGAAGTTTAGGTTGAGTATTCTACCTTATTTGCGTATTTCCCAGAGTAAAATGTAACTCTTTTTGACAATATTTGTCATAAGGCCTGCTCTGAGGGTCTAGTTACACCCTAACGCAGTGGTCTGAAACTCCTGGTTTACAGGCCACATCAAGCCTACAACTCCTGGTTTACAGGCCACATCAAGCCTACAACTCCTGGTTTACAGGCCACATCTAGCCTACAACTCCTGGTTTACAGGCCACATCTAGCCTACAACTCCTGGTTTACAGGCCACATCTAGCCTACAACTCCTGGTTTACAGGCCACATCAAGCCTACAACTCCTGGTTTACAGGCCACATCTAGCCTACAACTCCTGGTTTACAGGCCACATCTAGCCTACAACTCCTGGTTTACAGGCCACATCTAGCCTACAACTCCTAGTTTACAGGCCACATCAAGCCTACAACTCCTGGTTTACAGGCCACATCTAGCCTACAACTCCTGGTTTACAGGCCACATCTAGCCTACAACTCCTAGTTTACAGGCCACATCAAGCCTACAACTCCTAGTTTACAGGCCACATCCAGCCTACAACTCCTGGTTTACAGGCCACATCTAGCCTACAACTCCTGGTGTACAGGCCACATCAAGACTACAACTCCTGGTTTACAGGCCACATCAAGCCTACAACTCCTGGTTTACAGGCCACATCTAGCCTACAACTCCTGGTTTACAGGCCACATCTAGCCTACAACTCCTGGTTTACAGGCCACATCTAGCCTACAACTCCTGGTTTACAGGCCACATCTAGCCTACAACTCCTAGTTTACAGGCCACATCAAGCCTACAACTCCTAGTTTACAGGCCACATCCAGCCTACAACTCCTGGTTTACAGGCCACATCTAGCCTACAACTCCTGGTGTACAGGCCACATCAAGACTACAACTCCTGGTTTACAGGCCACATCAAGCCTACAACTCCTGGTTTACAGGCCACATCTAGCCTACAACTCCTGGTTTACAGGCCACATCAAGACTACAACTCCTAGTTTACAGGCCACATCAAGCCTACAACTCCTGGTTTACAGGCCACATCAAGCCTACAACTCCTGGTTTACAGGCCACATCAAGCCTACAAGTCACATTATGCTGGAATTCAGCCAGAATGAGGATATCCAACAATTTGAACTTTTAAGGCCAGGCACCACAGGCTGAAATTAAATTTTTGCATCTACCTATCAATTTTGGTGGTAGCTCAATTGGTAGAGCATGGCGCTTGTAACGCCAGGGTAGTGGGTTCGATCCCCGGGACCACCCATACGTAAAAATGTATGCACACATGACTGTAAGTCGCTTTGGATAAAAGCGTCTGCTAAATGGCATATTATTATTATTATTATTATATTATAATTTTGAGATTTGTTGATATTTTGGTCCATTAATATGAGTATTTTCAAAACGTAAACATACAATTATAATTTATATTTTCTTTAGTTTATCATACTACCGTCATCAACATTTTAATGAATTGTAACCAGTTTAAATTGGACATACATCAATAATTGTAAAGCTCACTACATTAAATTACACAATTTAAAAGCCCATTTCATAGAGAATGTTACATTTACATTTTACATTTTAGTCATTTAGCAGACGCTCTTATCCAGAGCGACTTACAGTTAGTGAATACATATTTTTATTTTATTTTTTACTGGCCCCCCGTGGGAACAAACTGGACTATATTTAGTAACTTACTTTGAAGAGATGGTGATTGGGTCTATGTAGGCGTTTGGTAGTCTAAATTCAGTGTACTTGTTCTTTAACTGCCATTGATTTGCGCTATATGCAAATATTTAATGAGATCTCGCTTAATTTGCATATTTAATCAAACATTTCGGAATAATTGGAATATAAAAAAGTATTATATTTGTCTACATTCAACTGGCAAAGTAGATTGTGATATGATTAAGAAAATAAAAAGACCTATGAGGGTGTAGTGCCTGTCCTTAATCACCCGATGGCTGGGAGATTAGGGAGATTGGTTATTGAGACTAACAAATCATATCAACTGGAACAGCCATCTCCGTAACGGGTGCAAAAAGTCCAACTACTAACAGATTGTATTAATTTAGAAAAATTTATGCCATTCATGTTTATGTAGCATAAGATTTATCAACCAATAAATGTACATGCAAAAACACAGGTATTGAAACAAACAATTCTGCAATAGAGCAGGTATATGCTGGGAAATATATTAATGTTGGGTGTGGTTTTGAGCAAACATACATTTGTAATTTACTCAACAAGCTTGTTCAAATTGAGCTCACTTCAAGCAGCGTTTGTTGATCTAATGTATAATTGTAAGGCAACCAGCTGCAATAAGATTATGAGTTTGTTCAACATTTGGGCATATAGCTGAACCAACATACAGTCTTGCCTTCCAAAGGCAAACATGAATTTGTAATTTTACTCGAAAAGCTTTTTAAAATTTAGCTAACTTCGAGCAGAGTTTGTTGAATAAACCAAACTTTAACACATTAGCAAAATGTCTTGTCCTTCTGAAGTCCACTCAACTCACAGAATAAAGCAGTTGGTGAAGTTGTCTTTTCTACAGTGACCCTAAAGTGAGAAAATAACTATTGTTCAACCGTTGAGAATAAAGTTGCATGATGATACATTAGGGTTAATCTTACACGTATTTGTAAGTGCATTTATAAACAGTAAATAACTGGAGGTAAATATTGGCTCCCTAGTTGGCAAGCTCTGACAAGCTATCGCACTATTTTGACCAATGCGTTCTAACCGTTTATTAATGGTTTATAGACCATAGAAAAGTTGTGTGTTCGCAGCAGAAAGTGGTTTGTTTACATGAAAGTGGAAACAATCACATGCCACTTCAAATGCAGCTTGTGAAAGTTAAAAAACATGTATCCCAAATAGAGCTAGATAAAGCCAGAAGAATAATATAGTTGTTGAGCATAGCTACAGCCACCAGTCATGGTCTTCGCTCACTCAATGCTTAATTTGTCAAGGTCTCAACATCAATGTATAGGTATCTGCTACAGGGCTTTTTGCAGTAAGCATGCACGCACATCAAATTGCTGTATAATAGATTTACAAATGATAAAATAACCATTAAGAACATAATTATAAACCCTTCATAAACCCTTTACAACAGGTACCTTATTGTAAAGTGTTGCCCACTGCCCCTACACACTGTGAATATGGGCTATATCTTAGAATTTACTGGATTATTCTTCAAATGACTCTAACTTGTCTCCACTCAACCTGAGCTTAAAGTAACTGTCCAGTGTTTTTTTTCTTCAGATTCATTCATTGTAATATGAGTGAAATCATTTTCCTTCCAACAAATTGTTAAAAAGCATATTTTCTGTGTTGGAACGGTGTCGGCGTACCCTAACAACAGGTTTGAGGTCGGGGTTTTTCAGTGTTTTTTCTCCAATTCATGGTTTGGCTACACATATGAGTATAGGACATGTCAACAACATTATTTGGGTATGAGTTAACAGAATATGAACTTTTAAAAGTGAGATTTTCACTGGACAAGTACTTTAAGTACAGCTCATAGACTGGACAGGTACTTTAAGTAATATAAATATATATATAGTTCATAGACTGGACAGGTACTTTAAGTATAATTAACAGACTGGACATGTACTTTAAGTATAGTTCATAGACTGGACAAGTACTTTAAGTAACAGATATATCAAAAAATACTTACTTACAAGCCCTTAACCAACAATGCAGTTTTAAGAAATAGAGTTCAGAAAATATTTACTAAATAAAATAAAAAGGAACACAGTAAAATGACAAAACAATAACGAGGCTATATACAGTACTGGCACCACATAGACTGGACAGGTACTTTAAGTAATAGATTTACACTACTGGTCAAAAGTTTTAGAACACCTACTCATTCAAGGATTTTTCAACCTCCATGAATGCATCACATTCCTCATCTTAGACTCTCCAGCACACCCCGTAGTTTTAGGTTTCCCCTGGCTACAGTTGCATAACCCCAGTATATCGTGGACAGAGAGGAGATTGTTGGGTTGGTCGCAGGAGTGTCAGGGGAGGTGTCTCTCTGTGTCAATCTGTGCCACCTCCATGGAAAGTCCGGACCAGGCCACCCACGTCCCTATCCTGGAGGAATACCGGGACCTACAGGTGGCCTTTTCGAAGACTCATGCCACGTGCCTGCCCCCTCATCGCCCATGGGACTGCACTATCGACCTACTGCCTGGTTCTACCCTCCCGCAGGGGCACATCTATCCTCTCTCGCATGCAGAGACCGAAGCCATGGAGGCCTACGTCCAGGCGCTGGCCCAAGGATTCATCCATCCGTCCACCTCTCCGGCCTCCTCCAGCTTCTTTTTCATGAAGAAGGATGGAGTTCTCCGCCCCTGTATCGATTACTGGACACTGAATAAGGCTACTGTTAAATTCAGTTATCCCCTGCCTCTCATACCCACCGTGATTGAACAGATGCACAGTGCTAAGTACTTTACTAAATTGGATTTACGCAGTGCCTACAATCTGGTGCGCATCAGAGTGGGGGATAAATGGAAGACCACCTTTAGCACCAGCACCGGGAACCACGAATACAGGGTAATGCCCTACGGCCTGACAAATGCACCCTCTGTGTTTCAATCATTCATTAACAAGGTGTTTAGAGACATGTTGGGTCGCTGTGTAGTGATGTACATAGATGGCATCTTGTTGTACTCCACTACACGTGAGCAACATGTCTCTCATGTCAGGTCCGTTTTGGAGAGGCTGATAGGGCATCACCTGTATGCCAGGGATGAGAAGTGCCTTTTCTTTCAGCAGGTGGTCTCCTTCCTGGGCTATCGGATATCCACCGTGGGAGTGGAGATGGAAGAGCAGAGGGCCAGTGCAGTACGGTCTTGGCCTGTTCCATCCAACATCAAGGTGGTGCAGCGCTTCCTTGGTTTTTCCAACTATTTCAGGCGCTTCATTAGGGGTTTCAGCACAGTGGTGGCCCCTCTCACTTCCCTCCTGAAGGGAGGTCCTCGACAGCTGTGCTGGACTGGGGAGGCTAACGAAGCCTTCTGTGCACTCAAGGACCGTTTTACTAATGCACCTCTTCTGGCTCACCCTGACCCGTCTCTGCCCTTCATCGTGGAGTTGGATGCCTCCGAGGTTGGAGTAGGGGCTGTTCTCTCCCAATGCACTGGATCGCCGCCTAAACGCCATCCATGCGTCTTCTACTGACGGAAGCTGTCTCCCACGGAGCGGAATTACGACTTGGGGATCGTGAGTTGTTGGCCGTCAAGAAGGCGCTGAAGCATGGTGTCACTGGCTGGAGGGTGCTAAACACCCATTCCTTGTCTGGACGGACCACCAGAACTTGGAGTACACTCGAGCAGCGAAGAGGCTGAACTCGCGTCAGGCCAGGTGGGCCCTATTCTTCACCAGGTTTGACTTTACCCTCTCCTACTGGCCAGGATCAAAGAACGTTAAGGCCGATGCGTTGTCCCGGGTGCATGACACAGAGGATCGGAGGGAGAAAGTGACACCCATTATTCCCCTGTCCCGCACTGTGGCTCCTGTCATGTGGAATGTGGACACGGACATCCATCGAGCCCTACGACAGGAGCCCTCACCTGCCCATTGTCCTGAGGGATGTAGCTACGTGCCCTCTGATGTGCGGGACCGTCTCCTCGCCTGGGCACACACAGCACCAGTGGGTGCACCCTGGGTATAGCCCGTACTAATCGACTGTCTCTCCACCATGTACTGGTGTCCCACCTTGGCCCAGGACGTCCGGGTTTACATCTCTTCTTGCTCCACCTGCGCACAGAGCACTTTGTCACAGACCTTCCCCCCTCAGAGGGGCACACCACCATCCTGGTCATTGTGGACCGGTTTTCCAAAGCCTGTCTTTTGTTCCTCTGCCTGGTCTCCCTACGGCCCTGCAGACCGCAGAGGCTCTCTTCTCTCACATCTTCCGGCACTACGAGAACCCGGAGGACATCATGTCTGACCGTGGTTCTCAGTTCATCTCCCGTGTCTGGAAGGCCTTCATGGAATGACTGGAGGTCACGGTCAGCCTCACCTCCGGGTACCTTCCCCAATCTAATGGGCAGGTGGAAAGGGTAAATCAGGAACTTGGTAGGTCCCTTCGTAGTTACTGTCAGGACCGGCCGGGGGAGTGGGCTGCATTTCTGACTTGGGCAGAATACGCACAAAACTCACACCCTTTCAGTGTGTTCTAGGCTATCAGCCGGCCCTGGCACCGGAGCCAGATCGAGGCTCCTGCAGTGGACGATTGGTTCCGGCACGCCGAGGAGGTATGGAACATAGCGTCGTCACCGCAGTGTGGCCCTTTGTCTTTCACCCCGGTGACAGGGTCTGGCTTTCTACGAAGGTCCTGCACCTCCGCCTGCCCTGCTGAAAGCTGAGCCCGCAGTTTGTGGGGCCGTTCAAAGTCCTGAGAAGAGTCAATGAGGTGACGTACAGATTGCAGCTCCCCATCAATTATCGTATCTCACCCTCATTTCATGTATCTCTCCTCAGGCCGGTGGCAGCTGGTCCCTTGGCTAGTGCTGGACCCCACAACGCACATCCCCCTCCCTCGGACATCGAGGGGGCCCCAGCATACTCAGTCCGCAGCCTGTTGGACTCACGGCGTTGTGGGGGGCTTCTCCAGTACCTGGTCGACTGGGAGGGGTACGGTCCCGAAGAGCGGTGCTGGGTTACGGTGCGGGACGTCCTGGATCGTTCTCTCATTCGGGACTTCCACAGGTGTCGTCCCGACCGACCCGCACTGCGTCTCCTGGTCGACGGCGCTCCACAGCCTTCGCTTTGGCTCCCCCTCCTGTCCAGCTCAGGCATTCGGCCTCGCCGGCCTTCTAGCTGCTAACTGCTGGCAAATGCCCTTCACTCATAAACCCTGGACTTGTCTCGTCATCATTACACACACCTGGTTCCAATCCCCACTCTATCACTGTATGTATACAATCCCTCTGCCATTAGTCTTTGTCGGTCATTGTAAATGTTACTTGTTTTCCTGAGAGGAATCTCGCCTACTATTTCCTGAGTACTTTATATTTTGCATTTTGGTTTCGCCCTGTGCCTTTCGTTTATGAAGATATATTTTGAGCACAACAGTGTTTGGCTCTCGTCCCGCTTTGATCTATGGTGCTTAAATAAATTCAGTAGTTCTAAACCTGCGACTGCCTCCTGCCTCTCTACACCAGTGACATGCACACTCTTGGCATTCTCTCAACCAGCTTCATGAGGTAGTCACCTGGAATGCATTTCACTTAAAAGTTAATTTGTGGAATTTCTTTCCTTCTTAATGCGTTTGAGCCAATCAGTTGTGTTGTGACAAGGTATACAGAAGATAGCCCTATTTGGTAAAAGACCAAGTCCATATTATGGCAAGAACAGCTCAAATAAGCAAAGAGATAATTTAAGACATGAAGGTCAGTCCATACGGAAAATGTCAAGAACTTTGAAAGTTTCTTCAAGTGCAGTCGCAAAAACCATCAAGCGCTATGATGAAACTGGCTCTCATGAGGACCGCCACAGGAATGGGAGACCCAGAGTTACCTCTGCTGCAGAGGAAAAGTTCATTAGAGTTACCAGTCTCAAAAATTGCAGCCCAAATAAATGCTTCACAGAGTTCAAGTACCAGACACATCTCAAGACTGTGTGAATCAGGCCTTGATGGTCAAATTGCTCCAAAGAAACCACTACTAAAGGACACCAATAAGAAGAAGAGACTTGCTTGGGCCAAGAAACACAAGCAATGGAAATTAGACCTGTGGAAATTAGTTTTTTGGTCTGGAGTCGAAATTTGAGATTTTTGGTTCCAACCGCCGTGTCTTTGTGAGACGTGGTGTGGGTGAACGGATGATCTCCGCATGTGTAGTTTCCACTGTAAAGCATGGAGGTGGGGGTGTGACACTGTCTGTGATTTATTTAGAATTCAAGGCACACTTAACCAGCATGGCTACCAAAGCATTCTGAAGTGATACGCCATCCCATCTGGTTTGGGCTTAGTGGGACTATCATTTGTTTTTCAACAGGACAATGACCCAACACACCTCCAGGCTGTGTAAGGGCTATTTGACCAAGAAGGAGAGTGATGGAGTGCTGCATCAGATGACCTGGCCTCCACAATCCCCCGACCTCAACCCAATTGAGATGGTTTGGGATGAGTCAGACCGCAGAGTGAAGGAAAAGCAGCCAACAAGTGCTCAGCATATGTGGGAACTCCTTCAAGACTGTTGGGAATGCATTCCAGGTGAGGCTGGTTGAGAGAATACCAAGGGTGTTCAAAGCTGTCATCAAGGCAAAGGGTGGCTATTTGAAGAATCTCAAATATAAAATATATTTTGATTTGTTTAACAATTTTTTGATTACTACATGATTCCATATGTGTCATTTCATAGTTTTGATGTCTTCACTATAGTTCTACAATGTAGAAAATAGTAAAAATAAAGAAAATCCTTGAATGAGTAGGTGTTCTAAAACTTTTGACCGGTGGTGTGTAGTTCATAGACTGGACAGGTACTTTAAGTAATAATATGTTTTAAGTGAGAATAGGCATTGGTCAGAAGCCAAAAAAGCATTCAGGGCTTGGACAACCCATTTTATAATAAAGCTCAATACACTCTTCTTCTGAACCCTCACAATGTTGTGCGTTTTATTGAATTTATGTATTGATAAGATCCCATCTCGAAATCATACTGATCATTGCTCAAAGGAAAGTGACGAGAGCAAGGAAACAAAGACTGAAGCAAATATTTACTATGAGATTACACAATGTAGCTGGAAGGATGACTACAGGAGAGATTACACAATGTAGCTGGAAGGATGACTACAGGGGAGATTACACAATGTAGCTGGCTAGATTACTAAAGGGGAGATTACACAATGTAGCTGGCTAAATGACTACAGGAGAGATTACACAATGTAGCTGGCTAAATGACTACAGGATATATTAAACAATGTATATTGTTAGATGACTACAGGAGAGATTACACTATGTATCTGGCTAGATGACTACAGGAGAGATTACACAATGTAGCTGGCTAGATGACTATAGAAAAGATTACACAATGTAGCTGGCTAAATGACTACAGGATAGATTAAACAATGTATATTGTTAGATGACTACAGGAGAGATTACACTATGTATCTGGCTAGATGACTACAGGAGAGATTACACAATGTAGCTGGCTAGATGACTATAGGAGAGATTACACAATGTAGCTGGCTAAATGACTACAGGATAGATTAAACAATGTATATTGTTAGATGACTAAAGGAGAGATTACACAATGTAGCTGGCTAGATGACTACAGGAGAGATTAAACAATGTATATTGTTAGATGACTAAAGGAGAGATTACACAATGTATCTGGCTAGATGACTACAGGAGAGATTACACAATGTAGCTGGCAAAATGACTACAGGAGAGATTACACAATGTAGCTGGAAAGATGACTACAGGAGAGTTTACACAATGTAGCTGGCAAGATGACTACAGGAGAGATTACACAATGTAGCTGTCTAGATGACTACAGGAGAGATTACACAATGTAGCTGGAAAGATGACTACAGGAGAGTTTACACAATGAAGCTGACTAGATGACTACATTTTACATTTTAGTCATTTAGCAGACACTCTTATCCAGAGCGACTTACAGTAGTGAGTGCATACATTTTTCATACTGGCCCCGTGTGGGAATCGAACCCACAACCCTGGCGTTGCAAGCACCATGCTCTACCAACTGAGCTACAGGGGGAATTACACAATGTAGCTGGCTAGATGATTACAGGAGAGATTACACAATGTAGCTGGAAGGATGACTACAGGAGAGATTACACAATGTGGCTGGCTAGATGACTACAGAAGAGATTATACAATGTAATTGGCTAGATGACTACAGGAGAGTTTACACAATGTAGCTGGCAAAATGACTACAGGAGAGATTACACAATGTAGCTGGAAAGATGACTACAGGAGAGTTTACACAATGTAGCTGGCAAGATGACTACAGGAGAGATTACACAATGTAGCTGTCTAGATGACTACAGAAGAGATTATACAATGTAATTGGCTAGATGACTACAGGAGAGATTACACAATGTAGCTGGCTAGATGACTAGAGGAGAGATTACACAATGTAGCTGGTTAGATGACTACAGAAGAGATTATACAATGTAATTGGCTAGATGACTACAGGAGAGATTACACAATGTTGCTGTCTAGATGACTACAGAAGAGATTATACAATGTAATTGGCTAGATGACTACAGGAGAGATTACACAATGTAGCTGTCTAGATGACTACAGGAGAGATTATGCAATGTAGCTGGAAAGATGACTACAGGAGAGTTTACACAATGAAGCTGGCTAGATGACTACATTTTAGTCATTTAGCAGACGCTCTTATCCAGAGCGACTTACAGTAGTGAGTGCATACATTTTTCATACTGGCCCCCTGTGGGAATCGAACCCACAACCTTGGCGTTGCAAGCGCCATGCTCTACCACCTGAGCTACGGGGAGTTACACAATGTTGCTGGCTAGATGACTACAGGAGAGATTACACAATGTAGCTGGCTAGATGACTACAGGAGAGATTATACAATGTATGTGGCTTGATGACTAGAGGAAAGATTACACATTGAAGCTGGCTAGATGACTACAGGAGCGATTACACAATGTAGCTGGCTAGATGACTACAGGAGAGATTATACAATGTAGCTGTCTAGAGGACTACAGGAGAGATTATACAATGTAGCTGTCTAGAGGACTACAGGAGAGATTATACAATGTATGTGGCTTGATGACTAAAGGAGAGATTACACAATGTTGCTGGATAGATGACTACAGGAGAGATTACACAATGTAGCTGGCTAGATGACTACAGGAGAGATTATACAATGTAACTGTCTAGAGGACTACAGGAGAGATTATAAATTGTAGCTGTCTAGATGACTACAGGAGAGATTACACAATGTAGCTGGGGGGCTAGCAGGCCAGAGGTGGATGAACGTAGTGCCCTCATTTGGGTGTAGGGTCTGATCAAAGCCTGAAGGTAAGGAGGTGCCGTTCCCCTCACAGCTCTGTAGGCAAGCACCATGGTTTTGTAGTAGATGCGAGCTTGAACTGGAAGCCAGTGGAGTGTGCGGAGGAGCGGGGTGACGTGAGAGAATTTAGGAAGGTTGAACACCAGACGGGCTGCAGCGTTCTGGATGAGCTGTAGGGGTTTAATGGCACAAGCAGGGAGCCCAGCCAACAGTGAGTTGCAGTAATCCAGACGGGAGATGACAAGTGCCTGGATTAGGACCTGTGCCGCTTTCTGTGTAAGGTAGGGTCGTACTCTGCGAATGTTGTAGAGCATGAACCTGCAGGATCGGAAGGGGGAAAGGAGAAAATGAATTGTGTGTCGTCTGCGTAGCAATGATAGGAGAGACCATGTGAGGATATGACAGAGCCAAGTGACTTGGTGTATAGAGAGAATAGGAGAGGGCCTAGAACTGAGCCCTGGGGGACACCAGTGGTGAGAGCACGTGGTGCGGAGACAGATTCTCGCCACGCCACCTGGTAGGAGCGACATGTCAGGTAGGACGCAATCCAAGAGTGAGCAGCTCCGGAGATGCCCAACTCGGAGAGGGTGGAGAGGAGGATCTGATGGTTCACAGTATCAAAGGCAGCAGATAGGTCTAGAAGGATAAGAGATTTGTTGAAGACAGACTCGTTGAAACACCTAGTTAACAAGCATTTCGTTTTCTTTTGACTGAGCTGCTGCAGGCTGCAACCTGATCACATAGCATTTACAGTTATTCTGTACGTCAATCTGATACACTCCATTTAGTATGATATGTTAAGTTTCGTCTGGTATGTATTAATTTGTTGATGTCCATCATCCGTTTCGCATGACATGTTATGAATTACAATTTGAATGATATGTTACGAATTGCAGTTCGTATGATATGTTGTGAATTTCAATTTGAACAATATGTTATGAATTTGCAAAAAGTATTATATGTTATGAATTCCAATTTGTTGTGGCTAATATTCGCTAGGTGTTTAAAGCTAATGTTAGCTAGGTGGCTAACGTTAGCTAGGCTATGGGTTAGGGTTTAGGGTCTCTGGTTAGGGTTAAGGTGAAATTATTGAATCCCCAAGGTTGATCCACCGTTCCTGTTGTTGTGGTAGAAGGTGATCTTACCCGTTATCAAATCAAATGTTATTTGTCAAATGCGCCGAATACAACAGGTGTAGACCTTACCGTGAAATGCTTACTTACAAGCCCTTAACCAACGATGCAGTTCAAGAAATAGAGTTAAGAAACTCTTTACTAAATAAACTGTAGTAAAAAAATAAATAAAAGTAACAATAAAATATCAATAACAAGGCTATATACAGGGGTTACCGGTACCGAGTCAATGTGCAGGGGTACAGGTTAGTTGAGGTAATTTGTACATGTAGGTAGGGGTAAAGTGACTATGCATAGATAATAAACACAGAGTAGCAGCAGTTACCATACCAGGCTGTGATGCAACCAGTCAGGATGCTCTCGATGGTGCAGCTGTAGAACGTTTTGAGGATCTGAGGACCCATGCCAAATGTTTTCAGTCTCCTGAGGGGGAATAGGCTTTGTCGTGCCCTCTTCACGACTGTCTTGGTGTGTTTGGACCATGATAGTTCATTGGTGATGTGGACACCAAGGAACTTGAAGCTCTCAACCTGTTCCACTACAGCCCCGTCGATGAGAATGGGGGCATGCTCAGTCCTCTTTTTTTTTCCTGTAGTCCACAATCATCTCCTTTGTCTTGATCACGTTGAGGGAGAGGTTGTTGTCCTGGCACCACATGGCCAGGTCTCTGACCTCCTCCCTATAGGCTGTCTCATCGTTGTCGGTGATCAGGCCTACCCCTGTTGTGTCGTCGGCAAACTTTAATGAAGGTATTGGAGCCGTGCCTGGCCATGCAGTCATGGGTGAACAGGGAGTACAGGAGGGGACTGAGCATGCACCCCTGAGGGGCCCCCCTGTTGAGGATCAGCGTGGCAGATGTGTTGTTACCTACCTTTACCACCTGGGGGCGGCCCGTCAGGAAGTCCAGGATCCAGTTGCAGAGAGAGGTGTTTAGTCCCAGGATCCTTAGCTTAGTGATGAGCTTTGAGGGCACTATGGTGTTGAATACTGAGCTGTAGTCAATGAATAGCATTCTCACGTAGGTGAGTGCTACGGGTCGGTAGTCATTTAGGCAGGTTATCTTAGTGTCCTTGGGCACAGGGACTATGGTGGTCTGCTTGAAACATGTTGGTATTACAGACTCAGTCAGGGACATGTTGAAAATGTCAGTGAAGACACTTGCCAGTTGGTCAGCACATGCTCGGAGTACACGTCCTGGTAATCCATCTGGCCCTGCGGCCTTGTGAATGTTGACCTGCTTAAAAGTCTTACTCACATCGGCTACGGAGAGCGTGATCACATAGTCATCCGGAACAGCTGGTGCTGTCATGCATGCTTCAGTGTTGCTTGCCTCGAAGCGAGCATATAAGTGATTTAGCTCGTCTGGTAGGCTTGTGTCATTGGGCAGCTCGCGGCTGTGCTTCCCTTTGTAGTCTGTAATAGTTTTCAAGCCCTGCCACATCCGACGAGCGTCAGAGCTGGTGTAGTACAATTCAATCTTAGTCCTGTATTGACTCTTTGCCTGTTTGATGGTTCGTCGGAGGGCATAGCAGAATTTCTTATAAGCGTCCGGGTTAGAGTCCCGCTCCTTTACCTCTGCTTTGACTGTGCGTAGAAGTCTATTGGTGTAGCGCCTATGTATGAGTGCTTTAGAAATTATTAATAAGGAGCATCCAGATGCTGCACTTTATGAATTTATGAAATTGCTTCTTCCAATTATTGATAAACATGCACCTGTTAGGAAACTGACTGTTAGAACTGTTAAGGCTCCATGGATTGATGAGGAATTGAAAAACTGTATGGTCGAAAGAGATGGGGCAAAAGGAGTGGCCAATAAGTCTGGCTGCACATCTGACTGGTTGACTTACTGCAAATTGAGAATTATGTGACTAAACTCAACAAAAAGAAGAATAAACTGTATTATGAAGCCAAGATCAATGATATAAAGAATGATGGGGAAAAGATGGAGTACTTTAAATGAAATTATAGGTATAAAGATAAATTCAACTCCATCTTTCATTGAACCAGATGGCTTATTCATCACAAAACCATTTGATGTTGGCAATTATTTTAATGATTACTTCATTGGCAAAGTGGGCAAACTTAGGCAGGAAATGCCAACAATGAACAGTGAGCCATCATATTCATGCATAAAAAAACAAATAATGAAAGAAAAGCATTGCAAGTTTGAATTTTGTAAAGTTAGTGTGGGATTATTTTTATCGATCAATAATGAAAAACCTCCTGGCATTGACAACTTAGATGGAAAGCTACTGAGGATGGTAGCTGACTCTATAGCCACTCCTATCTGTCATATCTTTAATCTGAGCCTAGAGGAAAGTATTTGTCCTCAGGCCTGGAGGGAAGCCAAAGTAATTCTGCTATCCAAGAATGGTAAAGCAGCCTTTACGGGTTCTAACAGCAGACCTATAAGCTTGCTGCCAGCTCTTAGCAAACTGTTGGAAAAAATTGTGTTTGACCAAATACAATGCTATTTCTCTGTAAAGAAATTAACAAAAGACTTTCAGCATGCTTGTAGGGAAGGGCACTCAACATGTACTGCACTGACACAAATGACTGATGATTGGTTGAAAGGAATTGATAATAATAAGAATGTGGGAGCTGTACTTTTAGATGTCAGTGCAGCCTTTGATATTATTGACCATAACCTGTTGTTGAAAAAACATATGTATTATGGCTTTTCAACCTCAGCTCTGAATCCACAATATGGCAATCTAATAGAACACAAAGGGTTTTCTTTAATGGAAGCTTCTCTAATGTCAAACATGTAAAGTGTGGTGTACCACAGGGCAGCTCTCTAGGCCCTCTACTCTTTTCTATTTTTACCAATGACCTGCCACTGGCATTAAACAAAGCATGTGTGTCCATGTATGCTGATGATTCAACCATATATGCATCAGCAACCACAGCTAATGAAGTCACTGAAACCCTTAAAGAGTTGCAGTCTGTTTTGGAATGGGTGGCCACTAATAAACTGGTCCTGAACATCTCTAAAACTAAGAGCATTGTATTTGGTACAAATCATTCCCTACGTTCTAGACCTCAGCTGAATCTGGTAATGAATGGTGTGGCCGTTGAACAAGTTGAGGAGACTAAATTACTTGGCATTACCTTAGATTGTAAACTATCATGGTCAAAACATATACAGTGGGGAAAAAAAGTATTTAGTCAGCCACCAATTGTGCCAGTTCTCCCACTGAAAAAGATGAGAGGCGCCTGTAATTTTCATCATAGGTACACATCAACTATAACAGACAAATTGAGAAAAAAAAATCCAGAAAATCACATTGTAGGATTTTTTATGAATTTATTTACAAATTATGGTGGAAAATAAGTATTTGGTCACCTACAAACAAGCAAGATTTCTGGCTCTCACAGACCTGTAACTTCTTCTTTAAGAGTCTCCTCTGTCCTCCACTCGTTACCTGTATTAATGGCACCTGTTTGAACTTGTTATCAGTATAAAAGACACCTGTCCACAACCTCAAACAGTCACACTCCAAACTCCACTATGGCCAAGACCAAAGAGCAAGGACACCAGAAACAAAATTGTAGACCTGCACCAGCCTGGGAAGACTGAATCTCCAATAGGTAAGCAGCTTGGTTTGAAGAAATCAACTGTGGGAGCAATTATTAGGAAATGGAAGAGATACAAGACCACTGATAATCTCCCTCGATCTGGGGCTCCACGCAAGATCTCACCCTGTGGGGTCAAAATGATCACAAGAACGGTGAGCAAAAATCCCAGAACCACACGGGGGGACCTAGTGAATGACCTGCAGAGAGCTGGGACCAAAGTAACAAAGCCTACCATCAGTAACACACTACGCCGCCAGGGACTCAAATCCTGCAGTGCCAGACGTGTCCCCCTGCTTAAGCCAGTACATGTCCAGGCCCGTCTGAAGTTTGCTAGAGTGCATTTGGATGATCCAGAAGAGGATTGGGAGAATGTCAAATGGTCAGATGAAACCAAAATATAACTTTTTGGTAAAAACTCAACTCGTCGTGTTTGGAGGACAAAGAATACTGAGTTGCATCCAAAGAACACCATACCTACTTTGAAACATGGGGGTGGAAACATCATGCTTTGGGGCTGTTTTTCTGCAAAGGGACCAGGACGACTGATCCGTGTAAAGGAAAGAATGAATGGGGCCATGTATCGTGAGATTTTGAGTGAAAACCCCCTTCCATCAGCAAGGGCATTGAAGATGAAACGTGGCTGGGTCTTTCAGCATGACAATGATCCCAAACACACCGCCCGGGCAACGAAGGAGTGGCTTCGTAAGAAGCATTTCAAGGTCCTGGAGTGGCCTAGCCAGTCTCCAGATCTCAACCCCATAGAAAATCTTTGGAGGGAGTTGAAAGTCCGTGTTGCCCAGCGACAGCCCCAAAACATCACTGCTCTAGAGGAGATCTGCATGGAGGAATGGGCCAAAATACCAGCAACAGTGTGTGAAAACCTTGTGAAGACTTACAGAAAACGTTTGACCTGTGTCATTGCCAACAAAGGGTATATAACAAAGTATTGAGAAACTTTTGTCATTGACCAAATACTTATTTTCCACCATAATTTGCAAATAAATTCATAAAAACTCCTACAATGTGATTTTCTGGGGAAAAAAATCTCATTTTGTCTGTCATACTTGACGTGTACCTATGATGAAAATTACAGGCCTCTCTCATCTTTTTAAGTGGGAGAACTTGCACAATTGGTGGCTGACTAAATGCTTTTTTTCCCCACTGTAGATTCAATGCTTGTAAAGATGGGGAGAGGTCTGTCCGTAATAAAGAGATGCTCTGCTTTTTTGACTCCACACTCCACAAAGCAAGTTCTGCAGGCTCTAGTTTTGTCTAATCTTGATTATTGTCCAGTCATGTGGTCCAGTGCTGTAGCCATGAAGTGCTTTGAAAGACTGGTCATGGCTCACATCAACAGCATAATCCCAGAAACCCTAGACCCACTCCAATTTGCATACCGCCCCAACAGATCCACAGATGATGCAATCTCTATCGCACTCCACACTGCCCTTTCCCACCTGGACAAGAGGAACACCTACGTGAGAATGCTATTCATTGACTACAGCTCAGCATTCAACACCATAGTGCCCTCTAAGCTCATCACTAAGCTAAGGATCCTGGGACTAAACACCTCCCTCTGCAACTGGATCCTGGACTTCCTGACGGGCCGCCCCCAGGTGGTAAGGGTAGGTAACAACACATCTGCCACACTGATCCTCAACACGGGGGCCCCTCAGGGGAGCGTGCTCAGTCCCCTCCTGTACTCTCTGTTCACCCATGACTGCATGGCCAGGCACGACTCCAACACCATCATTAAGTTTGCCGACGACACAACAGTGGTAGGCCTGATCACCGACAACGATGAGGCAGCCTATAGGGAGGGGAGGAGGTCAGAGATCTGGCCGTGTGGTGCCAGGACAACAACCTCTCCCTCAACGTGACCAAGACAAAGGAGATGATTGTGGACTACAGGAAAAAAAAGAGGACTGAGCACGCCCCCATTCTCATCGACGGGGCTGTAGTGGAACAGGTTGAGAGCTTCAAGTTCCTTGGTGTCCACATCACCAACAAACTATCATGGTCCAAACACACCAAGACAGTTGTGAAGAGGGCACGACAAAGCCTATTCCCCCTCAGGAGACTAAAAAGATTTGGCATGGGTCCTCAGATCCTCAAAAAATTCTACAGCTGCACCATCGAGAGCATCCTGACTGGTTGCATCACCGCCTGGTATGGCAACTGCTTGGCCTCTGACCGCAAGGCACTACAGAGGGTAGTGCGTACGGCCCAGTACATCACTGGGGCAAAGCTCCCTGCCATCCAGGACCTCTATACCAGGCGGTGTCAGAGGAAGGCCCTCAAAATTGTCTTGTCAAAGACTCCAGCCACCCTAGTCATAGACTGTTCTCTCTGCTACCGCACGGCAAGCGGTACCGGAGTGCCAAGTCTAGGTCCAAAAGACTTCTCAACAGCTTCTACCCCCAAGCCATAAGACTCCTGAACAGCTAATCATGGCTACCCGGACTATTTGCACTGTCCCCCCACCCCATCCTTTTTACGCTGCTGCTACTCTGTTAAGTATTTATGCATAGTCACTTTAACTCTACCCACATGTACATATTACCTCAACTACCTCAACTAGCCGGTGCCCCCGCACATTGACTATGCAACGGTACCCCCCTGTATATATAGCCTCCCTACTGTCACTTTATTTTACTGTATATATAGCCTCCCTACTGTCACTTTATTTTACTTCTGCTCTTTTTTTCTCAACACTTTTTTGTTGTTGTTTTATTCTTACTTTTTTGTTTAAAATAAATGCACTGTTGGTTAAGGGCTGTAAGTAAGCATTTCACTGTAATGTCTGCACCTGTTGTATTCGGCGCATGTGACCAATAAAATTTGATTTGATTTGATTTGATTTGATTTAGTTAAGCTGCAGCTGGCCCAAAACAGAGCGGCACATCTTGCTCTTCATTGTAATCAGAGGGCTGATATAAATACTATGCATGCCAGTCTCTCTTGGCTAAGAGTTGAGGAGAGACTGACTGCATCACTTCTTCTTTTTATAAGAAACATTAATGTGTTGAAAATCCCAAATTGTTTGCATAGTCAATTTACACACAGCTCTGACACACACACTTACCCCACCAGACATGCCACCAGGGGTCTTTTCACAGTCCCCAAATCCAGAACAAATTCAAGAAAGTGTACAGTATTATATAGAGCCATTATTGCATGGAACTCCATTCCATCTCATATTGCTCAAATAAACAGCAAACCTGGTTTCAAAAAACAGATAAAGCAACACCTCACGGCACAACGCCTCTCCCCTATTTAACCTAGATAGTTTGTGTGTATGTACTGATACGTAGGCTACCTGTGACTTAAAAAAAAATGTATGTAGTTCTGTCCTTGAGCTGCTCTTGTCTATTAATGTTCTGTATTATGTACTAGGTTGAGAGCATCGGGAGAGGTTGTGTTTTTCTCTAGCAGGAGGTAAGCTTCTCATATGGTGTTGAGTAAAGCTTAAACCATGTATTAGATCGTAGGTAGGTAGTTAGTTGTAGTTAGGTATTGTAGTTATTGTAGGTTAGTATTGTTGTTATTGTAGGTTTCCGTAGGTAATTATTGTAGGTTAGTATCGAAGCACGAGGCTAGCTAGCTAGCGGGTAGCTACTGGTAACGTGTAGCAACGGTGGAGAGCTGTTTCCAATGTTAATGTGCTGCTAGCCAACGTTTAATTTTTGCTGCGTTATCCGTTATGAAAGGAACTAGACACGGACATGAATTGAATTATCTGTTTAGTGTGTTAACACACTCTTGGCAGTTTGTTGTAACCAAGTATTGGTGCTAAATTGTGTGTTAATGGATGCTAGCATGCTAGTTAGCTATGGCGTCATAGCTAGGCATCGTGGGTTGTTGTGGGTAGTTACTGTAGGTTGGCAGTGTCTTCGGCCGTGCCGGCTGTAGCACGAAGCGAGCTAACTAGCCGTTTTTCGAACAGAGTCAGAGTCAACACAGTAGCCATTGTGTGCCGGGTGTAGCACGAAGCTAGCTAGCTAGCCGTTCTTCAAACAAAGTCAACACAGTGGCCATTGCTAGCTACCCAACACGACCAGCTAACTGTACTGTAGTAGCTAAATACATTATACTTGTCCTAGCTAGCCAACGTTTAATCATTGCTGCATCATGAAAGGAACTTGACACAGACACGAATGATCTGTTTAGTGTGTTAACACACTATTGGTGGTTTGTTGTGACCAAGTGTTGGTGCTAAACTGTGTGTTACTGGATGCTAGCATGCTAGTTAGCTAGTTAACACACTATTGGTGGTTTGTTGTGACCAAGTGTTGGTGCTAAACTGTGTGTTATTGTTATTGGATGCTATCATGCTAGTTAGCTATGGTGTCATAGTTAGCTAGCTGAATAAAGTGGGTTGAGTCTATTCCTTTAAACATTGAACCGCTGTGGTTCACAACAATTCTGATTTCTAAAGGTGGAAGTTGGGAGAGTTTTTGTTCGGGTGGTTCAGTGAAACAATTTTAGTTTCTGAGGTAGAAGTTTTTGGTGAGGGAGGCCCTGCTCTCTCCTCTCCCAGATGCTTAGCTCATTTCATTCCGATCTCCTCTGCATTTTTGTAGCCATTTGCTACAGCCTGTCAACTATGCCTCTGCCTATCCCTGTTCTCTCCTCTCTGCACAGGCTACACAAACGCACCACACCGCGTGGCGTGGCTGCTGCCTCTATAACCTGGTGGTCCCTGCACGCACCCCACACCTGGAGTTCCAGGTCTCAGGCAGCCTCTGGAACTGCCGTTCTGCTGCCAACAAAGCTGACTTCATCCCAGCCTATGCCAACCTCCAGTCCCTCGACTTCCTGGCGCTGACGGAAACATGGATTACCACTGAAAACACTGCTACTCCTACTGCTCTCTCCTCGTCTGACCATGTGTTCTCGCATACCCCGAGAGCATCTGGTCAGAGGGGTGGTGGTACAGGAATCCTCATCTCTCCCAAGTGGACATTCTCATTTTTTCCCCTAACCCATCTGTCTATCTCCTCATTTGAATTCCATGCTGTCACAGTCACTAGCCCATTTAAGCTTAATATCCTTGTCATCTATCGCCCTCCAGGTTCCCTTGGAGAGTTCATCAATGAGCTTGACGCCTTGATAAGTTCCTTTCCTGAGGATGGCTCACTACCTCACAGTTTTGGGGGATTTCAACCTCCCTATGTCCACATTTGACTCATTTCTCTCTGCCTCCTTCTTTCCACTCCTCTCCTCTTTTGACCTCACCCTCTCACCGTCCCCCCCTACTCACAAGGCAGGCAATACGCTTGACCTCATCTTCACTAGATGCTGCTCCTCTACTAATCTCACTGCAACTCCCCTCCATGTCTCCGACCACTACTTTGTTTCCTTTTCTCTCTCGCTCTCCTCCCACACTACTCACTCTGCCCCTACACAGATGGTAATGCGCCGCCGCAACCTTCGCTCTCTCTCTCCCACTACTCTCTCCTCTTCCATCCTATCATCTCTTCCCTCTGCTCAATCCTTCTCCCTCCAATCTCCTGATTCTGCCTCCTCAACCCTCCTCTCCTCCCTTTCTGCATCCTTTGACTCTCTGTGTCCCCTATCCTCCCGGCCGGCTCGGTCCTCCCCTCCAGTTTCGTGGCTTGATGACTCATTGCGAGCTCACAGAACAGAGCTCCGGGCAGCGGACCGGAAATGGAAGAAAACTAAACTCCCTGCCGACCTGGCATCTTTTCACTCCCTCCTCTCTACATTTTCTTCATCTGTTTCTGCTGCTAAGGCCACCTTCTACCACTCTAAATTCCAAGCATCTGCCTCTAACCCTAGGAAGCTCTTTGCCACATTTTCCTCCCTCCTGAATCCTCCCCCCCCCCCCCCCCCCCCCTCCTCTCTCTCTGTGGATGACTTCGTCAACCACTTTGAAAAGAAGGTTGACGACATCCGATCGTCGTTTGTTAAGTCTAATGACACTGCTGGTCCTGCTCACACTGCCCTACCCTATGCTTTGACTTCTTTCTCCCCTCTCCCTCCAGATAAAATCCTGCGACTTGTGACTGCAGGCCGCCCAACAACCTCCTCTCTTCTCCAGACCATCTCCGGTGACCTTCTCCCCTACCTCACCTCGCTGATCAACTCATCCTTGACCGCTGGCCATGTCCCTTCCGTCTTCAAGAGAGCGAGAGTTGCTCCCCTTCTCAAAAAACCAACACTCGACCCCACTGATGTCAACAACTACAGACCAGTATCCCTTCTTTCTTTTCTTTCCAAAACTATTGAGCGTGCCGTCTTTAGCCAACTCTCTTGCTATCTCTCTCAGAATGACCTTCTTGATCCAAACCAATCAGGTTTCAGGACTGGTCATTCAACTGAGACTGCTCTTCTCTGTGTCACGGAGGCTCTCCGCACTGCTAAAGCTAACTCTCTCTCCTCTGCTCTTGTCCTTCTAGACCTGTCTGCTGCCTTTGATACTGTGAACCATCAGATCCTCCTCTCCACCCTCTCCGAGCTGGGCATCTCCGGCGCGGCTCACTCCTGGATTGCGTCCTACCTGACCGGTCGCTCCTACCAAGTGGCGTGGCGAGAAGCTGTCTCCGCACCACGTGCTCTCACCACTGGTGTCCCCCAGGGCTCAGTTCTAGGCCCTCTCCTTTTCTCCCTATACACCAAGTCACTTGGCTCTGTCATATCCTCACACGTCAAAACTGTTCGCTGCTCTGGCACCCCAATGGTGGAACAAGCTCCCTCACGACGCCAGGACAGCGGAGTCACTCACCACCTTCCGGAGACATTTGAAACCCCACCTCTTTAAGGAATACCTGGGATAGGATAAAGCAATCCTTCTACCCCCCCCCCCCCCCCCCCACACACACACACAGCGGAGTCGCTCACCACCTTCCGGAGACATTTGAAACCCCACCTCTTTAAGGAATACCTGGGATAGGATAAAGTAATCCTTCTACCCCCCCCCCCCCCCCCCCCCCCCCCCCCCAAAAAAAATTGTAAAGTGGTTATCCCACTGGCTATAGGGTATAAAGCTATGCTGCTTTTGCAACAGCTAATGGGGATCCTAATAAAATACCAAATACCTTTAAAGAGTATCTGTGTAGCTGCCTCGACATCTTCATTGTTTGTACATATTCTGTTAAATCTTATAAGTTGAGACTTAATAAGACCCCTATAAGTGTGTTTAGGATGATAACTAGTCTTATGTAACAATGCATGTGTGTCGGTCGGTTGGAAATATACTCTAGTCCCCAAGAGGTTTCTATCATTATGGCCTGGCATCATACAAATTTCAGTATCAAGAAATTCAATCTTTTGAGGTTGTAAGTTGTACTTAACTGTAATCGAGGGGTGATGTCCATTCAAAATATCTATAAAGTTTACAAACCCCCACCGAGTAGCACCAAACCCCAAAGATATCATCCAAGTGCCGCATGTATATGGATGGAAGTTTTTTCCACATGGGGAAGACCGTCTGCTCCCAATCGGCCATGTAAATGTTGGCATACGCAGGAGCAAACGTCTTCCCCATTGCAGTACCTGAGAGTTGTAAATAGTGTTTAGAATCTAATCCAAAGTCATTCCGCGTTAGTCCCAGTTCTAAGAGAGAAAGGATAGCCTCATCTGGTCTATTTGTGTCCCTGTATTTTGGGAAAATGTCCCTGACTGCCCTAAGTCCTAATTGAGTGTCAGAATTAGTGTTTAGTGAGTCTACATCAATCGAGAATAACATTGCTCCAGAAGGTAACTTATTAACAAATGCATAGGTATCTTTTACATAACTGGGGTATCTTTTACATAACTGGGGTGCTTCTGAGATAAAGCGGCAGGTAGCTTAGTGGGTAAGAGCGTTGTGCCAGTAACTGAAAGGTCGATAAAATCCAACTCGAACGTGTACATCGTTTCGGAAAAAGAGGACAGAAATATGAGCGCCCAATCGTTGCCAAATTTGCTTTTTTTAAGGATAAAGCTATGGTGAAAAGCCTAGGAAAAAGACTTGCTGGCACGAAAATAGGCATGAATGATCAGTTCCCGAGGGAGATTGTAGAAAGGCGCAAAGTTCTGTATCCAATCTTCAAGGAAAACAGATTAAAAGGGAAACATGTTGCACTAGTGGTGGATAAATTATATATTGACAACCAAATGTTCAGAGACACAAAGACTACTTCATGGCTATTCTAAAAGTTGTAATAGAGGAGTCAAATATTGGAGCACCTGATACTAGCAATGATAGGGATTGTAATATTAAATAACATTTATAGTAAGTATAGTATTTTATAAAACGATAAAACGATATAACAAGCAGAATAATACATATTTAAATATAAAATAATTAGAACATGGCTTTTTTGGCGGGAGGTTGTTGTTTTGGCGGATGGTTGTTGTGGTTGGTCCTGTGTTCTCTCTGGCGTCCTTTCCCCCTTGCAGCAGATGTGGATGCGGGTGCGTTTGCACGCTCGGCCCATTTCTTCCCCAGTCAACCATGTGGTGTGCATTTTTGTGTTTGAAAGGTGCGGCGTTAAGTGAGTGAGAGGGGAAATGGTTGCATATCCCAGAGCCGACCGGGGGTCTATGAGCAGGGGTAGTGAGAGAGAGCTTTCAATTTTGTGTAGATGAGGGATATACACTTTCAATATAGTATACATCTAATCTAATTTTTCATTGTCCTCTCATGATGGAAAGATCCCTAACCCTATAACCTGGACACCGACCTGAGCGACCCATACACCAAAGAGAAGTTCCCATCTCTTTTATGGACCTGCTGTGAATATGCAGCCTAAACAGAGAAATAAATGCGGTCAGAGACCTGCCTGGCAGGGTTGGTCCTACAAAGCCAGAGCCCCATGATGGGAGAGCATAATATACAAGGAAATTCTCAAAGCTGCTAATGAGAACCTTGACGACCTTTTACCTAGCCGGTGGGGATTCCGGTGGGGTACGCCCACCCAGGTAGTGGCAGTGCTGGCAACACTGGCTGCAGTAACCCATGGGGAGGGGGTCACACTCGGACAATCAGAGAGGGGGTTTATCATTGTAGCCCAGGTGGCACAAAATAATCAAAGGTCTGACCGCATGGAGATGCTTGGGAAAATGGTTACAACAGGGGATCAGAGTGTTTGTGTCTCAGGTGAAGAGGGTGGATCTGATCTCCATCACCTAGGACTTGACATAGATTAAGTAGATTAATCAAATCTCACATTGTTATCAATTTCTGCTCAATCTGCATGCTTTCTCAATCAGCTTTAACTGTATGTGCACTCGTAAATCAAGTTATTTCTCGAGTTGGGCTCTGGGATATAACAGCCGTTGAGTATCTGATTTTATGTTATGGTGGATTGTGGAGGAGGGGGGTTGAGTGTGTTGGATTATGTGAGTATGTGCGTGTGTGCTTGTCTGGCATCTGTTGTGGGGGGGTGGGGATGTTGGGGGGGAGGGTATGGGTTGGACCGCGGGAATTATTTGCTAGGATAATAATTGCTTGTCAATGAATTAAATGTAATACAATGGCAATCCGGGTTATATGTTAGAATCCTACGCGTGAACTGCCGACATTATTACGCATATTAATTGATAATGATGGAAAATAGGATATCCATAATAAATAAAAAAAATAGTTATATATATATATATATATATATATATATATATATATATATATATATATATAGAGGTGAAAGCATTGGAAATGCTTTTGGCGGTTAATCTGCTTCTGTTTTGTGGGTGGTACTGTGTGCTGTTTTCGATTGATGGGTCCTGGCCTCTCGGGGCCTTAGGGATGCGGAGGGACGTGGGTGGGATGCTGATCACTGGGATGACGGCTCAACTTGGGATGGGGAGGGGCTTTAGCGGGGGAATTAGTGGAGAACAATTGAAGGGTTGCTCCGTAGCAGTGCAAATATCACAGTAAAGCTATATGGACACTCAATCATTACGCTATTTTTTATTGGTAAATTTACAAACATATATAATGATAAATAGACTTGAAACTTGTATCTCATTATGGTGTATGGTGAAATAAGTATAGCCAGTTATAATTGTAATGGCTTAGCTGATAATAACAAAAGAAGAACAATATTTACATGGCTCAAAGAGAAGGAATATAATATCTATTGTTTACAGGAAACTCATTCAACAATTCGAGATGAAGTAGTGTGGAAAAAAGAATGGGGGGGGGAAATATACTTCTCCCATGGGCAAAGAAATTCAAAAGGGGTGATGATATTAATTAATAGTAATTTCGATCCGAATGTGCAAATTTTACAAATAGATACACAAGGTAGATGGATTATTTTAAATATGTTATTGGACCATAAACAGATATGGCTCATTAACCTATACGGACCAAATAATGATGATCCACAATTCTTTGACAATATATATAATAAATTATCAAGCCTGCAAGCAACTCAAGACAATCTTATTATGGTGGGGGATTATAATACTGTTTTAAATAGCTCAATGGACCGTAAAGGAAATCACACCACAAACAATCACCCACATGCTCTTAAGGAAATTGTGAATGTCATGGATACATTAGAACTAGTAGATACAGTGGGGAAAAAAAGTATTTAGTCAGCCATCAATTGTGCAAGTTCTCCCACTTAAAAAGATGAGAGAGGCCTGTAATTTTCATCATAGGTACACGTCAACTTTGACAGACAAAATGAGAAGAAAAAAATCCAGAAAATCACATTGTAGGATTTTTAATGAATTTATTTGCAAATTAAGGTGGAAAATAAGTATTTGGTCAATAACAAAAGTTTCTCAATACTTTGTTATATACCCTTTGTTGGCAATGACACAGGTCAAACGTTTTCTGTAAGTCTTCACAAGGTTTTCACACACTGTTGCTGGTATTTTGGCCCATTCCTCCATGCAGATCTCCTCTAGAGCAGTGATGTTTTGGGGCTGTCGATGGGCAACACGGACTTTCAACTCCCTCCAAAGATTTTCTATGGGGTTGAGATCTGGAGACTGGCTAGGCCACTCCAGGACCTTGAAATGCTTCTTACGAAGCCACTCCTTCGTTGCCCGGGCGGTGTGTTTGGGATCATTGTCATGCTGAAAGACTCAGCCACGTTTCATCTTCAATGCCCTTGCTGATGGAAGGAGGTTTTCACTCAAAATCTCAAGATACATGGCCCCATTCATTCTTTCCTTTACACGGATCAGTTGTCCTGGTCCCTTTGCAGAAAAACAAAACAGCCCCAAAGCATGATGTTTCCACCCCCATGCTTCACAGTAGGTATGGTGTTCTTTGGATGCAACTCAGCATTCTTTGTCCTCCAAACACGACGAGTTGAGTTTTTACCAAAAAGTTCTATTTTGGTTTCATCTGACCATATGACATTCTCCCAATCCTCTTCTGGATCATCCAAATGCACTCTAGCAAACTTCAGACGGGCCTGGACATGTACTGGCTTAAGCAGGGGGACACGTCTTGCACTGCAGGATTTGAGTCCCTGGCGGCGTAGTGTGTTACTGATGGTAGGCTTTGTTACTTTGGTCCCAGCTCTCTGCAAGTCATTCACTAGGTCCCCCTGTGTGGTTCTGGGATTTTTGCTCACCGTTCTTGTGATCATTTTGACCCCACAGGGTGAGATCTTGCGTGGAGCCCCAGATCGAGGGAGATTATCAGTGGTCTTGTATGTCTTCCATTTCCTAATAATTGCTCCTACAGTTGATGTTGATTTCTTCAAACCAAGCTGCTTACCTATTGCAGATTCAGTCTTCCCAGCCTGGTGCAGGTCTACAATTTTGTTTCTGGTGTCCTTTGACAGCTCTTTGGTCTTGGCCATAGTGCAGTTTGGAGTGTGACTGTTTGAGGTTGTGGACAGGTGTCTTTTATACTGATAACAAGTTCAAACAGGTGCCATTAATACAGGTAACGAGTGGAGGACAGAGGAGCCTCTTCAAGAAGAAGTTACAGGTCTGTGAGAGCCAGAAATCTTGCTTGTTTGTAGGTGACCAAATACTTATTTTCCACCATAATTTGCAAATAAATTCATAAAAAATCCTACAATGTGATTTTCAGGATTTTTTTTCCTCAATTTGTCTGTCATAGTTGACGTGTACCTATGATGAAAATTACAGGCCTCTCTCATCTTTTTAAGTGGGAGAACTTGCACAATTGGTGGCTGACTAAATACTTTTTTTCCCCACTGTATATGGAGGCTTAAATATACTGATCTAGTGAGATATACATGGCGGAGACTGAATCAAGCTAGTCGTCTTGACTTCTTTCTTATCTCATTCTCGTTGGCACCAAAAGTAAAAAAAAGTGTTGATAGGGGACAGAATGCGGTCGGACCATCATATAATAGGCATATACATTACTCTTACTGAATTTCCACGTGGGCGAGGATATTGGAAATTTAATCAAAGCCTATTGGATGATAATTTATTTATAATTAGAACAAAGGAATTTATAACTGACTTTTTCCAACATAACATAGGTACAGCGAATCCCCTTATTGTATGGGACACCTTTAAATGTGCCTTTAGAGGCTATGCAATTCAGTACTCATCTCGAAAACAAAAGCTATTTAGGTCAGAGTTTATACTAAGAAAGGAAATAGAAAGTCTAACAGAACAGATAGATGGCAATAAAAACTGTAACATAGAGGCTCAGAATAAATTAGAGGAAAAACAAAAAGAAATGGAGAAACTTATTCAAGAAAGATCAAGTGTAATATATTATAAAAATAAAGCAAACTGGATGGAATATGAGGAAAAATGCACAAAATTCTTTTTTAATCTTCAACATAGGAATGCTACCAAAAATAACTTAATGAAACTGGTTACAATTGACGGAGTCACCCATAATTCACCAAATTATATTTTTAAGGAAGAAACAAAGTACTTTAAGCATATGTTTTCTTTTCAGTCGCCTCCATCTCCTCTAACTGAAGCTAATTGTAGAGATTTTTTTTCTATTGATAATGTCAAATTAACAGCCACACAGAAAGACTCATGTGAAGGTGAAATTACAGAGGAGGAACTTCTGGATGCAATTAAAGACTTTAAGTCTGGGAAAACTCCAGGGTTGGATGGCATACCAGTCGAGGTATACCAAACCTTTTTTGATATACTAAGAGGACCGTTATTAGCATGTTTTAACCACTCCTATGTAAATGGTAGATTATCTGACACTCAAGAAGAAGGTCTGATCTCATTATTACTGAAACAGGATACAAGTGGAAAATATAAAGATCCAGTCCATTTACAAAATTGGAGGCCCCTTACACTGTGATGCAAAAATCCTAGCAAAATGTATAGCGCATAGAATTAAAAAGGTATTGTCGGATATTATTCATTCTAATCAGACAGGTTTTTTACATGGAAGATACATTGGAGATAATATAAGGCAAGTATTGGAAACAATATAACACTATAGAAAATATGTGAAACCAGGCCTGCTATTCATAGCAGACTTCGAAAAGGCATTTGATAAAGTTCGACTGGGGTTTATATATAAATGCCTGGAGCATTTCAATTTTGGAGAATCTCTTATAAAATGGGTCAAAATCATGTATAGTAACCCTAGGTGTAAAATAGTAAATAATGGCTATTTCTCAGAAAGTTTTAAACTGTCAAGAGGAGTGAAACAAGGTTGTCCACTACCGGCATATCTATTTATTGTGGCCATCGAGATGTTAGCTATTAAAATCAGATCCAATAATAATATCAGAGGATTAGAAATACAGGGCTTAAAAACAAAGGTGTCATTGTACGCTGATGATTCATGTTTTCTTTTAAATCCACAACTAGAATCCCTCCACAGCCTCATAGAGGATCTAGATACATTTTCTAACCTCTCTGGATTACAACCAAATTATGACAAATGTACTATATTACGTATTGGATCACTAAAAAATAAAAAATTTACATTACCATGTAGTTTACCAATAAAATGGTCTGATGGTGATGTGGATATACTCGGAATGCATATCCCAAAGGAAATAAATGATCTCACTTCAATAAATTTTAATAGAAAGTTAGCAAAAATAGATAAGATCTTACTACCATGGAAAGGAAAATACCTGTCAATTTGTGGAAAAATCACCCTGATTAACTCTTTAGTATTATCCCAGTTTACCTATTTGCTTATGGTCTTGCCTACGCCTAGCGAACAGTTTTTTAAATTATATGAGAAAAAAATATTCAATTTTATTTGGAATGGCAAGCCAGACAAAATTAAAAGAGCATATTTATATAATGAATATGAATTCGGAGGACAGAAATTATTAAATATTAAAGCATTAGAACTATCACTAAAAGCTTCAGTCATACAAAAGTTATACTTAAATCCGAACTGGTTCTCAAGCAAATTAGTAAGATTGTCTCACCCAATGTTCAAGAAAGGCCTTTTTCCCTTCATTCAGATTACAACCACTCACTTTCAGTTATTTGAAAAGGAAATAATCTCCCAAATGTCACTATTTCTAAAACAAGCCATAGAAAGTTGGTTGCAATTTCAATTTAATCCTCCAGAAACGACAGAACAAATAATGCAACAAATATTGTGGTTAAATTCAAATATACTAATTGACAAAAAACCTTTCTTTTTTGACAGAATGTTTAAAAAAGGTATAATCTTCGTAAATGATATCATCGGTAGGACAGCTGACAAAAACATATGGAAATGTCTGCTCTACCCAAAATTACAACCAAATAATTGCAGCCTTACCGCAAAAGTGGAAGAGGAAAGTGGAAGGGGGAGAAAGTAAGGAACTTGTCTGTCGGCCTTGCATTAAAGAACATAATTGGTTAAGGAAAACTGTGATAAATAAAAAAGTATATCAGTTTCACTTAAGGACCAAAGGATTGACAGCCGTCCCATATAGATTGCAAAATAGTTGGGAAGAGATCTTTGACGTACCGATCCCATGGCATAGTGTTTATGAACTGACACGCAAAACGACACCGGATTCAAAAATTAGAATCTTTCAATTTAAATTATTATATAAAATTCTTGCTACCAATAGAATGTTATTTATATGGGGGATACAATCTTCCCAGCTCTGCAGATTTTGCTGTGAAGAGACAGAATCATTAGATCATTTGTTTTGGTTCTGTCCATTTGTATTGTAGCTTGTTTTTGGACACAGGTCCAGGAATGGCTAAAGGATTGCAATATTTACCTGGAACTAACCTTGCAGATAGCATTACTGGGTGATCTGAAAAGTCATAGTCAATCAATCAATAATATAATAATACTTTTAGCAAAAATGTTTATTTTTAATTCACAATCTGTAGAAGCAATGAGAATAGAAAGGTTCAGAACTTTTGTAAAACATCACAGTACGGTTGAAATATATATGGCAAATAGAAATCCTATATGGATGGTGTTAAGAGATAGATGGGAGGTATTGAATAGAGTTGAAGGATGGGACTAATAACAAATAACAACAAATAACAACAAAGATAGCTAATAATGTAAGCATACTGTGTCCATAATAAGTATATAGGTTGTATGTTGGGAGCTTTTGGGAAAGAGCACAGTTAGAAAGATATGGCATATAGAAGCAAACCGGATGGACATCATGAAAATGATCGGAGAGGTTGAGAGTAGAAGAAGTTCAGGAGCAATAAAAAAAAAATATATATATTATTGTAAAATTAACTCTGTCCATAAGGTGTAGATAGTAAGTATAGACCGGAAGTAGAGGCCTGGGCATTGTTGTTCACTAATTTACTCCAAGTAGGGAAAGGATGGTGGGGTTGAAAAGTAATAAAGGGGAGTATATATATAAAAATAAAATAAAAAAATAAAAAACATGGGGGATTGGAAGTGATGCAGACAATTACATTGATAGAAGATACAATATATCTGCAATATTAAGCTGATCCATTCCCCCACAAAAAAAAAAAAAAAGTAACTGAAAGGTCACTGGTTCTAATCCCCGAGCCGACTAGGTGAAAAATCTGTCGATGTGCCCTTAAGCAAGGCGCTTAACCCTAATTGCTCCTGTAAGTCGCTCTGGATAATAGCATCTGCTAAATGACTAAAATGTAAAATAAAGGATTGAGAAAGGAATCAATATACTCTGCCACATTACATGATTCACTCCCACAATCAGAAACAATGGGACGGCCAGGGGATATCTGGAAGGGAACCGTCCATGAACCTGGGTCTTTATGGATTTTCAACAGTAGGTAGAACTTTCGCGCTCTAGGCGTGTCAGGGCCATACAGATAATACATTTGGATGAAATATATTTCTCTTTATGTAGATATTTTATGATTTCTCTAATCTTCCTCTGAGTTTCAAGCTGTAAGGAATGTGGTAGAGATCTATAGTGCTGAACATTGTTCAATTGTCTATCTGCCTCTATTAAGTATTGTGTTTTATCCAAAATGACTATTTTTGAACCCTTATCTGCTGGTTTTATCACTATGTCCTGATTTTTCCTTAAATTCTTTAACGCTATCCGTTCTTCTCCAGTCAGATTGTCCTTATCCACTTTTCTATATGAGATACTAGAAAAGGCTTCTATATCCTGCCCAAGGAGCCTTTGTATTGGCTGTGAAATAGAGTCCAACTTGGGTTCCCATTTTGAACTTTCAATAAATGGTATCGGTGCGGAATCTGTAGTATAATCATAATAATCCAACATTTTCATACGTCTGTGATACGAGTGCAGGTCCCTTCCAGAACCCCCCTGTCCATCGTTAAAGGTGTAGGAATAAAAGTAAGTCCCCTCTCAAGCAAATCCCTCTCTGATTCTTGTAATGTAAATATTAGAGATAATTTAAGAATATTAGTCTGGTTGGGGGCGGGTTCTCCCATTCTCCCAACCTCTACTTGAACTGTTTAAGCCATCACTCTAGCATCTGATCTGCAGTCTCCTGGGAGGAGTAGCTGATCTGAGGTTACCTGGGAGGAGTAGCTGATCTGAGGTTACCTGGGAGGAGGAGCTGGTTACCTGGGAGGAGGAGCTGATCTGAGGTTACCTGGGAGGAGGAGCTGATCTGAGGTTACCTGGGAGGAGGAGCTGATCTGAGGTTACCTGGGAGGAGGAGCTGTACTGAGGTTACCTGGGAGGAGTAGCTGATCTGAGGTTACCTGGGAGGAGTAGCTGATCTGAGGTTACCTGGGAGGAGGAGCTGATCTGAGGTTACCTGGGAGGAGGAGCTGATCTGAGGTTACCTGGGAGGAGGAGCTGATCCGAGGTTACCTGGGAGGAGGAGCTGGTTACCTGGGTAGTTTCCTGGGGCTCCAATTTTTTTAACACTCCCACAATGTGTCGGATTTGTGCCCCAGGAAAACTATCCACTTGTACTAATAGGTTATTATATTGACTGATTCTCGACAGATTCGATGCCCCCATTATCACAATGGGTTTCTTTATCTCTGTTGACCAGTCCCTTATTTTATTAGTTGAATTGGCATGTTGTGTAGGTCACTGGAAGGGAGCAGCATTGAAAGTTTCAGTATCAGTAGTGAAAGTGGTGGAGACCCTCCTGTTGGAGAGATTTGAGGACTCAGAATGGTTGTTTCCTGTCAGCATTTGCTTTTTATCAGAATGACCCTTCATCATTTCGTTCTCAGTGAGGGCCACCACTTGAAGTTGGTGTGTATGTGGTGTGTGTGATGCATAGGAGTGAGTGTTTGGCTGCTCCCCTCCAGGTGCCAACACGCCATCTATACAGGGGGAAGAAGAAAGAGAAATGTCATCAGATATAATTACCGCAACATTACTAGTAACTGCCCCACTTTTCCCTATACCTGAACTCACTGGAGAATTGCATGGTGTCGAGGGGGGCGGGCGTCATCCAAGGTTCCCAGCTCAATATGTACATTAACAATCATATCAGTCTGTAAACTGCTAGGTTCGTTGTTAGAGTGCTGAAGGTTCTGAAGTGAGCTGTCTCCACCTGCGTGGTTAGGGTTAGGGTTAGGGTTAGGGTTAGATTCTAGACCAGAGTCAATACCAAGGCCAAAACCAACTGGGGGGGGGGGGGGGGGGGGGGGGTACTGGAGTGAGCCACGTTGCCCTGCCTGGTTTGGATTAGTATCAAAATTAGACCTAACCAAGGGTTGCTGTGGTAAGCTTTGTTCTCTTATGTGATTGAGGTTAGCGTTATTGCCCAGGTAAGGGAAATTGGTAGAGTCAAGCTGATTGGTGCTGGAGCAGGCCATTTTCCTCAAAGTGGTTAAGGTTAGGGTTAAGGTTAGGCTCAGAGTCAACCAAGGGTTGCTGAAGTGAGACATTTTCTCCAGTGTGGTTCAGGTTAGTATTAGGTTTAGAATCAGTTCCAGAATTAATATTAAGGCCTGAGGCAACGGGAAGGTGTTGGAGTAAGCCATGTATCCCTGATTGGTTAAGGTCAGGGTTAAGGTTAGACAGATCTAACGGAGGGTTGATTGAGTAAGCCTTGTTGGCCTAAGTGGTTATGATTAAGGTCAAGGTTAGAGTCACAAGTAATCAAGGGTTGATGGGGTGAGCCATCCTCCCCCTCAAGATTAAGGTTAGGATCTGGGCTAAGATAAGCCTCAGCGACACCACTCTCTGACCCCTGTCCATGTTGCGATGAGTTCACCCTGTGTACTTCAGCCTGTCCATGTTGCGATGAGTTCACCCTGTGTACTTCAGCCTGTCCATGTTGCGATGAGTTCACCCTGTGTACTTCAGCCTGTCCATGTTGCGATGAGTTCACCCTGTGTACTTCAGCCTGTCCATGTTGCGATGAGTTCACCCTGTGTATTTCAGCCTGTCCATGTTGCGATGAGTTCACCCTGTGTATTTCAGCCTGTCCATGTTGCGATGAGTTCACCCTGTGTACTTCAGCCTGTCCATGTTGCGATGAGTTCACCCTGTGTACTTCAGCCTGTCCTGTGCTTCTTACTACCGGCAGAAGAGCCATAGCTAGAGGGAAGAGCCATAGCTAGAGGGAAGAGCCATAGCTAGAGGGAAGAGCCATAGCTAGAGGGAAGAGCCATAGCTAGAGGGAAGAGCCATAGCTAGAGGGAAGAGCCATAGCTAGAGGGAAGAGCCATAGCTAGAGGGAAGAGCCATAGCGGGATGGAATAGGGAGGGAGGGATAGCTGAAGTAGCATAACTGATTTTAGGAATGACTTCAGTAAAACCCCTTGTGATTGGGTTTCTCCTGGGAGGACTAGCTGTACTGAGGTTACCTGGGAAAGGCTGTGTTGTTGTCAGGGATCTCAGTGGCTACACCTGGTCTGTTCCCCTCAGGAGTGGGGTCTCCAACCATGGTGCGTAGCGATACAATGGAGGAGGGGGTGAGCTTTCTCCCATACCTCGACTTTCCCCATCCAATTGCTTTCTCTAGGGCCTGTATATCAACCGAGGTCAATTGGTCCAAAATAACAGAGATAACAGAGTCATAATGCTCCCCTAAAATGTCCTATTCTGCTGTATTTTGTTTACTGGGATCCGATTGTTCCTAGGTTGTCTATTTAAAAACTCACCCTGATATGGGAGGTCTGCCAGCACCCTGAAGCAGTTGTTCCATATCATTTAGTACACTCAAAAGATTATAGGATATATTTTCCTTCTAGAGTATCTACTTAGGAGATCGTATATAAAAAGGGGGAGGGGAAGGGTATGAATGTTAACTCAACTAAATTCTTTATCAAAGAATTGAATGTCAAAATGAATTTTGAAAAACAATCAAAACAAACAAAAACACAAAGGGCTAGATAACCTCAAAGTTAAAAGCCTGAAGGGTTTTTCAGGTTCCTCTCAGTCCAACTGATTGCAGCAGAGGGTTTTAGGGTTTAGTACAGCAATGCCACTTTAAACGTGATAACGTTGGATTCCAACAACCTTGGAAAAATGTTGTTTGTTCCTCAAAGTCTTTGGTTTATTGACACCATGAGGAGCAGGTTGGGACTCACCAACTAAACACTTCAAAAAGTCAACCGGTTGTTGTTTGACTTCCTCTTGCAAACATTCCTTTGTTAGGAGGACTGTGTTTCCAGAGAGATCATGATTAAAAAGAAGGATTCTGAGACCCCAGGTTAAAAAACACTGTTCATTTAAAAGTAGCCCAAGAAGGGTAAGGGAGTTCCTGACGTTTCGCCTGGTTTAGGCTTCTTCAGAGAAAGACATTTAGGACTGACAAACAAACTAAATGGGAATTAAGGAAGGTGTGACAACCCCCCCCCAAAAAAACTAAGATCCCTGATTGGCTGGGCAATTACCCAAGATGCCAAGTTGTTACTCTACCGTAGAAAACACACAAAAAAAACTATTAGCTAACTGTCTCTCCAAGAGACCTATCAAGCTCAACAGGCAGAGCTGAAGCCCCACAACCAGAAGGCACCCCGCTCAAATCCCCCCCCAACCCCCCTCAAAAAACAACATCCAAAAAGGTGCAAAATAAACGTTGGGAGACGCATAAAGTGAGAAGGGCAGTTTCTTTTGTTCAGGGGTTCTAAATATAGCTATTTTTCTTCATCTACTGCACACATTTTTATGGGATTTATTTATGAGAGACTGCTGATCTCTTTCCAGCCTATCTGAAAAATGTATGAGTGGGACATAGAGTATTGCACTGGGAAACTTGTTCTCACACACTTTCAGCAACTGCTGCAGCTGTTTCCAGGTGGTGCTAGATGTCTGTCTCAAAAGGCAGTTATTTAAGCCTGCAGACAGAATCACCTTCTCTATGGCAGGGTTTGGTTCTAGCTTCTCCAAAACGCCTTTCAGATGATAGAAGGTGGCCCCTGGAAAGCTATCCACCTGCACACGAGCATCCCAAAAGGCAGGGATGCGTGACAGATTTGAATCTCCTATCACCACAATAGGTTTACCAATGTCAATCACCCAGTCCTTAATCTTTCTCCCTGTGTTAGGATGTCTAAGAGGCTCCCGGCGTGTGGCTAGAACAGGCTCAGATGGCAGGTTTGTTTTTAGGGGGTTAGGAGGGGACTCAGATTGTGATTCACTCAGGTAAGAAATATATTTTGTAGTGTAACTCATCATCATTTCATGTCCACCTGTTTTAACCGTTGCCATTACTAGAGCCTGCTCCGCCACCACCTGGGGACCCTGCTGTTCTTGTTCTGGAAGGGATGCAGAAGAGATCGAATTACTACATGGAACCACCACATTGGAGTAAGGAGGAGCATACTTTTGAGAAGATTGAATTTGATCTCCCCCCAGCATAACCTCCTTGTCTTCCTTTCCTATTTTAACAGGACTAGTGCTATCTATAGGGGCTATAGCCAGGTGTTCCCCCTTACCATGACTGGGGCAGTTGGCTTGGGGGCTGGAGGTCTTACTACTCTCCCCTGATGGTAAATCCTCCTGAAGTACAAAAGAGATCTTTCCAAAGGAGCAGGGCTCAATTTCAATAAAGGCCTGTACCGTAAGTGGTAAGGGGACTTTATCTGGAATGGGGGCAAGAGGGAATCAATCTACTGTCTTCCTTCTCCAGTGGAGTGCATGGGCCCTGAGGACTGGGGAGCTGCCTGGGAGCATATGGAGGTAAACCAGACCAGGGGAAACCTACCACTGGTAAGGGCTTAGATGGTGTATCCCTAGTGGCTTTAAGATCTGCTACTACCTGGGCATAGGAGGTGGGCCTCAAAGGTTGGGAAACCTTAGGCAAAGGTGGAAACTCCACAGGACACAATGTTAAATGTGTCTGAGTAGATGGAGCTACTCAAGGGGCCTGTTGCATGGATCTCAATGTATCCGCTGAAGTTATAGTAAACTTGTGCCTATATCTGGCTTTGTCCCAAACTACTGCCTTATTAAAGGCCTCCAGGTGAAAATCATGAAGTTCCTCTAAACCCAGAGCTATCACCATATCATAATGCTCCCATAATATACTCATGTTAACCTCCATCCACTGTGCAGTATTCTGCTTAACCTTCTCTAAAGTGTCTATAGTAGGTGAAGAGGGTTTAATAAAAGCAGATAGCTTAGCAACCTGTCTAAGCATCCCAGGGGGGCAAGAACCCAAAGTAACAGAGTTGGCCAAAATCTCTGAATGGTGTAGAGCCTGCAGTAACTTAAAGTACTTTTTGGTAAGTACCAGATCTACAGGGGCCATAGGTCTATTAATAATCTGTCTCTCCCTTGTGTTCATGGTAAGGGCTGGGGTGCACTCACCCAGTCAATATTCCGAGCCAAACTCCCATAGCGATTGTGGAGAGGGACAGACATATTGGCATCTGTTGTCTCTAAGGCTGATGGCTAAAAACAATGTAAACAGGTAAGGTAAGCATATAAAGATCCCTATCTAAAACAAGCATAGAAAAATAGGAAGGGTAGGGTAGGTTTTTATTTTTTTTTAAAAAGGGGTTTACATAAAACACACAATGATTAATGACCGGACTGGGAAGAGAACTAGAAACCACACTCAATCTAACAAACACTCACTTTTACAGGTGAACTCTCAAGGAGTAAACTCTCACTGCCATCTGGTGGATTTAGGATGTAATCATTTTCATTTAACGACTACACAAAACCAAAAAAAATCCACCATTAAAGGTATGGAACTGGAAGTGTTTGGTGGTTCTTCCTTTGTAGTTTCCACTTTGTTCCAATGGTAGTATAAAAACAATTTTGTATTTTCCTTAGGGAAGAACAAGTGGACAAAAAAAAAAAAAAAAATATATATATATATATATATATATATATATATATATATGTTGTTGTCTTCAGTGTGCACACCTAGTCCAAAACTAATTCTTACCCAGGTCCTTTATTCCATACTCACATTTGAAATGTTTGGGTGGCCTACCCTTAGTGATGGAGGAAGAATGGAAGAATCCAATAGTGGATGTTATCGGTGTGCTCCTGCACTTGAATTGTTTGTTGATTTTGTAGTCCTTTTGGTTTTAAAAGTATCTGAATCCCCTGTTTAAAAAAAGGGGGTGTCCAAAAAGTCATTAAAAATTGTTTACAAATATACAAATAAAAAGGGCTGCCTGACGTTTCGCCTTACTAGGCTTCATCAGAGGGTTAGGGTTAGGGTTAGGGTTAGGGTTAGGGTTTAGGGTTTAGGGTTAGGGTTAGGGTTAGGTACAGGGATAACAACTCAATTGGACACCCCTGTCCAATTCTGTATGTGGAGAAGGTAATGTCGTGGGGAGCTGGGGTTTGTTTTGTTTTACTCCTGAGAGGCTGTAGATGTCCATCGATGTGCTTTGGAGGGTTAGGGTTAGGGTTAGGGTTAGGGTAAAGTGATAAAAACTCAATTGAACACCCCTGTCCAATTCTGTATGTGGAGAAGGTCAGGGTTAGGGGTTAGGGTTAGGGTTAGGTACAGGGATAAAAACTCAATTGGACACCCCTGTCCAATTCTGTATGTGGAGAAGGTAATGTCGTTAGGGTTAGGGTTAGGGTTAGAGTTAGGTATAGGGATAAAAACTCCATCGGACACCCCTGTCCAATTCTGTATGTGGAGAAGGTAATGTCGTGGGGAGCTGGGGTTTGTTTTGTTGTACTCCTGGGAGGCCGTAGATGTCCATCGATGTGCTTTGGAGGGGGCTAGGTGGATTTCAAAATTTGGTTATGTTTTTTTGCACATAGGGTACAGGGATAAAAACTCAATTGGACACCCCTGTCCAATTCTGTATGTGGAGAAGGTAATGTCGTGGGGAGCTGGGGTTTGTTTTGTTGTACTCCTGGGAGGCCGTAGATGTCCATCGATGTGCTTTGGAGGGGGCTAGGTGGATTTCAAAATGTGGTTATGTTTTTTTGCACATAGGGTACAGCGATAAAAACTCAATTGGACACCCCTGTCCAATTCTGTATGTGGAGAAGGTAATGTCGTGGGGAGCTGGGGTTTGTTTTGTTGTACTCCTGGGAGGCCGTAGATGTCAATCGATGTGCTTTGGAGGGGGCTAGGTGGATTTCAAAATTTGGTTAGGTACAGGGATAAAAACTCAATTGGACACCCCTGTCCAATTCTGTATGTGGAGAAGGTAATGTCGTGGGGAGCTGGGGTTTGTTTTGTTGTACTCCTGGGAGGCCGTAGATGTCCATCGATGTGCTTTGGAGGGGGCTAGGTGGATTTCAAAATGTGGTTATGTTTTTTTGCACATAGGGTACAGCGATAAAAACTCAATTGGACACCCCTGTCCAATTCTGTATGTGGAGAAGGTAATGTCGTGGGGAGCTGGGGTTTGTTTTGTTGTACTCCTGGGAGGCCGTAGATGTCAATCGATGTGCTTTGGAGGGGGCTAGGTGGATTTCAACATTTGGTTAGGTACAGGGATAAAAACTCAATTGGACACCCCTGTCCAATTCTGTATGTGGAGAAGGTAATGTCGTGGGGAGCTGGGGTTTGTTTTGTTGTACTCCTGGGAGGCCGTAGATATCCATCAATATGCTTTGGGGGGGGCTAGGTGGATTTCAAAATTTGGTTAGGGTTAGGGGTTAGGGTTAGGGTTAGGGTTAGGGGTTGGGTTAGGGTTAGGGTTAGGTTTTGAATTAGGGTAGGGTTAAAAAGAGACTGGTTTGTCTTGTGGTGCGCAGGCCTATTGTTGTGTGCCCCTCCAATATAATGCTATAAACCATTCAACTGTTAAAATTATCTAGATTAGGGTTAGGGTTAGGGTTAGGGTTAGGAGTAGGGTTTAGGGTTAGGGTTAGGGTTAGGGATAAAAACTCCATCGGACACCCCTGTCCAATTCTGTATGTGGAGAAGGTAATGTCGTGGGGAGCTGGGGTTTGTTTTGTTGTACTCCTGGGAGGCCGTAGATGTCCATCGATGTGCTTTGGAGGGGGCTAGGTGGATTTCAAAATTTGGTTATGTTTTTTTGCACATAGGGTACAGGGATAAAAACTCAATTGGACACCCCTGTCCAATTCTGTATGTGGAGAAGGTAATGTCGTGGGGAGCTGGGGTTTATTTTGCTGTACTCCTGGGAGGCCGTAGATGTCAATCGATGTGCTTTGGAGGGGGCTAGGTGGATTTCAACATTTGGTTAGGGTTAGGGGTTGGGTTAGGGTTAGGGTTTAGGGTTAGGGTTAGGGTTAGGTTTTGAATTAGGGTAGGGTTAAAAAGAGACTGGTTTTTCTTGTGGTGTGCAGGCCTATTGTTGTGTGCCCCTCCAATATAATGCTATAAACCATTCAACTGTTAAAATTATCTAGATTAGGGTTAGGGTTAGGGTTAGGGTTAGGGTTAGGGTTAGGGTTAGGGGTTAGGGGTTAGGGTTAGGGTTAGGGTTTAGGGTTAGGGTTAGGGTTAGGGTTTAGGGTTTAGGGTTAGGGTTAGGGTTAGGTACAGGGATAAAAACTCCATTGGACACCCCTGTCCAATTCTGTATGTGGAGATGGTAATGTCGTGGGGAGCTGGGGTTTGTTTTGTTTTACTCCTGGGAGGCTGTAGATGTCCATCGATGTGCTTTGGAGGGTTAGGGTTAGGGTTAGGGTTAGGTACATGGATAAAAACTCCATCGGACACCCCTGTCCAATTCTGTATGTGGAGAAGGTAATGTCGTGGGGAGCTGGGGTTTGTTTTGTTGTACTCCTGGGAGGCCGTAGATGTCCATCGATGTGCTTTGGAGGGGGCTAGGTGGATTTCAAAATTTGGTTAGGGTACAGGGATAAAAACTCAATTGGACACCCCTGTCCAATTCTGTATGTGGAGAAGGTAATGTCGTGGGGAGCTGGGGTTTGTTTTGCTGTACTCCTGGGAGGCCGTAGATGTCAATCGATGTGCTTCGGAGGGGGCTAGGTGGATTTCAAAATGAGGTTAGGGTTAGGGTTGGGGTTAAGGTTAGGGTTAAGGTTAGGGTTAAGGTTAGGGTTAAGGTTAGGGTTAAGGTTAGGGGTAAGGTTGAGGTTAAGGTTAGGGTTAGGGTTAGGGTTAGGGTTAGGGTTAGGGTTAGGGTTAGAGGTAGGGTTAGGAGGATCAGGCAATCTGTTCTGGGTGAAGCCCGCCAGTGTGTTGGCCTTTATGTACCTCAGTGATCGCTTTGAATATCCCCTCTTTCTCAGTGCACTAAAAAGAGTCTGTGTGGCTAGATTAAAGTCTTTATGTTGTGTACATAATCTATGAAATCGAATGAGTTGTGATTTTAAAATACCAGTGAATGTATGTTTTGGGTGATAACTGGACTTGTGAAGTAAGGCATGTGTGTCTGTGTCTTTAAAGTATACTTTTGTTTGTAAAGAGACTATGTGTGTGTCAGTCTCTGGAAAGAATATTGTTGTATCCAACTGGTTTTTCTTGTGGTGCGCAGGCCTATTGTTGTGTGCCCCTCCAATATAATGCTATAAACCATTCAACTGTTAAAATTATCTAGATTAGGGTTAGGGTTAGGGTTAGGGTTAGGGTTAGGGTTAGGGGTTAGGGGTTAGGGTTAGGGTTAGGGTTTAGGGTTAGGGTTAGGGTTAGGGTTTAGGTTTAGGGTTAGGGTTAGGGTTAGGGTTAGGTACAGGGATAAAAACTCCATTGGACACCCCTGTCCAATTCTGTATGTGGAGATGGTAATGTCGTGGGGAGCTGGGGTTTGTTTTGTTTTACTCCTGGGAGGCTGTAGATGTCCATCGATGTGCTTTGGAGGGTTAGGGTTAGGTACAGGGATAAAAACTCCATCGGACACCCCTGTCCAATTCTGTATGTGGAGAAGGTAATGTCGTGGGGAGCTGGGGTTTGTTTTGTTGTACTCCTGGGAGGCCGTAGATGTCCATCGATGTGCTTTGGAGGGGGCTAGGTGGATTTCAAAATTTGGTTAGGGTACAGGGATAAAAACTCAATTGGACACCCCTGTCCAATTCTGTATGTGGAGAAGGTAATGTCGTGGGGAGCTGGGGTTTGTTTTGCTGTACTCCTGGGAGGCCGTAGATGTCAATCGATGTGCTTCGGAGGGGGCTAGGTGGATTTCAAAATGAGGTTAGGGTTAGGGTTGGGGTTAAGGTTAGGGTTAAGGTTAGGGTTAAGGTTAGGGTTAAGGTTAGGGTTAAGGTTAGGGTTAAGGTTAGGGGTAAGGTTGGGGTTAAGGTTAGGGTTAGGGTTAGGGTTAGGGTTAGGGTTAGCGTTAGAGGTAGGGTTAGGAGGATCAGGCAATCTGTTCTGGGTGAAGCCCGCCAGTGTGTTGGCCTTTATGTACCTCAGTGATCGCTTTGAATATCCCCTCTTTCTCAGTGCACTAAAAAGAGTCTGTGTGGCTAGATTAAAGTCTTTATGTTGTGTACATAATCTATGAAATCGAATGAGTTGTGATTTTACAATACCAGTGAATGTATGTTTTGGGTGATAACTGGACTTGTGAAGTAAGGCATGTGTGTCTGTGTCTTTAAAGTATACTTTTGTTTGTAAAGAGACTATGTGTGTGTCAGTCTCTGGAAAGAATATTGTTGTATCCAGGAAGTTAATTGTATGTGGGTGAATGACATATTTAACAGTTATGGTTGGGTAATGGTTATTGAGTATTTCAATAAACGTTTTGAAATGTACCAGATCATGTTCCCACACTCCGAAGATATCATCCAGGTATCGTCTATAAAACATGGGACGCAATGGGCATTTATCTAAGGCTGTCAACTCCCAGTCCGCCATATAAATATTAGCATAGGCTGGGGCAAACTTTTTGCCCATCGCCTTCCCATGAATCTGTAAGTAGTGTTTATTATTGAATGTGAAATCATTGTTTCTTAATCCAAGCTCTAGAAGCTGTAGGAGGTGTGAGTGTGGTCTATCTGGATCTGGATATCTCCGGAGTGCAGATTTAGGGGTTAGGGGTTAGGGTTAGGGTTAGGGGTTAGGGGTTAGGGGTTAAGGGTTAGGGTTAGGGACAGGGATAAAAACTCCATTGGACACCCCTGTCCAATTCTGTATGTGGAGATGGTAATGTCGTGGGGAGCTGGGGTTTCTTTTGTTTTACTCCTGGGAGGCTGTAGATGTCCATCGATGTGCTTTGGAGGGTTAGGGTTAGGTTTAGGGTTAGGTACAGGGATAAAAACTCCATTGGACACCCCTGTCCAATTCTGTATGTGGAGAAGGTAATGTCGTGGGGAGCTGGGGTTTGTTTTGTTGTACTCCTGGGAGGCCGTAGATGTCCATCGATGTGCTTTGGAGGGGGCTAGGTGGATTTCAAAATGTGGTTAGGGTTTAGGGTTAGGGTTGGGGTTAGGGTTAGGGTTAGGGGTTAGGGTTAGGTTAGGGTTAGGGTTAGGGTTAGGGTTAGGGTTAGGGTTAGGTACAGGGATAAAAACTCCATCGGACACCCCTGTCCAATTCTGTATGTGGAAAAGGTAATGTCGTGGGGAGCTGGGGTTTGTTTTGTTGTATTCCTGGGAGGCCGTAGATGTCCATCGATGTGCTTTGGAGGGGGCTAGGTGGATTTCAAAATTTGGTTAGGGTACAGGGATAAAAACTCAATTGGACACCCCTGTCCAATTCTGTATGTGGAGAAGGTAATGTCGTGGGGAGCTGGGGTTTGTTTTGCTGTACTCCTGGGAGGCCGTAGATGTCAATCGATGTGCTTCGGAGGGGGCTAGGTGGATTTCAAAATGTGGTTAGGGTTTAGGGTTAGGGTTAGGGTTAGGGTTAGGGTTAGGGTTTAGGGTTAGGGTTAGGGTTAGGGATAAAAACTCCATCGGACACCCCTGTCCAATTCTGTATGTGGAGAAGGTAATGTCGTGGGGAGCTGGGGTTTGTTTTGTTGTACTCCTGGGAGGCCGTAGATATCCATCAATATGCTTTGGGGGGGGCTAGGTGGATTTCAAAATTTGGTTAGGGTTAGGGGTTAGGGTTAGGGTTAGGGTTAGGGGTTGGGTTAGGGTTAGGGTTAGGTTTTGAATTAGGGTAGGGTTAAAAAGAGACTGGTTTGTCTTGTGGTGCGCAGGCCTATTGTTGTGTGCCCCTCCAATATAATGCTATAAACCATTCAACTGTTAAAATTATCTAGATTAGGGTTAGGGTTAGGGTTAGGGTTAGGAGTAGGGTTTAGGGTTAGGGTTAGGGTTAGGGATAAAAACTCCATCGGACACCCCTGTCCAATTCTGTATGTGGAGAAGGTAATGTCGTGGGGAGCTGGGGTTTGTTTTGTTGTACTCCTGGGAGGCCGTAGATGTCCATCGATGTGCTTTGGAGGGGGCTAGGTGGATTTCAAAATTTGGTTATGTTTTTTTGCACATAGGGTACAGGGATAAAAACTCAATTGGACACCCCTGTCCAATTCTGTATGTGGAGAAGGTAATGTCGTGGGGAGCTGGGGTTTATTTTGCTGTACTCCTGGGAGGCCGTAGATGTCAATCGATGTGCTTTGGAGGGGGCTAGGTGGATTTCAACATTTGGTTAGGGTTAGGGGTTGGGTTAGGGTTAGGGTTAGGGTTAGGGTTAGGGTTAGGGTTAGGGTTAGGGTTAGGGTTAGGGTTAGGGTTAGGGTTAGGGTTAGGGTTAGGGTTAGGGTTAGGGTTAGGGTTAGGTTTAAGAGAAAATTGCCCTTCAAGAGGACCAAATACACGGGCACATGTTCTCTAATTCTATTTCTCCTATTGATACATCATAGTCCTACAGGAAATTGGGAGATATACCCCAAAGAAAGATGTTATAGTTTATCCCTGAAAAAGAACAGATAAGATAAGAGTAACCTTTTCCTCCAAGAGGATAAACACCCAGACACTACCCAAACAATACATACCTTCCAATTCCCAGGCTCCTCAGAATACATCTTTATGAAGCCAGGGTTATCATTTAAATTACCAATTAAGATTGTCAGTTTCAAGGTTAAAATTAGGCTCTCATACTTTTGTTTCAGACCTGTGGGATTCCTGATATCCACTTTTTAAGTCCCAAGGGGTTAGGGTTAAGGTTAGATTTGAGGCTTGAGTTCAAATTAAGGTTGGTATTGGGGTCAAGGTTCAGGGATTGAGGTGGGGTTAAGATTAGGATTGTGATTGGGGTTAGGATTAGAACTAAAGTTATTATCCGGGTTGAAATTAGGTTTAGGATTAGGGTTAAGGTTAAAGCTAGGGTTGGGATTGCTCCAGTTTCAGGTAAGGTTAAGGTTAGGGTTCGAGCAAGGATCAGAATTACAATCAAGGTTAGGGTTATAGTTAGGGTAAACCAAGAGGTTAAGTTAAACTTAGGGTTAAAGTTAAGTTTGAAGCTTGCGTTAGGGTTAAGGTTATGATCAAGGTTAAGGTTAGGTTTAGGATGGGGGTTAAGGTTAGAGCTAGGGTTGGGATTGCTCCAGTAAAAAGTGAGGTTAAGGTTAGGGTTCAGGTTAAGATCAGAGTTCGGGTTAGGATTGCTCCAATTAAAAGTGAGGTTAAGGTTAGGATTCAGGTTAAGGTCAGGGTTCAGGTTAGGATCAAGATTACAATCCAGGTTAAGGTTAGGTTTAAGATTAGGATTCTAGTTAGAGTAAACCAAGGGGTTAGGTTTGGGGTTAGGTTTGAGGCTGGAGTTAGGGTTAAAGTTATGATCAAAGTTAAGGTTAGGTTTAGGATTAGGGTTAGGGTTAAGGTTAGAATTAGGGTTAAAGTTATGATCAAAGTTAAGGTTAGGTTTAGGATTAGGGTTAGGGTTAAGGTTAGAGTTAGGGTTGAAATTGCTCCAGTTAAAGGTGAGGTTAAGGTCAGGGTTGGGTTAGGGTTAGGGTTAGGGTTAGGGTTGAAATTGCTCCAGTTAAAGGTGAGGTTAAGGTCAGGGTTGGGTTAGGGTTAGGGTTAGGGTTAGGGTTAGGGTTGAAATTGCTCCAGTTAAAGGTGAGGTTAAGGTCAGGGTTGGGTTAGGGTTAGGGTTAGGGTTAGAGTTGAAATTGCTCCAGTTAAAGGTGAGGTTAAGGTCAGGGTTGGGTTAGGGTTAGGGTTAGGGTTAGGGTAGACCAAAGGATTAGGCTTGTGGTTAAGTTTGAGACTGGGGTTAGGGTTATGATCAGAGTTAAGGTTAGGTTTAGGATTGGGTTTAAAGTTAGAGCTAGAATTGAAATTGCTCCGGTTAAGGTTAGGATTAAGGTTATAATCAAGGTTAAGGTTAAGTTTTGGATTAGGGTTGGGGTTATAGTTAAAGGAAACTGGGGTTGGGATGGTTCAGGTTAGTGTTCAGGTCAGAGTTAGAAAAGAAAAGTTTAGGTCTCTAATACTTTTCATTAAGGCCTTTAGGATTACAAGTACCCAATTTTTTTATCCAACACCGCTCCTTGATCTGTCTGTGTTTTAGTGACCACCCCTGGTTAGATTCCAACCCTGCTATTCTTAACTGAGCTACTGGATGGGATCTAAAGTGGATGTATAGTGTGCTTTTAACCGACTCCTTACTTATATGATAAAGATGTTGTTTGAGTCTGGCTTCCAAGGAGTTCCTAGTTTCTCCAATATACAGTTTTCCACATTGTAGACATTCAATTCCATATACAATGTTGGTGGTCTTCAATTGAAATACCTCCCATACTGGAGTCCCTAAACCCGACCATTTATTCTGAATGTATTTAACTTGTCTAAAATGTGATCCACTCCGCCCCGGCTTCTCCCTGAAACCAGAGTGTACCAGCACATCTTTCAAATTTTTATTTCGCCGATATGCTGATATTACTCTGAACTGT